>OW240922.1:4507557-4562421 GCA_933207985.1 Pelobates cultripes | reverse complement strand
TGAATGGCACTTAGACCACACAAATACAGTTTAATTGCCATGGAGCCAAAGTCTTTAATTCCACGAACAGGCTCCATGGCATGGCTATCTGGGTTAAAACATTCCTCCAACATAAAATACCAAATTTACATGCATTTGTTAAATCCGTACGAATTAGAACCAGGGGTTGGAGGTTCAGCGGTGCCTGCACGTAAAAGTGTCCGGGTTTGGTGCAGGTAAGCCGGGCAGAAAAGCGCTGGCTGCCTGGGGAGCTCCAGAACACCGCCATCGTGTGGTGGCCAAGTGTAACCGCGACCACCCAGTAACAATCAATTAAGCTGCGGTTAACCGCAGCTACTTGGTGGTCAATTGCCGGCACACGCTCGTTAAGCCGCGGTTAACCACGGCTTCAGGGAGGTAAATGGAGGGCGCACTCCAGCTTCTGGGTGGCCAATTAAGGTCGTCGGCCGGCTTCCCACGGCTCTGGGGAGGCTGAAAAGAAACTGTTTGTTCGGTTTGTTCGGTAGATGGAATCGGCTGTGCAGAAAGGGAGAAATAAATCCTTCTGCACAGTAAAATTAACCCTTTAGCTGCCGGTCCATAATCCAAAGGCAGCAGGTGGGCAACCAGGCTCCTCCAATGCAATGTGGCGAGATTGGTCTCGTCACACTAATAATTCTCCAAGTACTTCCCAGCTTCAGTCTTCAACCACTCCATTTCTTGGGTTGTATATATCGGAGTCCATTGAGACAGAGGTGCTGGCACAAGGGCAGCAACATACCCCACATATTCCTCTTGCCCGGATTCAGCGGCATGTTTTGCTGCACTATCAGCCATGCGATTTCCTTTTACTACATCACGATCACCTTTCAGATGTGCCCTGCAGTGTATAAAACCGACTTCCTTCGGTTCCCATACCACCTCTAACAGTTGGAGTATTTCTGCTGCATACTTGATTTCTTTCCCTTCTGAATTCAACAATCCCCTTTCTTTATACAATGCTCCATGGGCATGGGTGGTTAGAAAAGCGTATTTCAAATCTGTGTAAATATTCACTTTCAACCCTTCAGTTAATTGCAAGGCCCTTGTTAATGCAATCAGTTCCACCTTCTGTGCTGATGTCCCTTTCAACAGTGGCCGTGCTTCTATCACCTTGTCTATAGTTGTTACCGCATACCCTGCATAACGTATACCTTCTTTCACATAACTACTACCATCTGTATAATACTGTATGTCCGGATTCTGGATGGGGAAATCATGAAGATCAGGCCTGCTTGAAAACACTTCATCTATTATCTCCAAACAATCATGTTGACTTTCAGTAGTCTGGGGCAGAAGGGTAGCTGGATTCAAATTATTGACAGTTTCGAGGTGTACTCTTGGATTTTCACATAACATGGCTTGATATTTGGTCATTCGACTTTTGCTAAACTAATGATTTCCTTTTTAATCCAATAGGGTCTGTACTGCATGGGGTACTCGCACATAGAGTTCCTGACCCAATGTGAGCTTGTCAGCTTCTGCTACCAACAGGGCAGCGGCGGCCACTGCTCGCAGACAAGGTGGAAGACCACTGGCCACTGCATCCAACTGTTTGGACATATAAGCTACAGGTCTTTGCCATGATCGCTAATACTGAGTTAATACTCCCACAGCCATTCTTCTTTGCTCATGTACGTACAGATAGAAAGGACGCGTATGATCTGGTAGACCTAGGGCTGGGGCACTCATAAGTGCTTTCTTAACATCCTCAAATGCCTTCTGTTGTTCAGAGGTCCACAAAAAGTGCCTTTCACAGCTTCATATAATGGTTTCGCCAGTATCGCATAATTAGGAATCCATATACTACAGAATCCTGCTGCTCCTAAGAATTCTCGCACTTGTCTTCTATTCTTAGGTATAGCTATCCGACACACTGCTTCTTTTCTTTCAGGTCCCATTATTCTTTGACCTTCGGAAATATGGAATCCTAAATATTTAACAGTTGACTGGCACAATTGCGCTTTCTTCCTTTATACCTAGTATCCTGCTCTCCATAGAATGTGAAGAAAATCATAAGTTGCTTGTTGGCATTAGTGATGTCGCGAACATAAAATTTTCGGTTTGCAAACGCGAACTTCCGCAAATGTTCGCGAACGGGCGAACCGGGCGAACCGCCATAGACTTCAATAGGCAGGCGAATTTTAAAACCCACAGGGACTCTTTCTGGCCACAATAGTGATGGAAAAGTTGTTTCAAAGGGACTAACACTTGGACTGTGGCATGCCGAAGGGGGATCCATGGCAAAACTCTCATGGAAAATTACATAGTTGATGCAGAGTCTGGTTTTAATCCATAAAGGGCATAAATCACCTAACATTCCTAAATTGTTTGGAATAACGTGCTTTAAAACATCAGGTATGATGTTGTATCGATCAGGTAGTGTAAGGGTTACGCCCGCTTCACAGTGACAGACCAAACTCCCCATTTAACGCACCACAAACAACCGCAAACAGTCCATTTGCACAACCGCAAACTCCCCATTTGCACAGTTGGATACCAAGCTAGCTATGTCCCGTTCCTTGTCCTCACTGATGTCATAAAAAGGTCTCTTCCTCCACCCAGCCACGTACAACACCAAGGGTCCCCAAAAGGTGACAACAAGCCCCCTGGGACGCCTGCTGTGTTTGGTCTTCCACATCCTCAAAGCCACCTTCCTCCTCTGACTCCTCTTCTTCAGACTCCGCTCTCTGTGTTGCCTCTCTCTGCTTTATTACAAGGTGTGTTTGTAGCGGAACGCCAATATTAAATCCACGAATTCCGCTGGTTCAGGAAGTAATCCACAGTCAAGCGCTGAAACAACAAGGCAATATCCCCAACCTCCCAGTAACCGGACGAAACACAGTTCTGAGAGTCAACTGAAATCCTTTAATTCTGCTGCACAATTTATACAAGTCCCCATGCAAGGGGTTTCCTGAGTCCCTTCCCAGGGGCACTCCCAGAGGGGACTACATGGGGGACTTACATTACAAGGCATTTTTCCCATCAGGCACTGCTGCACGAGAGGGATCCTCCCACTGGAATATACCGTTAAGTGGATTATCCCTCCATGCAGCAGAACTTACAATTCGTATAAAAATACATAACTTTATGAATATGCAGTCTATTTAAACGAATGGACGTTCGGTAGATAGCTGGGGTCTGAGCGCATCATTCGAGAGATTACCGCTCAGATCCCAGCTAAAATAACCGAACGCCGCATGAAAAACACATTCATTACAAAATATATTAAAAGAACCGATTGCCTTCCAGGGAATAAAATACCGAACGGCCTGAAACTCCCGAACGTCCTGGAGGCTCAGCGGTGTTCGTGCCGTCGAGTAGCCGTTTTTAGTACCATGCGCTCGACGACCTAGCACCGCTGAGGGAACAAAGGATCCAAGATGGCCGACCGCCGCATGGTCGGTAGTCGAACGACGGCCACCCAGGAGAGCCTCTAATTACCGATTGCAACATTGTTGCAATCGGTTAACCAGCGCCACACGCCTCTAAGTGTGTGGGCTATTAGGGGTAGTGTTTTCGGTTCACGAGCGGCCCTCCAAAGTGCCGTTCGTGAAACGAAAGAAAAACCCCATACAAATCGCCATCTGCATTCGGCAGATGGCAAATACAGGCAATTCAGTACATTACAGGTAGCATACAACATATAGAGTAAAGTACATATCTCCCCCGACATATAGGCAACCCTTAAAGGTATAGTCTCTGGTTATAGTCCAAGTGGCTAGGTTTGCCACAGTGTTAAGTAGTACTATTCCTATCAGTTTAATACCTGTTACGTCCCCTATCAGGGGACGTGTATATGGCATCAATTTTAGGAACCGGGAGATGGAAAAAGATGCTTGGTCGGTCCTCCTACTTCAAATTTGGGGCACTGCGCGTGCAATCTAATGTGCCACCAGATAGGAGTGGTGCGTTAAGTAGTACTATTCTTATCAGTTTAATCCCTGTTACGTCCCCTATCAGGGGACGTGTATATGGCATCGATTTTAGGAACTGGGAGATGGAAAAAGATGCTTGGTCGGTCCTCCTTCAAATTTGGGGCACTGCGCGTGCAATCTAATGTGCCACCAGATAGGAGTGGTGTGTTAAGTAGTACTATTCTTATCAGTTTAATCCCAATGTCACGACTACTAGTGTGGTCCAGCATGCAGAAACTATGTAAACATATACATAGGCAAGAAAAGGAAAATAAAAGGACAGAGCGTAAACCGGACCTTAGAATGGCCGGACTAATACGCTAGAGACAGAGAATGGTCAAAGGGAAAGCCGAGGTCAAGGAAGCCAGAAAATACACAATACCGTTTACACAAGCCAAGTCAGGGAAACCAGAATTTAGAATAACCAGGGAAAAGCCAAGATCAGGATACCAGGAAATCAGATTCACAATGATAAAGCACTCACAGGAAACCAGGAACAGGAAACCACGACAGGGCAAGGTACTGGGGTGAGCTAGGGATTTAAATATCACGCGGCGGGCCGGCAGCCACGACACCCTGTTACGTCCCCCTCATCAGGCCTTTTTTAGTCGAATGTATCGCCCACTGTCAGTCCCTTCGGGATCCATCCCTCATTCATCTTAATAAAGGTGAGGTAATCTAGACTTTTTTGACCTAGGCGACTTCTCTTCTCAGTGACAATACCTCCTGCTGCACTGAAGGTCCTTTCTGACAGGACACTTGAAGCGGGGCAGGCCAGAAGTTCTATCGCAAATTGGGATAGCTCAGGCCACAGGTCAAGCCTGCACACCCAGTAGTCAAGGGGTTCATCGCTCCTCAGAGTGTCGATATCTGCAGTTAAGGCGAGGTAGTCTGCTACCTGTCGGTCGAGTCATTCTCTGAGGGTGGACCCCGAAGGGCTGTGGCGATGCGTAGGACTTAAAAAGCTCTGCATGTTCTCCATCAACAACACGTCTGTAAAGCGTCCTGTCCTTGCCGGCATGGTCGTGGGAGGAGGAGGATTACTTTCATCTCTTCCCCTGTTAGATTCCCGTTGTGCTGTGACATCACCCTTATACGCTGTGTAAAGCATACTTTTTAATTGATTTTGGAACTGCTGCATCCTTTCCGACTTGCCGTAATTCGGTAACATTTCAGGCACTTTCTGCTTATACCGGGGGTCTAGTAGCGTGGACACCCAGTACAGGTCGTTCTCCTTCAGCCTTTTTATACGAGGGTCCCTCAACAGGCACGACAGCATGAAAGACCCCATTTGCACAAGGTTGGATGCCGAGCTACTCATGTCCTGTTCCTCGTCCTCAGTGATCTCACTGAAGGTATGTTCTTCCCCCAGCCACGTACAACACCACGGGTACCAGATAGGTGACAACGAGCACCCTGGGATGCCTGTTGTGGTTGGTCTTCCTCCTCCTCCTCAAAGCCACATTCCTCCTCTGACTCCTCTTCCTCACAATCCTCTTCCAGCGTTGCTGCAGGTCCAGATTAAAAACAAAAGAAGGAAGGTATGTAGAAGAGAATAAAGGTCTAGCTGACTGCCTCAATGAATATTGTTGTTCTGTATTTACAGATGAAAATGAAGGAAAGGGACCTCAGTTGAGAAAAATGATAAATGAGTAATTTATTACATGTGAGTTTACAGAGGAAGATGTTCTATTTCAACTGTCAAAAGTAAAGACAAATAAGTCAATGGGACCTGATGGAATACACCCAAAGCTATTAAAAGAGCTTAGTGGTGTACTAGCAAAACCATTAATTTATTTAACCAATCATTGTTAACAGGAGTAGTCCCAGAAGATTGGAAGTTAGCGAATGTTGTGCCCATTTACAAGAAAGGTAATAGGGAGGAGTCAGGCAACTATAGGCCAGTAAGCCTTACTTCAGTAGTGGGGAAAGTGATGGAAACCATGTTAAAGGATAGGATTGATCAACATCTAAAAACACATGGATTTCAAGATCAGAGACAACATGGGTTTACTTCAGGGAGATCATGCCAAACTAATCTTATTGATTTTTTGATTGGGTAACTAAAATAATAGATCAGGGTGGTGCAGTAGACATTGCTTACCTAGATTTCAGTAAGGCTTTTGACACTGTTGCACATAGAAGGTTTATCAATAAACTGCAATCTTTAAGTTTGGATTCCAATATTGTTGAATGGGTAAGGCAGTGGCTGAGTAACAGGCAACAGAGGGTTGTAGTTAATGGAATATATTCGAAGCTTGGACTTGTCACCAGTGGGGTACCCCAGGGATCTGTACTTGGACCCATTCTCTTTAATATTTTTATTAGTGATATTGCAGAAGGTCTTGATGGTAAGGTATCTCTTTTTGCTGATGATACTAAGATATGTAACAGGTTGATGTTCCAGGAGGGATAAGCCAAATGACAAATGATTTAGGTAAACTAGAAAAATGGTCAGAATTGTGGCAACTGACAATTAATGTGGATAAGTGCAAGATAATGCATCTTGGACGTAAAAACCCAAGGGCAGAGTACAGAATATTTGATAGAGTCCTAACCTCAACATATGAGGAAAGGGATTTAGGGGTGATTATTTCTGATGACTTTATGGTAGGCAGACAATGTAATAGAGCAGCAGGAAATGCTAGCAGAATGCTTGGTTGTATAGAGAGAGGTATTAGCAGTAGAAAGAGGGAAGTGCTCATGCCATTGTACAGAACACTGGTGAGACCTCACTTGGAGTATTGTACACAGTACTGGAGACCGTATCTTCAGAAAGATATTGATACCTTAGAGAGGGTTCAGAGAAGGGCTACTAAACTGGTTCATGGATTGCGGGATAAAACTTACCAGAAAAGGTTAAAGGATCTTAACATGTATAGCTTGTAGGAAAGATGAGACAGGGGGGATATGATAGAAACATTTAAATACATAAAGGGAATCAACACAGTAAAGGAGGAGACCATATTTAAAAGAAGAAAAACTACCACAACAAGAGGACATAGTCTTAAATTAGAGGGACAAAGGTTTAAAAATAATATCAGGAAGATTTTTACTTTACTGAGAGGGTAGTGGATGCATTGAATAGCCTTCCAGCTGAAGTGGTAGAGGTTAACACAGTAAAGGAGTTTAAGCATGCGTGGGATAGGCATAAGGCTATCCTAACTATAAGATAAGGCCAGGGACTAATGAAAGTATTTAGAAAATTGGGCAGACTTGATGGGCCGAATCTGAGGAGTGGCCAGTGAAGTTATCACTAGGCTGTAATGTAAACACTGCATTTTCTCTAACAGACATCTGAGGAGTGGCCAGTGAAGTTATCACTAGGCTGTAATGTAAACACTGCATTTTCTCTGAAAAGACAGTGTTTACAGCAAAAAGCCTGAAGGTAACGATTCTACTCACCAGAACAAATTCAATAAGCTGTAGTCCCTTTAAGCCTAATTGCTACTTTGTAGCAATTTCCACCACAGTGTTCTAAGTGTTCGTCTGGGTGGCTGCATTTCCTATGGACGACCATGAGGTTGCGGCCATCTTGTTCGCACGAACGCAGGCAGCAGTGTTTGGTTGTCGAATTCATGGAACTGAAAATGGACACAGGAACTCCTGAACACCGCTGGACTTCCAGCAATCACCTGCGTTCGGTTCTGCAACACTTAAGAGGACACTTTTGAGAAAAATTACTCACCAACCCGCCTCAACACCACTATAAATACCATCACCAAAAAAAATAGAGCAGACCTCCTAACTTACAATACCCAACCCACCACCAACACCATGCCCCTTCCTGTTATTTTCAATTTTAATAACAAAAGTGGCCATGTCAAAAAAAATTATCAAAAAACATTGGCACCTCTTAAAAGAAGACGAAATACTTAAAAATATTATACCTGACAAGCCTAATGTTGTCTTTAGAGGTGCCCCAAACTTCAAATCCATTTTAACCACCAATTTTACAAAAGAAACCAAACCTACTTTTAATTCTTTTATGCCCAATGCCAGTGGCTTTTATAAATGTAAAAGATGCATTGTATGCAAAAACACAGACCCCTCCGTCCCTTCCAAAACCACCAGTTTTAAATCTAATATCACCAACAAAACCTATAAAATTAAAGATTTTATCAGTTGCGATACCAAAAATGTCATCTACTTGTTGGAGTGCCCTTGTGGTCTCCAGTATGTAGGGATGACCACAAGAAGTCTTAAAGTGAGACTGAGTGAACACTGTAGAAATATCAAAAAGGCTACCTGAATCACTCAGTCTCCAAACACTTTTGTACACATAACAACGACATAAGACACCTTAAATGCATCGGCATAAAAAAATGTATAATACCATGGAGAGGTGGTAACATTAAGAACATATTAGGTAAAGCTGAGATGGAATGGGTTTTTAATCTCAAAACTCTTACCCCATCTGGTTTAAATGTTGATTTTGACCGGTTTCATTTTATTTAAATTCCTATTTACAACCCTTATCTACATGCTTTTATTCTTTATGTCTGGACCTAACCAACCCTCATAATAATAATCTTTTAATTTTTCATCTATGCCTTTCCATTTATGTATCTTGTATTCTGTGTTATATTTTGTTTAATTTTATTTATTTTTATTTTTATTTTATCTATTATTTTCATTTAACATCTGTAATATATTATTACTCTGGGGTATAATATAACCCCTATTTAAATCATTATGTTTGGGATTATATTACCCCCTTTTCATGCATACTCCATTTACATATATCTCTGTATCTCTGTACCTTTAAACCATCTACTTATTTGTTTTAATTTTTTTTTGTTTTGTTTTTTAATGAACTTTAATCAAACACCTTCTTTTTTTTTTTTTTTTAACTTTAATCAAACAACTTTTTTTTTTAACTTTAATCAAACAACTTTTTTTTTTGAACTTTAGTAAAACAACTTTTTTTTTTTAATGAACTTTAATCAAACAACTCTTTTTTTTCTTTCTTTCTCTTTAAAAAACAACTTTCTCACCCTCGTTTTCACATTTAAATAATTTAAATGGACTCATCACCTTTATAACATCACTCCCATACTCTTGAATCCTAATTTTGAAAAGTGATTTTAAAAATTGTCTCTGATTGGCCAATTACACTTTTGGCGCAATTTTCAAATTAACATAGCCCTATTTAAACAACCCCTGCCAGGTTACTACTTTTATCCCATTCTGAAGAAGCCACTTATGGTGAAACGCGTTTATGGTTATTAATTCTGTATTTTACTGTGTATTTTAGATCAATAAAAGTTTTTTGGCTACTTTATTGTACCAATCCTCTTTTTATTGCACTCTTTATGCACTTTAAACAACTTTTTTTTACCTATTCCTGGCATTTTAACCTTTCCTGGTTACTTTTACTGCCACTGGCAATTTTAAAGTTCCAGTACTCCAAGAAATCCTAGGTGGGGATCATACCACCGGCGCCTATCCATAGAGCAGTACCTCTGCTCTATCTTTGTGAGTATTATTTAATTTTCTCTACTACTCTCTTAACCTATCACAATTGAGAGCACTATTGCTGCTTTTTATTCTTCTATATTGGAGCCTTGGATCACCAGACGGTGCTGACGGACGTATCGCCGCTACATATCCTATAAGCTGGGATTATACCGCTGTACGCTATCCACACCAGAGCTGGCCATAGCTCCCTCAAATGTGAGTTTTTTACCTCTTCTTATCTGCACATTGAACCACATCAAAATTGAGAGCACTATTGTTGCTTTCTGTCTTTCTTTTCCGAGTTCTGGACTACCAGACGGTGTTGACGGAGACCCCCTCCCTACATATCCCATAAGCTGGGATTATACCGCTGTACGCAATCCACACCAGAGCTGGCCATAGCTCTCTTGAATGTGAGTTCTTTACTTTTTGTTACCTATCACACCCTGAACTTTCATACTATACCATTAGTCGCCTCTACCTCTCTTGTATTTACATATACAGAACGGTCTACACCAGACGCATCCACAGAGGAACTCTATCAAGTATCCTAGACCATCTATTGGCACCCTAGCAATACTTTACTGGACTATCTACCCTTATTTGGGGCAGCCCTTCCATATCTTTTTGTATCTATCCACCGAAGGACCCGAGGGGTTTACCTTCATTTGGGTTGCTGCCTACCTTGACTAATTTTGTGATTACTAGCGCTGAATTCTTTTTATGTTTATCTTAAGAGGACACTGTTCGGTGGAAACATTCCCACGAACAAGGGAAACAAGCTCCAGGGAAAGACTATTGACGATGTTCAGTAGTTTGTTAGGTTTTAAACTACCGAACTAGACCAACCACCAACCCTGATCTTATGGACCTGTTTTGGCCAGGAGCCTCATCTGCGGTCAGTCAAATTAGGATTTCAAGGAAATTCCTGAACCCATGAACCGATCTGGGTGATTTTTGGATAATCAGATCAGGGCTATCAGGGGATGTAACTTTTAGGGGGGGATTTATGTATTTTTGGGATGTCTGAGTTTGGGACTGGTAACTAGTCCCCTCTCAGGTCCAGGAGAGTGGTTGTGTGGGAGTGTCATGGGCGAGCTCAACTGTATCTGAAATTGTATAAAAGCACACCATGTAGCCAGATTAAAACATTCCAGCTTGCACTCCCAGAACTATGTGTCGTCTGGTTACTGGGAGGGGAAAGGGCTAATCACTGTTCCCGTGTGGAGGATTCAACAGGGAAAGTCCTTGTAAGGACTAGAGCTCCCAGGAGTGAGTGTCGTTCAGTGCCTGAGGGTGGATAGAGTGAGGTCCCCATTCGGCTCCAGGAGGGAGCGGTTCCAGGACCCCAGTCAAGCAATGGTGACTGTGGGCAGAAGTGCTGCGGTTTGTCCCCTGTTCCAGCTAGGAAGCAGTCCTTGGCGGAGGTACCCAGCCAAGGGTACAGGGAGCTCTGTTACAACCACCACATGTGAGATCCTCAGCGCACGAATTGTGTTATCCCTTGCCTCCCTTCCGGGGATAAATCCAACCTGGTCTAGATCCACCATCATTGGGAGGACTCCACTGATCTTCGTGAAAATCTTCTGAATCCACATTCAGTAGCAATGTTGGCCTGTAGCTGGCACAACTGGAGGGACCCTTATCGTTTTAGGTATTACAGTTATAGTTGCTGTGACGGACCGCCTGGCACCCTGACCAGTTACCTCTGTCAATCGCTGCTTCCTAGTAGTTGCGAGCACCATAAGCACTGCACTGGAACACCATAATCACCGTAAACCCCACAAACAGCTGCAGCTTGGTTGGGGTGTCGCCGTCCTCCACCCACCCTGGACCCAAGACCAGGATCCAGCTTCCAGTGGGTAGACCTCTCCTAGTCCAGAGAGTAAAGCAGGAACAGCTCTTATAAGAGCTAGTGATTATACTCAGGGGAGTATTGTGATTATAGCAATCCCCAGAGTGAATATAGTTCTCCACTCCCCCAAACATGAGCCAAGACTTCATGAAGGGGTAAACTAATCTAAGTTTAATGGGAGGCACACTTGGCCTTATATGACAATCACCATGCAAGGGGTACGCCCACAGGGACCTTGTGGGGGACTGATTTGCAACTTCACAGACCAATAACAATAAGGTTACATGGCAAGACACTACTCTGCCTGGGAGATAATTGGATCAGTAACTGTACACATTCTAATCCAATTATCTCCAAGCACAGAAAAAAGATACTTTTTTAAAACACCCCAAAAGTACCCTAAAAATACATAAAACCCAGTATCTCCTGATAGCCCTGATCTGGGTGACCAACATATCCAAAAATCACCCAGTTCAGGGGTTCAGGAATTTCCTGGAAGTCATTTATTTGATGGATCCCGACCGGGAACTGCGAAGTTTTCATGCCGAAAATAGTTCCAGGGCATTCGTAGCTAAGTCCCACCGAAGTCTATTCGCGGTTTTGGTCCATGCAAACAAGATGGCCACCATCTCATGGTGGAAATGCGGCGACCCAGACGAACATTTAGACCACTGCAACAATGCAACATTTGCAACAATGTATCAATTAAGCTTAACAAGCTCCAGGGTGGTCTCCGGTTCATGCAGCTGTTTGATAAACGAACCATATAGTCCCAATTCCACAAACAGAGCCTGTTTAAAGTATTTTAGCCACATTTATTGCAGGGGCTATTGTCACAGGGTAGGAGGCTGGTGTAACGGCTACCCATGTAGTAAGAGGGTATCAGCCGTTGGAGACGTCCTTTTCCTGGCAAGCTGCTGTATAGTAATGAAGTTACTTATTCCCATCCACGAGATCCAAGAGCAGAGTCATGCATAGCTGTTAAAAGGAGCAAGGTAATTATGCAGTAAATCCCCTTCCAAGAACGAGATGAGGCTACGTTTTGAAGGGTCAAGCAGAACTAGGTTTTAATGACAAGGATTCTATCTTTTGTGCAATTCTGCCCATGAAAGGGCGACAGCTACATAATTAGTACAGTAACCAATAACAAACATGGTACATCCCACACATCTCCTCCCCTCAGATAAACAGTTAACATAATTAACACACACACACATTTTTACCCTAGTTTTGGATGTACCCCAAATACTAGTATCCCCAGATAGCCCTAATCTGGGGGAACAACATATAAAAAAATCAGCCCATTCGGTTAAGGGGTTTGGGAGTTATGGGACTTTAAAGTTTTGACCGACCACATAGGCACACTAGCTGAAAATAGTTCCATAAGTTTTGGCCTTGCGGTCGGTCCTCGTTCGTGTGGCGAAAAGGCACGAAAATCTTGCCATCCGTGCATATCTTGCTAGTCGCTAGAATCCCTGTATGTAGTATATCCCATCTACCGAACGGCAGGGTGTTCGGTAGTTCCCGCATCAAATTTACGGTGTTATGGAGGTTTCAGTGGTGTTCGCCTACTCGAGTGTTCGATTTTAGTTCCAGACACTCGACGGCAAATCACCGCTGTTCGTGCACTAAGATGGCTGCGAAAACGTGTAAAAGTCCCGAAATGGCGGCCACCTAAGAACTGAAACAAAGGATTTGTGCGTTTCTCATACTGATGGTATGTGCTGGTCTGGGAGGTAAAATACCACATAATTGAATAGCAGGGTGGTCCGGTGTTCGGTAGTTTGTATTCGTATTTATGTCTGCTGAGTCCCTACCGTAGGGGTCGCATAAGTAGATGAATATTGGCAAAAGTCCCGAACTGTGCTAAAAATAATCCACATGAACCAGGTAAGCATATTCCCTTGTATCCATAGTCTCGGTCAGTTGTTAAAGGGCCGGTTAGTGATAAATATTCCAATGCAAACGGTAAGGTTCTGTTACAGCTGGCAAACAGGCTCCTCTAAAAACCAGTGGCGAGGTTACTTTCGCCACAGTCGCCAATAAAGAGTCCCTTGGAAAAGCAACTCCATCCAATAGGGAATTAATACCGTTTAGGAGACTGGGGAGAAGCACATCCCCGAACTCCCTAAGGTATTGCGCACTGGTAGGCCATCCGGTCCCGGTGCTTTATTAAGTTTGGAGAGTTTCAGCGCTGTTTGGGAATTCCTACGGCATAATGGGGGCCTCCAGTTCTTCAGCCATTTCTTGGCTCAAAGTTTTGGTGATGTGCAGTGTGCAGATATTAGGAAATCTCTGGCTCTGCGCTGTACTGTGTCTAGAGAAACCCCTTAAAGGGCAGGTTGTATAGTCTGCTGTAGTAACCATGAAATTCTTACATGATCTTGTCCGGTAGTTGCGTGGTAGCATCGTCCTTAGTTTTTATTTAAGAAATATGGCACATGCGTCTCTTTTTTTGGAGTGTCTTGGCTAAAAAATGGCCACATTTGTTGGAATTCTCATAAGAAAAATCAATTAGACTTGCGGACAGCTTGTTGCAGTTTCTGGGACAAAATATCTGTCAAAGCCCCACGAGTTTCCAGTAAGGCCTTATAGGAGTCATCAGACAGGGTGGTTTTATGAGTTCCTTCCAGCTCCGAGATCCGCTGGGTCAGTTCAGAGATACGTCTGTGTTGCTACTTCTTTCTCTGTGTACATAACTTAATGAGTTATCCTCGAATAACGCATTTATGAGATTTCCAGATAGGGCAGCATTTCTGGGGACTCATTTTCATTGAAGAAGGTGGTTAGAGCGGTGCGTATTTCCACTACGATGGGCCAGCCGAGACAAGCAAGGGTAGGAACTCCTGGGCTAAAAGTATATAGTCCAATCTACTGTAATGCTTGTGGACTGCAGAGAAGTAAGGGTAGTCCCTTCTATTGGGGTGCAGCACTCTCCAGCAGTCAATCAGACCAGATCCACGCAGTGCATCTCTTAAACAGTGGGGCGGGAGAGAGCTAAAGCCACTGAAGGTGTCATGTCACGGTTCTAATACGATATTCAAGTCACTGGCTACCATCAGCAGGCCCTCTCGGAGTTTATTCAACGGTCTCCGCATAAAACTATGTTGTCACACATTAGGGACGTAGATGCATGCAAAGGTATGTTTGCTTTCAGTGATGGTGTCTTTGAGAAACAGTAAACGTCCCATGGGATCAGCAAGTACATCCGAACACACCTCGCCAAATGAGGAAGAATAGGTGGCAACCGGTTATTCAAGACCATCAGATCAGTGCTGTGCCACTATTATGAGAAAAAATAACCATTTCCCCTTTCCTCCTTCACCTCTCCCCCACTTTTTTCTTTGTGTAGAGGAAAGATAAAATAACATAACAATAAAAGTAAAGTTCAGGCTCGGTATGGCCAACTTAAGTAGGATTACAGGAGCACATGGGTAAAGTCTCACTGGAATGCTGTCAGAACTCAGTCCTGGTTTTGTAGGGAAACTTTTCAGGGGACCATGGAAGGGGCATAAATTTAGATATCCCCATGGTGGCCGACTAAGCATTCCTACGGTTCACAATCAACACACAGTCTCGCCTTGGAATCTGTCGGTATTCCTGTACCCCACCCAAGGATATTTCTTATAGCCATCTCCCTATGCGTTTGTGCTTGCAAGTGTAGCAAACTAGCAGTTTCATCACGATAGTAATCGGTGGGGCATGTGCAAATCTAGCAAAACGGACTGGTGGTGCGTTGGTCTGTAGCTCCAAGAAAGCTCAGAACCATAGGGAAACAGTGGTTGCCATGTCAAAACCACCATACTGTGCCAACATGAGGCCCCTGAAGCTGACCAAATAAGGGAGTCCCCAGTGTGCTCACCATGCTCCCCACCCAAAATGTCCTTTGTGTACCCCCAATTAACTAAGGGACCATTGCTTCTCCAGGTATTAGCTGTACCTTGTCCTCCTCTGTGTGTAGTGTGACTCACCATCCTCCCGGCAACGTGACACAACCATGGCAAAGCTATTCTTCAAGGCCATCTTGGCTGTAGCGGAGAGGCAGTATAATCCACAATATCTTCGCTGGGTAACAGGAACAACAAAGGATAATCCAGGGGAATCAGCATGCAATAATCCAAGTAGCACTGTAGTAATCTTTCCTTCCCAAGAACTAGACGACACATAGGCTGGGAGTCAACTGAGGTCTTTATTCACAGCTTGACAATTTATACAAGTCCCCATGCAAGGGGTTTCCGGAGTCCTATTCCAGGGGCATTCACAGAGTGGACTACATGGGGAACTCAATGTACAGAGCTTTTCTCCCATCAGCCACTGCTGAACGAGAGGGATACTCCCTCTGGAATGTACCGTTAAGTGGATTATCCCTCCGTGCAGCAGAACCGAAAATTCACCTTAAAATCCATAACTTTTCACATACTTGACAGATTTAAACGAATGGACGTTCAGTAGATAGCTGGGATCTGAGCACACCGTTCGTGTGAATACCGCTCAGATCCCAGCTAAAACAACTGAACGCCGCACGAAAAACACATTATTCACAACACAAGTTAAACATACCGATTGCCATAGATGAATAAAACTACCGAACGTCCCGGGACTCCCGAACGCTCTGGAAGCCCAGCGGTGTTCGCGCCGTCGAGTAGCCGTTTTCAGTTCCATGCGCTCGACGACCAAACACCGCTGGGGGAACAAAGGATCCAAGATGGCCGACCGCCGCATGGTCGGTAGTCGAACGGCGGCCACCTTGGAGAGCCTCTAATTACCGATTGCAACATTGTTGCAATCGGTTAACAAGCACCACACGTCTCTTAGTGTGTGGGCTATTGGCAGATAGTTCATTCGGTTCACGAACGGCTTGCAAAAGTGCCGTTCGTGAAACGAAACAGACACTGACTATCTGCGTTCAGCAGATCCAATACAAATAATATAGCAGGCAGGATACAGCAGATGCAAACAGTTACATACATAAAATATACCGGCAACCCTTAAAGGAATATTGTCCTTGTTTAGTCCAAGTGGCTAGGTTTGCCACATTGGCCTTCCCATTTGCATGGTTGAGTATTCCTAGCAGATGGTGCATCATCAGCTCACATGGAGACAAGGGGGTCCCATCTTATTGCAATGGGTTCTTTGAGGATCCAATACCGGACCCATATTGCTGGTAAGTGTAGGGCCCTCAAAATTCTCAGTAAATCCTACGGCCAATGAACTGTTACCCATGAATTTCTTTGTTTAGCTTGCAGGCTGAAGGTGGATCCCCAGCAGTAT
Organism: Pelobates cultripes; assembly: GCA_933207985.1. NCBI lineage: Eukaryota > Metazoa > Chordata > Amphibia > Anura > Pelobatidae > Pelobates > Pelobates cultripes. The sequence goes on along the minus strand of OW240922.1, from coordinate 4,545,900 downwards.
GGAATCCTCTTTTCTCTAAGGATGCTCGTAACCGGGAGCAGAGTCCGTCTGGCATTGAGTGTAAGGCTAGATAGGTCTTGATACAAGAAAATTTCAGCTCCATGGAACGTGGTGGCAGACATCCCTCTGGCAGTAGCCATTATCTTTTCTTTCAAGCTGTAGGTATGCAGGCAGCACACCACGTTCCTAGGGCTGCCATCCTGTCTTGCCAGGCTCATGGCTCTGTGTGTATGTTCAAAATGAATATTATCAGGTGCTGCAGGCCAGAGTACCTGTTTAAATAAGGCTTCTAGGGTGGTAGTGAGCGGGGTAGCCTCATGAAGGCCGCAGATATTATTGCATCTGCACCGGTTCGCTAAATCCTCCATTTGCCTGCGGAGAGAGATCAGCATGTTATTTTGCCTAGTAACCACTATTTTAGTTGCCCTGTGTTGTTTGTCGCAGGCTTGGGCTGCAGTCTCCATTTCATCCACTCTGCTCCAGCGTGTTCAGGTCAGTGCGCAGACGGGCTAGTTCTTTACTAAGTGCCATGTGGAGCTCTTGCACTATGGAACCTGTGTCCACTTTTGTAAGCATCCACGCCGAGATCAGGGTAAGTTCAGCCCTAATTTGGTCTAATGCTCCTCCAGAGTCACCTTCTAACTGTGATTCTCCCACACTCTCCGAGCCTGGGGAGCAGCACGCCATTTTGTCCTCGGGTAGAGGGCTTCTCAGGCCTGACGGCATTGCCACAAAGTCGTCCATAGGTCCCGTGAAGCATCATGGGGAGCTCATCGCTGCAGCTTCAGGGACCGACTGCTTCTTATTTCGGACCATTTTTTGCTCGTAAATGTGCCTCAATTTACAGTTTAAATGGCCAGGGGTGCGGAGCTCGTTCACTGTGCATCCTCCACCATGCTCGTCCAGGCCACGCCCCCCAGTTCAGCTACTTTAACCATACATTTGTATTCACTTTTAATTCTCACTTTACTGAATTAGTTCTTGTGACGGTAGTCACCATCACCTGGGGCTTCAGACAGACTATTTATGTAGGTCCCTGGACTATTCTTATGTTTTAGTCATCCTGTAGCCATTATAGGTGCAGAGTGTGATTAGTTTTTTAGTGTTAAATGTTAGCGTGCTCTTCATTATTGCTAATGCTTGCAATCTACTAGGTGGATTGGGCTGTGGAGCCTGTACAGCGCCACCTGTTGGTTGCAAGGATGTAGCAACCGCTGTATGCACTACTTGAACAGCAAGGATTGCTAATTTGAATATTCATGTAGATTTGCATTTTGCTATTTCTGCAGGCAGGAAATATGTTTTTGTGTTAATTATTGCCTTTCCCACCCTTTTATAAATATGTCATTATGTTACTATAAGTTCCTGTATGTCGTCTAATGCAATTTTACAGTTTGCATTTTTATTGAGTTGTCACAGTAACCTTTATGTAGTGAACATATGGGCTAGTCCTGAGTTAAAAAATAAAGTATGTAAGTTTGTGTCCTGTGTGGATATTTAGGGATCCCCGTGACAGAGTCTTCTGACCAGTTTGCTGACTGCAGGATCTCTCTATCTAACCCTGTGAAAAATCAAGAGAGCTAGGTCTGAGAGCCGCAAGTGCCTTTGAAAAAGCAATAACTATAATCACTATAAGCAGAGCTGCAGTGGAAAAGGCACAGGGGATGATACCTTCCTAGAAGAAAGGATGTAACGGAATAGGCATAGGGGACAATACCTGCCTGGAAAGTGAGCTGCAGCCTGGTTGGATGGAAAAGCTCCAGAAGGAACCCAGTTAAGCTGCGGCAACTGGGGCAGAAGCGCTTCAGGTTTCCCAATTCCAGCTAGGAAGTGAGCTAGGCAGAGGTATCTGGCCGGGGTACAGGAAGCTCCATCACAGTTCTTTTTCACTTATAAATTTCTAGTTAGCATTATGGGTGTGTATTATATTTTGAAAAGGAAACAAAATTGTATTTTGAAATACCTTTTTAACTCACTTAAGAAAAAAATAAATCACCCTTTAGTAAATAGCCCACAAATATTCACAGATAAAAGACACTCACACAAACAAGCTGTGTTCAATCTCAAGTACACAAAATTAGCAATATATATATACTGGAAATAACTTGCTAGTTTAGATTATTACTGTAGTTATGTAATAACGCTTACTGTATGAATATAAAAACATATTTAGATATCCTAATGTGCTGTTAATAACCTTAAATACTGAGTGTAAAGTCAAAGTCCAGATTCCTTGCTTTCGGCAATTTAACAATATTTATTTACGAGAGGTTATCAAACAAATCGTACATATACAATTGATAAGTCCGCACATGCTGTTACTAAGCTATTCATTGATTGAATTAACACAGTGACACGTGATACAAGTTACCACTCCTTTGGTCTGCAAATAATGTGTTCTTCAAGCAGACGCAGACAGAGAGAGGCTGTGTATAGTGCAAGAATAAAGTACAAAGACAAAGTGCTATTAGCAGGACTTATAACAGGATAAGCCCCCTCGTTCTGATGGACACACCTCCCTCAGCCAATCTTTCAGTAGTATTTAATAAAAAACCAGGGTGACTGCAGGGGGAAGGGAGTTGCATTGGCAGGTAATGGGGGAACAGTGCTGACCAAAAGTAACTAGTTTTACCTGGTTTGGCCATGTGCTCTCAGAGTTCTCCATTAAAGGACCACTCTAGGCACCCAGACCACTTCAGCTTAATGAAGTGGTCTGGGTGCCAGGTCAAGCTAGGGTTAACCCATTTTTTTTTATAAACATAGCAGTTTCAGAGAAACTGCTATGTTTATAAATTGGTTAATCCTTCCCCCAAAGCCTCTAGTGGCTGTCTCATTGACAGCCGCTAGAGGCGCTTGCGTGATTCTCACTGTGAAAATCACAGTGAGAGCACGCAAGTGTCCATAGGAAAGCATTGATAATGCTTTCCTATGCAACCGTCTGAATGCGCGCGCAGCTCTTGCCGCGGGTGTGCATTCAGCCGACGGGGAGGAATGGAGGAGGATCGGAGGAGGAGAGCTCTCCGCCCAGTGCTGGAAAAAGGTAAGTTTTACCCCTTTTCCCCTTTCCAGAGCCGTGCGGGAGGGGGACCCTGAGGGTGGGGGCACCCTCAGGGCACTATAGTGCCAGGAAAACGAGTATGTTTTCCTGGCACTATAGTGGTCCTTTAATACCAAAGGGTAAAGATGCTTCCCTAAGTGTGGATAGATTCCCTTTAACATTAGAACACTTGACTTCATTGGTATACAGTTGGCTGTCAATCTTTCCCCCCTAGTTACATATACACACATACCTGAACACATGGAAGAGACTTACACACAAACAAATTAATCTATGCTCACTTTCAACCCCCTCTGCTAATAAAAAATAACCTTAATTGCAGGTCATTTATGTGTATTAATTACCAAACCTAAACAGAATGTAGAGTCCATGCTACATCCATATGTTATTAACCCCTTAAGGACCAAACGTCTGGAATAAAAGGGAATCATGACATGTCACACATGTCATGTGTCCTTAAGGGGTTAAACAAAACCACAGTAAACAGGACCGTGCTTTTTGCAATGGTTTCTAAATTGTGCTGTTAGCGTCTGAAGGCAAAGAGTGGGAGTACAGAGGCATCTGATTGGGGCAAGCCAAGTTAAATGATTGTCAGCATTACCAACATCATAAATTATAATTTACCTTAAAGATTTAAGAGACAGTGAAGGTTTCTATTTTGGTATGGATTTTTTTGTGTTTAAAAAGCTTTGCTCTTTCGGCAAAACACTTCCCACAGTCAAGACACGGGAAAGGTTTCTCCCCTGTGTGACCTCTTCTATGAGTAATGAGATGAGAGTTCCGACTAAAACATTTCCCACAATCTGAACATGAGAAAGGTTTGTCCCCCGTATGAGTTCTTTGATGTGAAATTAGATTGGTGTTGTGGCTAAAGCTTTTTCCACATTCACAACACGAGTACGGTTTTTCTCCTGTGTGCGTTTTCTGGTGTCTATTACGACTTGCATTATGCTTAAAACATTTCCCACATTCAGGGCAAGGAAAGGTTTTTCTCTCCTGTTTGAAAGCCTGGGTGTCTGCACCAGCTTCTGCTACATCTATGTTCTCCACTTTCACCTCAAGGACAGTGATTTTTTCCTTATGAGTCCTCTTGTGCATAGTGAGACCTCCTCTGTGTTTAAAGCATTTCCCGCATTCAGAACATGTGTATGGTTTTTCTGCTGTGTGAATGGTTTTATGAGTAACAAGACCAGAGCTCTGTCGAAAACATTTCCCACATTCTGAACATGAGAAAGGCTTCTCCCCAGTGTGAATTCTCTTATGTGTCACAAGGTTTGATTTCATTTGAAAACATTTCCCACAATCCAAGCATAAAAACGGTTTATCTCCTGTGTGAATTTTTCTGTGTCTGAGAAGATTTGACTTCTTAAAAAATCTTTTCCCACACTGAGCACAAGAAAATGTTTTCTCTCCTGTGTGAGTCCTCTGATGTTTAATAAGACTGACACTAAATTTAAAACATTTTCCACATTCAGAACACGAGAAAGGTTTCTTTACTCCGCTGTGAGTTCTCTGATGTTTTGCAAGATGAGATCTTTTGCCAAAACATTCGCCACATGCAGCACAAGCAAAATGTTTGACGACTGTGTGAGTTTGTTGGTGTCTGATGCAATTTGCTTTGTATTTGAAACATTTCCCACATTCAGAACAGGGATATGTCTTTTTCCGAAGGGTGAATTTTTTTATATCCACTACAGCACTGGTTTCACTTGAATTGCTTTGAACATTTAGTCTGCAAAACTCACTATCCTCTTTGTGAGCCCTCTGGTGTATAATAAGACTTCCATGATATTTAAAACATTTTCCACATTCAGTGCACGTGAACGGTTTCTCCTCTGCTTGGGGTGGCAGAAGTGGTGCAGGATTTGAGCTCTGGTTAACGGGTTCCTTTGAGCTCGAGTGTGAGACAGGTTTATCCCTCATGTGACGTTTCTGATGTATGGCAATACTCGACTGCTGTTTAAAACGTTTCCCACAATCAAGGCAAGAGAAAGGTTTTTCTCCCGTGTGAATTCTCTGATGTTTCACAAGATTGGATTTGGTAATGAAACCTTTCCCACATTCAGGACATACAAAAGGCTTTTCTCCTGTGTGAATTCGCTGATGCCTCATGAAATCAGAAGTACTGATAAAGCATTTACCGCATTCCGAACATGAAAAAGGCTTTTCTCCACTGTGAATTCTCTGATGGATGACAAGATAACATTTTGCACGAAAACTTTTTCCACATTCAGAACAGGAGAAAGGCTTCTCTCCAGTGTGGGTCCTCTGATGGGTGACAAGGTAACTTCTAGTACGGAAATCTTTCCCACATATAAAGCAGGAGAATGGTTTCTCTCCTGTGTGAATTCCTTGATGTCTAACAAAGTGGGAGTGCTGCCGAAAACTCTTACCACACTCAGAGCACGAAAATGGTTTCTCTCCTGGCTGAAGACACTGATGTATCACAAACCTTGTTTTTGTTATAAAAGATTTCCCACATATAGAACACGAGAATGGCTTCTCTCGTGGGGCTTTTTTCTTCTGGGAAATTGTAGGAGACTCTGGAAGATTTTCTTCCTCAGAGTCCTCTTTCTTTATTATGACCAAGTCCTCAAAATCATTATTTGGTGAATATCTGCTGGTGTCGTAATCTTCATGGATTTGTCTGCTCATCTGGACATCTGAAAAAGGATGTAAAATGTAAAGATTACTATACTGGTAACTGAGAAAGGTAACTTTGTATGCTTGACTGTATAGACTAAATACACTTTGCTAGAGTGGGTGGATGAAACCCAGAACATCATGTTTCAAGCTGTTCTTTTCAGAAATATTTTTTTCATTTGGTAAAGGACAATAATAGGGAGGAACGTGGTGTCATCAAATAATAGGTCACAGTTAGGGATTAAACATAGAAACCAAATGAAAAAGTGCAGAAATTGTCACCAAAATCACAAATAACCTACTGCTACATCATATAGAAATAACAAAATAACACATTTCAGTTTGAAAGGACACTAAGCACCAAAACATCTTTAGCTTAATGAAACCGTTTTAGTGTGTAGATAATTTCTCTGTAGTCTTTGACTGACACAGCCTCCATGAAACCTGCTGCAGGCTCTAGCTGGTACCTTACAGGACATACACAAATCTAAATGGAACATACTGTACAACAAAGGAACTTTAAACATTAGAACGCTCTTTACAAAAAGTGGAAATATAAACCACAGGGAGTGCAGGGGGAGAATTATTTCCAACTGCATTGTTTCCTTTTACTGCCAGTCATGGCAGCACCCAAGACCAGTGAATGCCAGCCTGAGGATGTAATAAAAAAGGGAGGTGAGAATATACCTGTAGTGCAGGGCCATGCGCAGCACCCACACATTCCCTGCGGATAAACAGCAGCTCACAGTCACCATGGAGATATAAGAGAAAAACATAACAGTTTAATTTTAATAAGGCCCTTGTCCTAGACTGATGTCTCCTATACAGTGCCCTCGCTGTGGCATTACGTATGTGCCATGCAGACACTGGGACTGGCAGGACCAAGCAAAAAAATGTCACTAACATCCCACTATAAAACACTACAGCCATTTAACCCCTGAAGGACACATGACATGTGTGACATGTCATGATTCCCTTTTATTCCAGAAGTTTGGTCCTTAAGGGGTTAAATAACTTTTTACCTGCACATCTTAATGTAAGGCATGAGAATAGAGGTGGACAAATGTTGGACCCTAAACACAGCAGAACTATAACTCCCATAATGCACAATGGAGACCAGCCATCAGATTATCAATCATGGAGGTCAGCGATGGCCATAAAATAGGTTTAAGATCACACACTGTGTACACTGTCATATAATCCGCAATCTACTGCAACAATATAAATTGGCAACATCGTCACTGTGAATCGACAGCTAACCTGTGGCCTTCTTTACAGCGTTCTCCTCCTTAACATGTTGGCGACCTGCAAAGTACGATTCTTCTCTTTGCTCCATCACAGTGATGATGGAAAGGGTGACAATGACCCGGCCTGGATGAAAGGAAAAGAGAAATTACAATAAGAGAGCGAGAAAGGTAATTACATTATTAACCTTCTGTTTGGGGGGTAACCCCGAGTGAAATTGGGTCATTATGAAATTTGAACTAGAAAAGGAACTACCAGGAGAGAGTGATAAGTTATAAACGTGTCACTGATGGAGTGAAGGCTGGGTCACCAGGATATAGGTGGGGAAAAAAAGTATAAAACTTAACTTTGAATGCTACATATAGAAGGCACTACCTAATAAACAAAATAACCGAAAAGAAAAATGAAAATCAAAAACAAAATGTATGTGACAAACTCCCCTCTCCAAGTGAGTTTGCCACGAGCTTCTGGAGGAGCCGGCTTGCCAGCCTCCTGCCCACAGACTATGGGCCCTGCAGGGAAACCTGTAAAAGACTACAAAACTTGACCGACCGTTAGCACTGATTTCATGGAACTGTTTTGGGCATTGGACCATGTGCACGGTCGGTCAAAATTATGTCTTCCAGGAAATTCTGGGTGATCTGGGTGATTATGGGCACCCAGATCAGAGCTATCAGGGGATGTAACATTTGTGGGGTGTTATGTATTTTTAGGGTACTTTTGGGGTGTTTTGAAAAAGTATGTTTTTTTCTGTGCTTGGAGATAATTGGATTAGAATTAGTACAGTTACTGATCCAATTATCTCCAAGGCAGAGAGGAGGGGTTGTATGCTTGTATATGGGAGTGTCATACATTTAAAACACCTTTGTCATTGGTCTGTGACTTTGTGCTGCAGTCCCCCACAAGGTCCAGAGGAGAGTGCCCCTTGCATGGGGACATGCATATAAGGCTAGTTGTGGCTGCCATTAAACATTCCAGCTTGCATTCCAAAACTGTGTGTCATCCTGTTATTGGAGGGAAAGAAGATTTACCCCTGTGTCTGCTGTTCCAGCTTGCAGGGGATTCAATGGGAAAGTCCCTGTAAGGACTAGAGCTCCCAGGACTGAGTGTCGTCCAGAGCCTGGGGGGTGTCTAGAGCGAATTCCCCATTCAGCTCCAGGAAGAAGCGATTCCAGGGCCCCAGTCAAGCAACGGTCACTGTGGGCAGAAGTGCTGCGGTTTGTCCCCTGTTCCAGCTAGGAAGTGGTCCTTCACGGAGGTACCCAGCAGGTGTACAGGGAGCTCCGTTACATTGGTGGCAGCAGCGGGATGGCTTCCAAGTGTGAGGAGCAGCATCTTGGAGACAACGGTAACCTGTGGATTATATTAAGGGCAATGCTAGCATTCGTGCAGCGCCCCTGGAAGCAGAGGTACCGACAGACTGGGAGCAGGCAAGCATGGCATCTTCTGACTCTTCCTCAGAGTTTCTGTTCGAGGTGCAGCAGCGACTGGTCAGGTATGGCTCTAATGTGTCGATGGAGACCTTCCAGGTCATCTGGAACCAGGTGACCATCGAGATACTGTAGGTACGAATATCCATTTCCCTATCTATCCTAACTGTTCATGTAAGGGTTAATTTGAACCAAAAATACATTTGGAATTGTATCTCCGATTCTCGGAAATAAATTTATTTAAAATCCTAGTTACGGGATAAAGTACTGATTTCAAAATGTTCTTGTTAATTGTCCAAGATTTTGGTATTTGTAAATATGTGTTTTTTTTATCAAATATACGTGCGTTATATAATATAGGATATAACAAGAAACAGCTGCTTATAACTTGTGAAAAACAATCTATGTCATTGTCATCATTGTCACGCCCATATGCTCATTTTCCCCCTCCCATCCTGCTTTATAAATGGGGTATAAATATAACTTGCGTACTAAAGGAATTTGAATTAGTTATTGAACATGTCTCTGCTTTTCATTTTCAATTTCAAGAGCTCTGATAAAGAGTTGGCAAATATCCATCATCCACAAAGAGCCCGGGCTGAATTTATCCCCAATAGATACAAGCCATGAGAGACCACGAGTTCCTGATGGCTAAAACGAGGGGAGGAGGGCTCCAGCAGAAAAAGGTTTGCAGCGGCCCTTCGGCAGAGGTGGTGCAACTGATCTGGGAGGATGCGCCCACAGTTTTAATTAAATTTTCATCAGAGGATGTTAGCCTCCCTCCCCAGCGGCAGCCAGAGTTACCTGAAGTATGGGACCTCTTAGACTGGTCCTGGGAAGACCCCCAGGAGGCAGATGGAGATGGGACCGAGGTCTCTCCACCGGCCCTACAGGGATGCTGGACACCTGGCCCAGATCCACAGCTACAGCCAGAGTTACTGGATGTAGGGACAATCGGTCCTACTCCCCAGCGGCCGAGTAGGTTATTGGGAGAAGCGGTGGTCGATCTCTCTCCCCAGCGGCAGTGTATCCTACAGGAAGTGGAGACAATCGGTCTCACTCCCCAGCAGCAGTGTGTAGTACAGGGAGAGGAGAGTATTGTCCTCCGTCCCCAGCGGCAGGGTAAGTTACAGGAAGTGGAGACGGTCGGTCTCACTCCCCAGCGGCAGTGTGTGTTACAGGGAGAGGAGACAGCCGATCTATGACATTATTAGAACCAGTATATTACACAGTGATCTGTGACATCATCAGACCCAGCATATTACACAGTGATCTATGACATCATCAGACCCAGCATATTGTACAGTGATCTATGACATCACGCGACTCAGCATATTACAGTGATCTATGACATCACAAGACCCAGCATATCACACACTGACCTATGGCATCACCAGACCCAGCATATCACACAGTGATCTATGACATCACCAGACTCAGCATATCACACGTGATCTATGACATCACCAGACCCAGCATATTACACAGCGATCTATGACATCACCAGACCCAGCATATCGCAGTGATCTATGACATCACCAGACCCAGCATATCACACGGTGACCTAAGACATCATCAGACCCACCATATCACACAGTGATCTATGACATCATCAGATCCAGCATATCACACAGTGATCTGACATCACCAGACCCAGCATATCACACAGTGATCTATGACATCACCAGACCCAGCATATCGCACAGTGATCTATGACATCACCAGACCCAGCATATCACACAGCGATCTATGGCATCACCAGACCCAGCATATCGCACAGTGATCTATGATCACAGCATACAGACTGACACACAGTCACAGCACACAGACTGACACACACACAGTCACAGCATACACACTGACATACAGTCACAGTATACAGACTGACACACAGTCACAGCATACACACTGACACACACAGTCACAGTATACACACTGACACACACAGTCACAGCATACAGACTGACACACACACACACAGTCACAGCATACACACTGACACACACAGTCACAGCATACACACTGACACACACACAGTCACATCATACACACTGACATACACAGTCACAGCATACAGACTGACACACACACACACACACACAGTCACAGCATACAGACTGACACAGTCACAGCATACAGACTGACACACACAGTCACAGCATACACACTGACACACACAGTTACAGCATTCACACTGACACACACACAGTCACAGCATACAGACTGACACACACTGTCACAGCATACAGACTGACACACACACACTGTTATTAATGGTTGTATTATTATTATTAATGGTATTATCGATCAATGCAATATTATTATTAATGGTTGTATTATTATTGTTATTAATGGTTGTATTATTATTATTATTGGCCGTATTATTATTTTTAATGGTATTATCGATCAATGCATTATTATTATTAATGGTTGTATTATTATTGTTATTAATGGTTGTATTATTATTATTATTGGCCGTATTATTATTTTTAATGGTATTATCGATCAATGCATTATTATTATTAATGGTTGTATTATTATTGTTATTAATGGTTGTATTATTATTATTATTGGCCGTATTATTATTTTTAATGGTATTATCGATCAATGCATTATTATTATTAATGGTTGTATTATTATTGTTATTAATGGTTGTATTATTATTATTATTGGCCGTATTATTATTTTTAATGGTATTATCGATCAATGCATTATTATTATTTAATGGTATTATCGATCAATGCATTATTATTATTAATGGTTGTATTATTATTGTTATTAATGGTTGTATTATTATTATTATTATTGGCCGTATTATTATTATTAATGGTATTATCGATCAATGCATTATTAATGGCTGTATTATTATTATTATTATTAATGGCTGTATTATTATTATAATTATTAATGGCTGTATTATTATTATTATTAATGGCTGTATTATTATTATTATTAATGTTTGTATTATTATTAATGGCTGTATTATAATTATTAATGGCTGTATTATTATTGGCTGTATTATTATTATTAATGGCTGTATTATTATTATTATTATTATTAATGGCTGTATTATTATTATTAAAGGTTGTATTATTATTAATGGATGTATTATAATTATTAATGGCTGTTATTATTATCATTAATGGCTGTATTAATTGTTATTATTAATGGCTGTATTATTATTATTATTGGCTGTATTATTATTAATGGTTGTATTATTATTAATGGCTTTATTATTATTGTTAATGGCTGTATTATTATTAATGGCTGTATTATTATTATTATTATTATTAATGGCTGTATTATTATTATTATTGGCTGTATTATTATTATTATTAATGGCTGTATCATTATTATTATTATTATTATTAATGGCTGTATTATTATTAATGGCTGTATTATTATTATTATTAATGGCTGTAATTAATGGCTGTATTGTTATTATTAATGGCTGTATTATTATTAATGGCTGTATTATTATTGGCTGTATTGTTATTATTAATGGCTGTATTATTATTATTATTATTAATGGCTGTATTATTGTTATTATTAATGGCTGTATTATTATTATTGTATAATTATGATTAGAATGTGAATATGCCCATTGCCCATGATGCCCCGGGCGGTGACAGATTCTAATAATAAACACAATGATGCTCACCCTCCGCACCCAGAGACTCACTCTGCCTGGCTGTAGGAAACGTCACTTCCGGTCCTCACATGGCTATGACGTCCGAGCCCTCGAACTATTCGGCGCCATGATGGATGAGGTCAAGGCGTTTCCGGGCGCGGGAGAATGACGTCACGGTGGCTGAGCTGTTCGGCGCCATGATGGATGAGGGCAAAGCTTGCTGCTGGTTAGGGTGTGTGAAAGGGAGGAGGACTGGGGGTAATTTCTCTCTGTTATAGTTCTCCTCTGTGAATGGTGTTATACAGCGGCCACATCCATGGACTGTATAGAAATTGTATAATAATAATAATATCACAGCTCTCTCTACAGATAGTATATACCCAGCAATAGGGCCCAGTGTGGCCCTGAGTGAGCAGTAATTAAAAAGTGCACTTTCATTGTCCCTGTGCATTGTGGGTGAAGTCATTGCCCCTGTGCATTGTGGGTGATCTCACAGTCCCTGTGCGTTGTGGGTGAAGTCACTGCCCTTGTGCATTGTGGGCGATATTACTGTCCCTGTGCATTGTGGGCGATATTACTGTCCCTGTGCATTGTGGGCTATCTCACAGTCCCTGTGCATTGTGGGTGAGCTCACTGCCCCCGTGCATTGTGGGTGAGCACACTGTCCCCGTGCATTGTGGGTGAAGTCACTGCCCCTGTGCATTGTGGGTGAGCTCACTGCCCCTATGCATTGTGATTGAGCTCACTGCCCCCGTGCATTCGGGTGATATTACTGTCCCTGTGCATTGTGGGTGAGCTCACTGCCCCCGTGCATTCGGGTGATATTACTGTCCCTGTGCATTGTGGGTGAGCTCACTGCCCCTGTGCATTGTGGGTGATCTCACAGTCCCTGTGCATTGTGGGTGATCTCACAGTCCCTGTGCATTGTGGGTGATCTCACAGTCCCTGTGCATTGTGGGCGAGCTCACAGTCCCTGTGCATTGTGGGTGAGCTCACTGCCCCTGTGCATTGTGAGTGATATTACTGTCCCTTTGCATTGTGGGTGAGCACACTGCCCATGTGTATTATGGGTGAGCTCACTGCCCTTGTGCATTGTGGGTGATATTACTGTCTCTGTGCATTGTGGGTGATATTACTGTCCCTGTGCATTGTGGGAGATCTCACAGTCCCTGTGCATTGTGGGCGATCTCACAGTCCCTGTGCATTGTGGGTGAAGTCATTGCCCCTGTGCATTGTGAGTGATATTACTGTCCCTTTGCATTGTGGGTGAGCTCACTGCCCTTGTGCATTGTGGGTGATATTACTGTCCCTGTGCATTGTGGGTGATCTCACATTCCCTGTACATTGTGGGCGAGCTCACTGCCCCTGTGCATTGTGAGTGATATTACTGTCCCTTTGCATTGTGGGTGAGCACACTGCCCATGTGCATTGTGGGTGAGCTCACTGCTCCTGTGCATTGTGGGTGAGCTCACTGCCCCTGTGCATTGTGAGTGATATTACTGTCCCTTTGCATTGTGGGTGAGCTCACTGCCCCTATGCATTGTGATTGAGCTCACTGCCCCCGTGCATTCGGGTGATATTACTGTCCCTGTGCATTGTGGGTGAGCTCACTGCCCCTGTGCATTGTGGGTGATCTCACAGTCCCTCTGCATTGTGGGTGATCTCACAGTCCCTGTGCATTGTGGGTGATCTCACAGTCCCTGTGCATTGTGGGCGAGCTCACAGTCCCTGTGCATTGTGGGTGAGCTCACTGCCCCTGTGCATTGTGAGTGATATTACTGTCCCTTTGCATTGTGGGTGAGCACACTGCCCATGTGTATTATGGGTGAGCTCACTGCCCCTGTGCATTGTGGGTGATATTACTGTCCCTGTGCATTGTGGGAGATCTCACAGTCCCTGTGCATTGTGGGCGATCTCACAGTCCCTGTGCATTGTGGGTGAAGTCATTGCCCCTGTGCATTGTGAGTGATATTACTGTCCCTTTGCATTGTGGGTGAGCTCACTGCCCTTGTGCATTGTGGGTGATATTACTGTCCCTGTGCATTGTGGGTGATATTACTGTCCCTGTGCATTGTGGGAGATCTCACAGTCCCTGTGCATTGTGGGCGATCTCACAGTCCCTGTGCATTGTGGGTGAAGTCATTGCCCTGTGCATTGTGGGTGATATTACTGTCCCTTTGCATTGTGGGTGAGCTCACTGCCCTTGTGCATTGTGGGTGATATTACTGTCCCTGTGCATTGTGGGTGATCTCACAGTCCCTGTACATTGTGCATTGTGGGCGAGCTCACTGCCCCTGTGCATTGTGAGTGATATTACTGTCCCTTTGCATTGTGGGTGAGCACACTGCCCATGTGCATTGTGGGTGAGCTCACTGCTCCTGTGCATTGTGGGTGAGCTCACTGCCCCTGTGCATTGTGAGTGATATTACTGTCCCTTTGCATTGTGGGTGAGCACACTGCCCCTGTGCATTGTGGGTGAGCTCACTGCCCCTGTGCATTGTGGGTGATCTCACTGCCCCTGTGCATTGTGGGTGAGCTCACTGCCCCTGTGCATTGTGAGTGATATTACTGTCCCTTTGCATTGTGGGTGAGCACACTGCCCATGTGCATTGTGGGTGAGCTCACTGCACCTGTGCTTTGTGGGTGAGCTCACTGTCCCTGTGCATTGTGGGCGATCTCACAGTCCCTGTGCATTGTGGGCGAGCTCACTGCCTCTGTGCATTGTGGGTGAGCTCACTGCCCCTGTGCATTGTGGGTGAAGTCACTGCCCCTGTGCATTGTGGGTGATCTCACTGCCCCTGTGCATTGTGGGCGATCTCACAGTCCCTGTGCATTGTGGGTGATCTCACAGTCCCTGTGCATTGTGGGCGAGCTCACTGCCCCTGTGCATTGTGGGTGAACTCACTGCCCCTGTGCACTGTGGGTGATCTCACAGTCCCTGTGCATTGTGGGTGATCTCACTGCCCCTGTGCATTGTGGGTGAGCTCACTGCCCCTGTGCATTGTGAGCGTACTGTCCCTGTGCATTGTGGGTGATCTCACTGTCCCCGTGCATTGTGGGTGAGCTCACTGCCCCCGTGCATTGTGGGTGAGCACCCTGTCCCCGTGCATTGTGGGTGAAGTCACTGCCCCTGTGCATTGTGGGTGAGCTCACTGCCCCTGTGCATTGTGGGTGAGCTCACTGCCCCTGTGCATTGTGGGTGATATTACTGTCCCTGTGCATTGTGTGTGAGCACACTGCCCCTGTGCATTGTGGGTCATATTACTGTCCCTGTGCATTGTGGGTGATATTACTCTCACTGTGCATTGTGGGTGAAGTCACTGCCCCTGTGCATTGTGGGTGATCTCACAGTCCCTGTGCATTGTGGGTGATCTCACAGTCCCTGTGCATTGTGGGTGAGCTCACTGCCCCTGTGCATTGTGGGTGGGCTCACTGCCCCCGTGCATTGTGAGTGACATTACTGTCCCTGTGCATTTTGGGCGATCTCACAGTCCATATGCATTGTGGGCGATCTCACAGTCCCTGTGCATTGTGGGCGAGCTCACTGCCCCTGTGCATTGTGGTTGAGCTCACTGCCCCTGTGCATTGTGGGTGATCTCACTGCCCTTGTGCATTGTGGGTGAGCACACTGTCCCTGTTCTTTGTGGGTGAGCTCACGCCCCTGTGCATTGTGGGTGATCTAACTGCCCCCGTGCATTGTGGGTGATCTCACTGCCCCTGTGCATTGTGGGTGTGCTCACTGCTTCTGTGCATTGTGGGTGAGCTCACTGCCCCTGTGCATTGTGGGCGAGCTCACTGCCCCTGTGCATTGTGGGTGAGCTCACTGCCCCTGTCCATTGTGGGTGATATTACTGTCCCTGTGCATTGTGGGCGATCTCACAGTCCCTGTGCATTGTGGATGAGCTCACTGCCCCTGTGCATTGTGAGTGATATTACTGTCCCTTTGCATTGTGGGTGAGCTCACTGCCCTTGTGCATTGTGGGTGAGCTCACTGCCCCTGTGCATTGTGGGTGATATTACTGTCCCTGTGCATTGTGGGTGATCTCACAGTGCCTGTGCATTGTGGATGAGCTTACTGCCCCTGTGCATTGTGAGTGATATTACTGTCCCTTTGCATTGTGGGTGAGCTCACTGCCCTTGTGCATTGTGGGTGAGCTCACTGCCCCTGTGCATTGTGGGTGATATTACTGTCCCTGTGCATTGTGGGAGATCTCACAGTCCCTGTGCATTGTGGGCGATCTCACAGTCCCTGTGCATTGTGGGTGAAGTCATTGCCCTGTGCATTGTGGGTGATATTACTGTCCCTTTGCATTGTGGGTGAGCTCACTGCCCTTGTGCATTGTGGGTGATATTACTGTCCCTGTGCATTGTGGGTGATCTCACAGTCCCTGTGCATTGTGGGTGATCTCACTGCCCCTGTGCATTGTGAGCGAGCTCGCTGCCCCTGTGCATTGTGAGTGATATTACTGTCCCTTTGCATTGTGGGTGAGCACACTGCCCATGTGCATTGTGGGTGAGCTCACTGCTCCTGTGCATTGTGGGTGAGCTCACTGCCCCTGTGCATTGTGAGTGATATTACTGTCCCTTTGCATTGTGGGTGAGCTCACTGCCCTTGTGCATTGTGGGCGAGCTCACTGCCCCTGTGCATTGTGGGTGATCTCACTGCCCCTGTGCATTGTGGGCGATCTCACAGTCCCTGTGCATTGTGGGCGAGCTCACTGCCTCTGTGCATTGTGGGTGAGCTCACTGCCCCTGTGCATTGTGGGTGAAGTCACTGACCCTGTGCATTGTGGGTGATCTCACTGCCCCTGTGCATTGTGGGCGATCTCACAGTCCCTGTGCATTGTGGGTGATCTCACAGTCCCTGTGCATTGTGGGCGAGCACACTGCCCCCGTGCATTGTGGGTGAAGTCACTGCCCCCGTGCATTGTGGGTGAGCTCACTGCCCCCGTGCATTGTGGGTGAAGTCACTGCCCCTGTGCATTGTGGGTGAGCTCACTGCCCCTATGCATTGTGATTGAGCTCACTGCCCCTGTGCATTCGGGTGATATTACTGTCCCTGTGCATTGTGTGTGAGCACACTGCCCCTGTGCATTGTGGGTCATATTACTGTCCTTGTGCATTGTGGGTGATATTACTCTCACTGTGCATTGTAGGTGAAGTCACTGCCCCTGTGCATTGTGGGTGATCTCACAGTCCCTGTGCATTGTGGGCGAGCTCACTGCCCCTGTGCATTGTGAGTGATATTAATGTCCCTTTGCATTGTGGGTGAGCACATTGCCCATGTGCATTGTGGGTGAGCTCACTGCCCCCGTGGATTGTGGGTGATATTACTGTGTCTGTGCATTGTGGGCGATCTCACAGTCCCTGTGCATTGTGGGCGATCTCACAGTCCCTGTGCATTGTGGGCGATCTCACAGTCCCTGTGCATTGTGGTCGAGCTCACTGCCCCTGTGCATTGATGGTGAAGTCACTGCCCCTGTGCATTGTGGGTGATCTCACTGCCCCTGTGCATTGTGGGTGATCTCACAGTCCCTGTGCATTGTGAGTGACATTACTGTCCCTGTGCATTGTGGGCGATCTCACAGTCCCTATGCATTGTGGGCGATCTCACAGTCCCTGTGCATTGTGGGCGAGCTCACTGCCCCTGTGCATTGTGGGTGACCTCACTGCCCTTGTGCATTGTGGGTGAGCACACTGTCCCTGTTCTCTGTGGGTGAGCTCACGCCCCCGTGCATTGTGGGTGATCTCACTGCCCCTGTGCATTGTGGGTGAGCTCACTGCTTCTGTGCATTGTGGGTGAGCTCACTGCCCCTGTGCATTGTGGGCGAGCTCACTGCCCCTGTGCATTGTGGGTGATATTACTGTCCCTTTGCATTGTGGGTGAGCTCACTGCCCCTGTGCATTGTGGGTGAGCTCACTGCCCCTGTCCATTGTGGGTGATATTACTGTCCCTGTGCATTGTGGGCGATCTCACAGTCCCTGTGCATTGTGGATGAGCTCACTGCCCCTGTGCATTGTGAGTGATATTACTGTCCCTTTGCATTGCGGGTGAGCTCACTGCCCTTGTGCATTGTGGGTGAGCTCACTGCCCCTGTGCATTGTCAGTGATATTACTGTCCCTGTGCATTGTGGGTGATCTCACAGTCCCTGTGCATTGTGGATGAGCTCACTGCCCCTGTGCATTGTGAGTGATATTACTGTCCCTTTGCAGTGTGGGTGAGCTCACTGCCCTTGTGCATTGTGCGTGAGCTCACTGCCCCTGTGCATTGTGGGTGATATTACTGTCCCTGTGCATTGTGGGAGATCTCACAGTCCTTGGGCATTGTGGGCGATCTCACAGTCCCTGTGCATTGTGGGTGAGCTCACTGCCCCTGTGCATTGTGAGTGATATTACTGTCCCTTTGCATTGTGGGTGAGCATACTGCCCATGTGCATTGTGGGTGAGCTCACTGCACCTGTGCTTTGTGGGTGAGCTCACTGTCCCTGTGCATTGTGGGCGATCTCACAGTCCCTGTGCATTGTGGGCGAGCTCACTGCCTCTGTGCATTGTGGGTGAGCTCACTGCCCCTGTGCATTGTGGGTGAAGTCACTGACCCTGTGCATTGTGGGTGATCTCACTGCCCCTGTGCATTGTGGGCGATCTCACAGTCCCTGTGCATTGTGGGTGATCTCACAGTCCCTGTGCATTGTGGGCGAGCTCACTGCCCCTGTGCATTGTGGGTGAAGTCACTGCCCCTGTGCATTATGGGTGATCTCACTGCCCCTGTGCATTGTGGGTGAGCTCACTGCCCCCGTGCATTGTGGGTGAGCACACTGTCCCCGTGCATTGTGGGTGAAGTCACTGCCCCTGTGCATTGTGGGTGAGCTCACTGCCCCTGTGCATTGGTGATATTACTGTCCCTGTGCATTGTGTGTGAGCACCCTGCCCTGTGCATTGGGTCATATTACTGTCCCTTGCATTTGTGGGTGATATTACTCACTGTGCATTGTAGGGTGAAGCTCACTGCCCTGTGCATTGTGGGTGATCTCACTCCCCTGTGCATTGTGAGTGAGCTCACTGTCCCTTTGCATTGTGGGTGAGCACACTGCCCATGTGCATTGTGGGTGAGCTCCTGCCCCTGTGCATTGTGGGTGAGCTCACTGCCCCCGTGGATTGTGGTGATATTACTGTGTCCCTGTCCTGTGCATTGTGGGCGATCTCCTGCCCCTGTGCGTGGTGATCTCACTGCCCCTGTGCATCTGTGAGGCGTCTCACAGTCCCTGTGCATTGTGGGTGATCTCACAGTCCCTGTGCATTTCGGGCGAGCTCACTGCCCCTGTGCATTGTGGGTGAAGTCACTGCCCCTGTGCATTGTGGGTGATCTCACTGCCCCTGTGCATTGTGGGTGAGCTTACTGCCCCCGTGCATTGTGGGTGAGCACACTGTCCCCGTGCATTGTGGGTGAAGTCACTGCCCCTGTGCATTGTGGGTGAGCTCACTGCCCCTATGCATTGTGATTGAGCTCACTGCCCCTGTGCATTCAGGTGATATTACTGTCCCTGTGCATTGTGTGTGAGCACACTGCCCCTGTGCATTGTGGGTCATATTACTGTCCCTGTGCATTGTGGGTGATATTACTCTCACTGTGCATTGTAGGTGAAGTCACTGCCCCTGTGCATTGTGGGTGATCTCACAGTCCCTTTGCATTGTGGGTGAGCACACTGCCCATGTGCATTGTGGGTGAGCTCACTGCCCCCGTGGATTGTGGGTGATATTACTGTGTCTGTGCATTGTGGGCGATCTCACAGTCCCTGTGCATTGTGGGCGATCTCACAGTCCCTGTGCATTGTGGGCGATCTCACTGCCCCTGTGCATTGTGAGTGATATTAATGTCCCTTTGCATTGTGGGTGAGCTCACTGCCCTTGTGCATTGTGGGTGAGCTCACTGCCCCTGTGCATTGTGGGTGATATTACTGTCCCTGTGCATTGTGGGCGATCTCACAGTCCCTGTGCATTGTGGGCGATCTCACAGTCCCTGTGCATTGTGGGTGAAGTCATTGCCCCTGTGCATTGTGAGTGATATTACTGTCCCTGTGCATTGTGGGTGATCTCACAGTCCCTGTGCATTGTGGGTGATCTCACTGCCCCTGTGCATTGTGGGCGAGCTCACTGCCCCTGTGCATTGTGAGTGATATTACTGTCCCTGTGCATTGTGGGCGAGCTCACTGCCTCTGTGCATTGTGGGTGAGCTCACTGCCCCTGTGCATTGTGGGTGAAGTCACTGCCCCTGTGCATTGTGAGCGTACTGTCCCTGTGCATTGTGGGCGATCTCACTGTCCCCGTGCATTGTGGGTGAGCACACTGTCCCCGTGCATTGTGGGTGAAGTCACTGCCCCTGTGCATTGTGGGTGAGCTCACTGCCCCTATGCATTGTGGTTGAGCTCACGGCCCCTGTGCATTGTGGGTGATATTACTGTCCCTGTGCATTGTGTGTGAGCACACTGCCCCTGTGCATTGTGGGTCATATTACTGTCCCTGTGCATTGTGGGTGATATTACTCTCACTGTGCATTGTGGGTGAAGTCACTGCCCCTGTGCATTGTGGGTGATCTCACTCCCCTGTGCATTGTGGGTGATATTACTCTCACTGTGCATTGCGGGTGAGCTCACTGTCCCTGTGCATTGTGGGTGAGCTCACTGTCCCTGTGCATTGTGGGTGAGCTCACTGCCCCCGTGCATTGTTGGTGATATTACTGTCCCTGTGCATTGTGGGTGAGCACACTGCCCCTGTGCATTGTGGTTCATATTACTGTCCCTGTGCATTGTGGGTGATATTACTCTCACTGTGCATTGCGGGTGAGCTCACTGTCCCTGTGCATTGTGGGTGAGCTCACTGTCCCTGTGCATTGTGGGTGAGCTCACTGCCCCCGTGCATTGTTGGTGATATTACTGTCCCTGTGCATTGTGGGTGAGCACACTGCCCCTGTGCATTGTGGTTCATATTACTGTCCCTGTGCATTGTGGGTGATATTACTCTCACTGTGCATTGCGGGTGAGCTCACTGTCCCTGTGCATTGTGGGTGAGCTCACTGTCCCTGTGCATTGTGGGTGATCCCACTGCATTGTGGAAAATCTCACTGCCCCTGTGCATTGTGGGTTATCTCACTGTCTCCGTTCTTTGTTGGTGATCTCACTGCCCCCGTGGATTGTGGGTGAGGACACTGACCCTGTGCATTGTGCGTGAGCTCACTCTCTCTGGGCATTGTGGGTGATCTTGTAACCGCGGCTGGTTCCCTTATTTACTACTATAATCTCCTAAAGCATAGAACTTAGTAGGACTGACCATACAGATATCTTAGCCATAATTTTATATAGTTAGTAAGAGATCCTCTATTTAACATATATAAATAATTGAGAATACAATATAAAATAAGGATTGTCTTGGAAGCAATAAAGTTTTGTCTTTTAGATATTTATTATATAAAAATATAAATATAGACATCTAAAATCCATTATAGCAGAGGTTATAAGATTAAATTACATGCTTGCAAATATCATTAATAGGTTAACATACCCTTCTGAACATGTCATCATGTCAGCCTCTCTGTCATTTTAAGATGGAGCAGCGTCTGTCTCCAAGTCTTTCCTCTGTGTCTTAACATTTAAAAGTACACCTATTTATACCTTAGGTGTCCTCATTTTAGGGTTACCGTAGTTCAAATATGAAAAAGTACCACTTCTTTCACTTTATTCATTTTAGGACCTCCCTTAACTTGGCAAACATACAAGGCCATAACTAAAGGGTGCAAAAGTCATGGAAATTTTCCGGACTTAGTTCAAGATGGCATCTTAAAGTCTGAATAGCTTATCTGTCGTGGGAGATTCCCGGATTTGGGGAAGTTCCATTAACTTGGGGTTACCACAGTATATTGTGTACTGAAAGAGTTGTAATATAGCTTCGAAGCTTGTTTATGCATTATTGTTATTGTAATTCGTCTGGGACAAAATGGTGCAAACATATTATGCACTGTTATTGCTTAAAGAAACAGTTATGAAAAACAATATGTTCCATTTCTAACACCTTGTCAGTTTGCAATATCTCTTAAAGACAAAGTACACAGTTTAAGAAATACAACATTTCATTCTAAAACTTGTAATATTTGCATTTGCCCATAACAATCTCACTGCCCCTGAGAATTGTGGGTGAAGTCACTGTCCCTGTGCATTGTGGGTGATCTCACTGCCCCTGTAGGGTAGTGCTTGCACAGACAGTATAGGCATCATGAGTTACACGTCAAAAACAGATGTAATATACACGGTCCCTCCTTCCCAGTCAGTGTAATATACACGGTCCCTCCTTCCCAGTCCGTGTAATACACACGGTCCCTCCTTTCCGCTCCGTGTAATTTACACGGTCCCTCCTTCCCAGTCCATGTAATATACACGGTCCCTCTTTCCCAGTCCGTGTAATATACACGGCACCTCCTTCCCGCTCCGTGTAATATACGCAGTCCCTCTTTCCCAGTCCATGTAATATACAAGGTCCCTCCTTCCCAGTCAGTGTAATATACGCAGTCCCTCTTTCCCGCTCCGTGTAATAAAGGCGGTCCCTCCTTCCCGCTCCGTGTAATAAATGCCTGCTTTTAGTACTACCCTGCGTACATCGTGTAATACATGGAGCATTTTGTCAGAGGAGGGAGGGGGCTGCGGGATCATAGCTATACTTATCCTTAAACAGAAAGAAGATCCTGCACTAACCTCAAAGGCAGCAGGAATGTAACCTGGAACCCCAACAATCCAGGAAATAAAAGAAAGGATAATAAAATGCATACTGCACCAAATACTTAAATATGAGGATCACCTCAATTAGCGGATGTAAAATGTTTAAATCTAACAACTAATACACAGTGCCATATGTGTCCCAAAGGGAAAAGTCTTATTGGTAGCGAAGTAAAACCAGGTACAGTGTCTTTGGAGATCAGTGTGTTATCTTCCGGATCGTTTGCCCATCAAGGAAGATTTTACTTTGCAGCTAAAAAGACTTTTCCCTTTGGGACACATACGGCACTGTGTATTAGTTGTTAGATTTAAACATTTTACATCCGCTAATTGAGGTGATCCTCATATTTAAGCATTTGGTGCAGTTTGGATTTTACTACTAGCCCTGCTTACAATGACATAGGTGAAGGGGATAGTTTGTTAATTTTTAGCCAAGTGAATGGCTGAGATATTAGGGGGAGAGGCGAGAGAGTGAGGAGACATGGAATCTCCTGGGACTGTTATGGGGAAATGCAAATATTTTATTTCTCAAACTGTGTACTTTGTCTTTAAGAGATATTGCAAACTGACAATCTGACATTGTTTTTCATACGTTTCTTTGAGCAATAACCTTTTACCTACTTTCAGTGCATCATATGTTTACGCCATTTTGTCCCAGACGAATTACAATAACAATAATGCATAAACAAGCTTCAAGGCTACGCTACGACTCTTTCCGTACGTAATATACTGTAGTAACCCTAAGTAGATAAAGATGTTCAGACTTTAAGATGCCATCTTGTCCTAAGTCAGGGAATTTCCCATGACGTGTGCACCCTTAAATTTTTATGGCCTTGTATTTTTGCCAAGTTAAGGGAGGTCCTAAAATGAATAAAAGTAAAAGTGTTACTTTTTCATATATGAACTACGGTGACCCTAAAATGAAGACACCTAAGGTATAAATAGGTGTACTTTTAAATGTTAAGGGACAGAGGAGAGACTTGGAGACAGACGCTGCTCCATCTTAAAATGACAGAGAGGCTGACATGATGACATGTTCAGGAGGGTATGTTAACCTATTAATGATATTTGTAAGCATTTAGTTTAATCTTATAAACTCTGCTATAATGGATTTTATATGTCTATATTTATATTTTTATATAATAAATATCCAAAAAGACAAAACTATTGCTTCCACGACAATCCTTATTTTATATTGTATTCTTAATTATTTATATATTTTAAATAGAGGATCTCTTACACTATATAAAATTATGGCTAAGATATCTGTATGGTTAACCCCTACTAAGTTCTATGCTTTAGGACATTATAGTGGTAAATAAGGGAACCAGCCACGGCTACAAGATCACCCACAATGCCCAGGGAGAGTAAGCTCACCCACAATGCACAGGGGCAGTGAGCTCACGCACAATACACAGGGGCAGTGAGCTTACCCACAATGCACAAGGACTGTGAGCTCACCCACAATGCACACGGACAGTAATCTATTAATGATATTTGCAAGCATTTAGTTTAATCTTATAAACTCTGCTATAAATTATTGTAATGGATTTTATATGTCTATATTTATCTTTTTATATAAACTATCTAAAAAGACAAAACTTTATTGCTTCCAAGAAAATCCTTATTTTATATTGCATTCTCAATTATTTATATATGTTAAATAGAGGATCTCTTACTAACTATATACAATTATGGCTAAGATATCTGTACGGTTAGCCCTGCTAAGCTCTATGCTTTAATACATTATAGTGGTAAATAAGAGAACCAGCCGCGGTTACAATTGGCGCCCAACGTGGGGCTTGTACTTGGAAGCTTTAACTATAAAATAATAAATACCTAGGTGTAACCTCTTATACGTAAGAGAAGACACACACTGGTGTATAAGTCAAAGGAAGACTCAACCATAACCACAGGAAGGCTGCATGGAAGCTCTGCCACAATCAGGGCAGTGAATGTGTGTGTAAAAGAGATGGCATCGTTTCCTTATCCAGCTTGCGTAATATGATTAGCCAGGAATATGGAATATGTAAGCCATCCTCATCGTATTATATGACCATTATTCATGGAAGCGCCAGTAGTCTGCAGTATGAGAAGCAGAGACCTTTTATGCAGTCTCTTTAATAAGATGTCTACTTTCTCTTTTGATATGTGGGGGGTTGGACCTACCCATAGATCTACCACGATAATCAAGTTATGGTAAGTATGGTTTACCTTTTCCTTATCTGCTATGTGTATTTAGCCACCATAAGTAGACTGCATAGGCACAATGTTTAATTTTATGCATTTTCCAGTATTTTATTTAAAAAAAAAAAATTGCACTGTTTCCCAAATATCTACATAAGTTTGCATATGTAAAATGCAGACACTAATACAATAACAGCATGTTTAGCTCAAACAATAGACACAAATTGCCTATTTAAATGTAAAGTAATGAAGACTGTATAGTGCGCATGTTGGATTTTTTGCAAACTTCTAGCCGAATACAATTTTCTAAATTTCAGTTTGTAAACTGTGCTGGTGACTTTACTTCTGTGAACTCCCTTGATGTAAGCAGATGTCAAGGTGAGCTCAATTAACTCACAAATTGGTTGAGTTAGAAAGGAGCTACAGAGAGTAACATGACAACATGAAGTGCCTAACCTTAAAAATATCTGTTACCGGTCACATAAAAAAAGAATACACCCATAAATATCCGAGTACATGAGATTTCTTTGGTACAAACAGGTCTGCTTCTGAAAGAAACAACATGTGCAAAAATGGATGTTTGGAAATTTCACAAAGCTAAGAGATATTAATAAGGTGAGAATTCAAAGTACATTTCAAATACAAGGTGAAAATAGCCAAAGTCAGCTATAAATATAAAAAATAAAACTGAAATTCACTTTGAATTTTCCTTTTAGTAAGTAACTGTCAGTGTCGGAGAACATCACTTAGAATTAAAAAATGTGGCTATTAGAAAAGTTTGCTCTTCTGTCCACCAGCGTCAGTTTGTGTTTTCTTAAAGCATTCCTTCTCTTCTTGTCCGTTGTGGCACTTCTGATGGTTGAGGAGATCTGCATACTGGCTAAAACATTTCCCACATTCAGAACATATGAACGATTTGTTGCCAGTGTGTTTTATCTGATGAGTTGTAAGGTCAGATTTCTGTGCAAACCGTTTTCCGCACTCAAAACACACAAATGGTTTATCTCCAGCGTGGATTTTCCGGTGTGAAACAAGACATGAACTTTGAGTAAAACATTTCCCACATTCCAAACAGGAGAATGGTTTTTCTCCAGTGTGAATCCGTTCGTGCGCGACAAGATCTGATTTCCTTGTAAAACATCTCCCACACACAGAACAGCCATACGGTTTTTCCCCTGAGTGGACTCTCATATGGGCAACAAGAATAGTGTTACTGATAAAACATTTCCCGCACTCTGAGCAGGCAAATGGTTTCTCCCCTGTGTGAATCCTTTGATGGATGACAAGATGAGAGTTACATACAAATCTTTTCTCGCACATTGAACATGCAAATGGCTTGTCCCCTGTGTGGATTCGCTGATGGATGGCAAGGTTGGAGCTCTGGCTAAAACATTTCCCACATTCGGAGCACGCAAAAGGCTTCTCCCCAGTGTGCAGCCTCTGATGTCGAACGAGGTGTGAGTTACAGAAAAAGCCCTTCCCACATTCGGGACATGCAAATGGCTTGTCTCCAGTATGAGTTTTCTGATGTGAAATTAAGCGGGATTTGCTAACAAAGCATTTTCCACATTCTGTACAAGGAAACGGTCTGTCCTCGCCACATTTTGTTCTATGTATTGTGACAGAGGTGTGATCAACAATGGACGTGGCCGGACTTGAAACAACAGGAAATATAGTTTGCATTATCTTGCTTGCAGCATGACAACTTGTATCAACTCTCATATCACGATCTAGAAAACAAAGAAAAAAAAAAAAAAAATGAAAATGTGTTAATTCCTGATTTACAGGTCAATCAATCCCTTTTTCTTACCTTCTTTAAATATATGAAGACCTTAACATATGCCAGTAAACCTGTGGAGCTCACTCTACTCAGACTTCTCGCCGTTAATTATATAACAGGAGTCAGTCTATATACATGTTCTAGTTACAAAGACAAGCGTCCTCACAGTGTGACTAAGGAAGGGCCAGAGTTCTAATAAAATCGTATGGGCCACTTCTCATGGCACGGCAGGACTCTTTCAGTTCTCTCTATGTAAATAAACTAGAGCACTACAGTGACTGGATGAAAGGATAGAACACAGGATTACGGGTAAATGGGAAGATTAAAAGAGGAGAAATATATTTTGGTGAATTTTGCTATGGGTCATGTAGTCGTGGGTGCAATATAATTATAAGGAGTGCGACTTGCCAAGGACCACTAGAAATTACAAATAAGACCAAGGGAGGCCACACATACCAAACACAGAGAATTAAAATGAGAACAAAGTGAACTCAAGGCCCCAGGAAAAGATGTTAAAGGGACAATATAGTCACACCAAAAAAAAAAAAACTATCTTAACGAAGCAGTTTTATGAGCATGCCTCTGAAGTTTCAACACTCAATTCTCTGCCATTTAGGAGTTAAACCTCTTGTTTCTGTTTATGCAGCCCTGGCCACACTTCCATTGGCTGTGACTCACACAGCCTGCACAAAAAGGGTTTAATTTTCAGATATTCATTTATTTTAGAAGTTTTTATCTCCTGTTTTGTTAAACTTTAATTACATACAGGAGGCTTCTGTAGGCTCTAGCAAGTTATTAACAGCACATGAGCACAAATTAAACAGAGTGTGTAATAAAGGTTTAAACATTATATCTCTCTTTACAGGGAGTGTTTAGGAAGACTGTGCAGGTTACATGCAGGGAGGTGTAAGTGATTTAACTATTTAATGGCAGAGAAGTGAGCAATAAGACCTGCAGGGGAATGATCTATACACCAAAACAGATTAGTTAAGCTACAGTTTTTTTTTAGTGACTATACTGGCTCTTTAGAAACATGGGGCACAAACATTGGGTTAAAAAAACCACAAGGCTGACAGAAAACATGAGACGTCACAAAACAGAGAGGGATGGTTATTTTGTGGTACTTGCAATTTTTAATTGAACATGTTGTTCTCTTAAAGAACCACTATAGTGCCAGGAAAACACACTTGTTTTCCTGGCACTATAGTGCCCTGAGGGTGCCCCCACCCTCAGGGTCCCCTTCCCGCCGGTCTGTATGGCAAGGAAAGGGGTTAAACGTACCTTTTTCCCAGCGCCGGGTGGGGAGCTCTCTTCCTCCTCTCCGCCTCCGATCCTCCTCTTTGGCTGAATGCGCATGCGCGGCAGGAGCTGCGTGCGCATTCAGCAGATCTCATAGGAAAGCATTTACAATGCTTTCCTATGGACACTTGCGTCTTCTCACTGTGATTTTCACAGTGAGACGCACGCAAACGCCTCTAGCGGCTGTCAATGAGACAGCCACTAGATGATTTAGAGGCTGGATTAACCCTAACATAAACATAGCAGTTTCTCTGAAACTGCTATGTTTATAAAAAAAAAGGGTTAATCTTAGAGGGACCTGGCACCCAGACCACTTCATTAAGCTGAAGTGGTCTGGGTGCCTAGAGTGGTCCTTTAAAACGGCATTGTCACCCAACATTCAGCCCAGTCAAGAGATATACTGAGACAAAGTAGGTACTACGGTACTTTGTCTCTGTATTAGTGCAGAACACTTCCAGACACTAGCTGGAACTACTGCCGTCTAGAAGCGTCAGTCCCCCAGCCATCACCAGTGACTGCTGCAGGGAATTGGCTTTATCTATGGAGGTTCCCGCCATCTCCTCCATACACCTCCCTAGGAGCTGAAGAGTCTACGATGGAAAAGATGACTGTGCACACGAGGGACAGGTTCAGGTACCTTTGCCTGCCCCACCAGCGGCAATGTCTCAGTCAAATTCTGCAAAGTCCCCAGACAGTGACAGTGCTGCTTTAATGCACAATGTAAAGCATTATTAAATGCTCATTAGAAAAACAACATAACCACTACAGTGTACTCAGAAAGCTTTCAGACAATTGTCACTATATGCATATCCAATAAACTTCTGCCTAGCAAGGATTTATGGGTTATGTAGTTCAACACTGATAACAGTTTCAGCCATGCAAGACATGAATTAAATGTTTTTATAGTTGTGCCAGTAAGAGGAAGTATGAATTGTAGGAGGTATTTCCCACAATGCCTTTATTTTATGACTTTCGTGCACTCCCAGAAAACTCCATAAATAAATTCATGAGATCAGTCTCTGTTGTATTACACAGTGGTCATCTCACCAGGTCCATGACTTGCATGAATAGGAGGAATCAAGGGAAATGTGAGCAGATTTGCATAAAAAGTCAACATGAAGATTAGCTATTGAAAGGTGTGTTTTCTCCTTCCGTGGTGATGGAACAATGCCAGAAACACTCCTTATCCATGGATAATGTCCATTGTAACAAGCACCTTGTAAATTGTCAAAAACAGACACGGGATAGTTTGGGCAAGCACCACTTCTCACCTGTGCTGATATCAGCAGGAATCTCCTCTTCCTTTACCTGTACCATCGTCAAATACGGCACTTCCCTCTCCAAAGCCACCTAAATTACAGAGAACAACAACATCAGCCAATTACACACAGGAAAAGGGAACAACCGATATACAAGGATGTATGGATTAACACCAAAAGGACCAGATGTTACAGAAATGCCAGGAAAGCCATTGAGTCCTGGTCCTGTTAACCAAGTGGGACATTCCATTTTACAATAAGAACAGACTTTTATGAAGATCTAGACGAACTGCTCCTTAAGGGGGTTAAATAAAAATCATGGAGTACACGTTAGTTTTGCAAAAGTAATTTGCTGCCGGCTGGTTATTAAACGGACACTATAGTCATGAGAACTACTACAGCTTAATGTACAGTACACAGTTTATTGCATTTGTTCTGGTGAGTAGAATCATTCCCTTCAGGTTTTTTGCAGTAAACAGTTTTTTCAGAGAAAATGCAATGTTTACATTACAGCCTAGGGATACCTCTAGTGGCCACTCCTCAGATGGCTGCTAGAGGTGCTTCCTGGGGCAGTGCTGCACAGTGTGACTGACATTCAGTGTCTCCACCCTCTGCATGCAGACAATGAACTATGAGGAGATGCCAATTGGCAAAGGCGGAGTTTGGCTTGTGATGGCTCTGCCCCTTTGACAATCTTAGCCAACCCAATGCTTTGCTATAGGAAAGCACTGTGATTGGCTTTCATCACGATTGTCAGCCAAGCAGGCAGATCAGGGGCGGTGTCAGCAGCAGCAGACTGGGATAAAGGTAAGATTTTACTATATTTAGGGGAAATAATGGGGGAGATAAGGTGGGCGAGATAGGGGTTTTAATACTATAGAGTCAGGAATACATATTTGTGTTCCTGACCATAAATTGTTCCTTTAAATTAGTCTGCTTCCTCAGATTAAACTCACGTAATGGCTTTGAAAGTGCTGAGTTTTAATAGACCGCTCAATACGTTGAGGGCTGATATGTACACACACATACTGCTGATTAGGCCAAATAAATACACCACTCACAAAACATCAGTACCCATCATTTTTAATACTACTTTATGTTCTCTGTTACGATTGCCTCCGGTCTAGCAGGAGGTTGGATCACTTGGATGTCCTGGTTCCCGAAGTTGGAGAGTCGAACACGGTTTCAAACGGTAGAAACCTGTAAGTGTAGAATATCCCACGAGCTATAGTAAAGCTAGGATTCCCGATTCCCTACACCACGAGTCAAGGCTGCGAGTTGAGGGTAAAACGAACTGGTTTTAATGGCACACAGGCACCACTATTCCAGGGACAACCCCCTCTGGATCTGATGGGATACAGTGACAATATGAGCAGTTGACTAATAGTAATACAATGTATCCTTTGAAATTGTTACCGGCCAGCTTGGAGATAATGAGTCCAACGGTTGGGACAAAGTAATTATCTCCAAGCACCCAAAATCCCACGTTTTATTACAACACATAAAACTGTATAAAATTACATAACTTTAATACTTTAACAGACACATTTCCCATTCTACCGTTCATTATGTAGCCCAGTTCTGAGCGCCGCAGATGGATGAATAGCGCTCCGAACTCATGAATGATATGACTAGGTTCCTTGATATAAAGTCCATTTGTGTCTTTTGTCCAGAACACGAGATGGCGGCCATGTTTTTAGGTTGATAGATTGCCAGCGGGACATGGACCTAAAACCCCTGGAACGAGTAACAGCAGAACAATTACGCGAATCTTGCTCACAGGCTGGTTGTCTTACCGAACGGAGACCGCCATGAAAGGGGGTACTTAACTTTCCGGTTAACTGCAGCTTCAAAGTTCTAATAGGGAACACACGCCAGGATGCGGGTGGGCCTCGTTCGGGAGTCTTTTGCGAGTTCAGTTCGGTGAATTATTACACGAACGAGGCCACCCGGAGATAGTCAATTATGCTTGTGGTTAACCGCAGACTGCAGCTTTATGGCAGTCAATTAGCGGCACGCACCGCTCGTGGGGGTGGTCGGCTGTTCACTACTTTCAAAGGTGACCGGGGTTAAGTGGCAGCACACGCCAAGGGATGGGTGGTCCGTCGTTCGTGCGGATAAATAGTTATAACTGGTCGGGGAATGTATTTGCACGGTCTGAATACCGAACAGGGTATTGGGAAACAAAGAGAAGTACTTCTGCAACAGTTTGTAGGGTTCTTGTAACATTCTCTATATTACTCTAGAAACTTCTTTACAATCAATACCTGCGTGATCAGAAAATCACAAACTTATAAACCTCCCAGGAGCCGTGTGATTGTACTGGATACGTTAAACACTTACAATAATATTGTAATACAGAATAACAAGGATCTGCTGGTTTTTACCATTGTGAAAGCCCACGATTTACAGTAATTAAGATCAGTCCACGTGGTATTGTGACTTCAGACGGTCAGTAAAGCAGTCCAAGGTGTGTTATGTCCACACAGGATATATGGCGGAGGGGGGTCAGATGGATCCCACCAGCATGTGAGGATGTAATGGGGGCTGAAACGCACCCCCTGTTAATTAATGGGAGCAGTACTTAGTATTGATATATCTTCCTCACCTGGCTATATCACATCATACAAGCTAGGCTGGAGTAGTGATGGCTACAATGAATAAGCACCTGTGTTACATCCACAATATAAAAGAGGGTGCTGCCATGGACTGTGTTACATGAGCAGATTGCGATTAAAACATAACATCATGTAATTAGCGTTACTGCTATCCCAGGGATTAAAGGACACTGAATGCCAGTTTTCATTACCTTTGGGGTATTTGGAGAATTTTGTTTACCGACATATTGCAATTCATTGTCTGCAATACAAAGAGAAACGTGAATGCATTATTTATTTCATTTATCGATTATTGTACATGTTACCTCCATTATTATGTATTATATAGGTAATGCATAAAAATAAATAATGTTATCATTAGCAGTGGTTTATGGGATGTGCATTTAAACACTTATAGCTTGACATCCCTTCATTTAAGTTATAACGCCATAAGATTTAACTTTTAGTGACCAGGCTGATTTGATCTAGCACAGTATCAGAACCCCTTATTTATCATACACACGCTCTCCCTCCCACGCATACAGCCGTCCCCGCGGTCTCCCTCCCACGCATACAGCCGCCCCCGCGCTCTCCCTCCCACGCATACAGCCGCCCCCGCGCTCTCCCTCCCACGCATACAGCCGCCCCCGCGCTCTCCCTCCCACGCATACAGCCGCCCCCACGCTCTCCCTCCCACGCATACAGCCGCCCCCACGCTCTCCCTCCCACGCATACAGCCATGCCCACACTCTCCCTCCCACGCATACAGCCGTCCCCACGCTCTCCCACCCACGCATACAGCCGACCCCACACCCTCCCACCCACGCATACAACCGACACCACGCTTTTCCACCCACGCATACACAGCGTAACTCCTGCTTCCCCTAAGCTTCAGTGTCTCTCCCACATGCCATTCAGAGACTCTCCCGCAACGTCTCTCCCACACCCCTCCTCTTTAGTCTACCCCGCATGTTAAACCACAGATAAATTAGCTCACTGGTATTCTGGTTGCACTCTCTCTATGTTATACAAGTTCCCTCACCCATGATAAACCATAGATAATGCTCACTGGCTGTACTCTCTCTATGGTATTATACAATGAGCTTCGCCCATGTAAACCATGTATAAAGCTCACCGATACTCTGGCTGCTCCCTCTCTAGGTTATGCTAAACAATAGATAAAGGTCACTGGTACACTGGCTGTGCAGTCTCTATGGTGTTATATGAGGACCATCACCAATGTTAAACCATAAGTAAAGCTCACTCTGGCTGTACCGTCTCTATGGTATAATATCAGGACCACTGCCCATGTTAAACCATAGACTAAGCTCACAGGTATTCTAGCTGTACCAGCTCTATGGTATAATATAAATATTACCATGGAGAAATGCTCACCGGTGCCGATATCTGAAGGAATTTCCTCTTCCTTAATCTGCACTTCGATTTCTCCAAACGCCTTGTCTATATCATCTTCCTGGGATAGAACACTGACCTTCAGCTCACTTAGGTTCTTTGCCTAAAGAACAAAAGAAGAGCCTTAGTGTCCTTCACTACCAGTAGATGGAAAGCAAACACCAACAGTTACAACAAAGTACCAAGTGCTCTGCAAAAATAATTACACAACATTGAGATCATTGGCTAAGGTTCGTTAAATAAAGCCGTCTCTGTGTGTGTCTCTTATGTAATCCCTGCTGGAATAAAGCCGTCTCTGTGTCTCTTTTATGTAATCCCTGCTGGAATAAAGCCGTCTCTGTGTGTCTCTTATGTAATCCCTGCTGGAATAAAGCCGTCTCTATGTGTCTCTTATGTAATCCCTGCTGGAATAAAGCCGTCTCTATGTGTCTCTTATGTAATCCCTGCTGGAATAAAGCCGTCTCTATGTGTCTCTTATGTAATCCCTGCTGGAATAAAGCGGTCTCTGTGTGTCTCTTATGTAATCCCTGCTGGAATAAAGCAGTCTCCGAGTGTCCGGTACGTAGTCCTGCTGGAATAAAGCGGTCTCTGTGTGTCTCTTATGCAATCCCTGCTGGAATAAAGCTGTCTCTGAGTGTCCGGTACATAGTCCTGCTTGTCTGTTGATGTTTGTTCTTAATACTCACTGTCAGGTTGAAATTACTTGACTCTTCCCTGTCTCTGGTATATTAACTATAGCCTTTTAATTAACTTGTGTTAATGATCAAATGGCAGGAATATGGACCGTGATAACAGACCTCCTCACCAAGTAAAAGAAGTATAAATAATAAAAAAAAAAAAAGAAATGAAAAGTGTCAGAGTATGAAAATGAAGGTAGTGTAAGAACTACTAGCGATGGTATATATATAGAACGTGTGAAATGCACTGGATAACTAGTCAGTGTTTTAGGACTTGATACATCTCTCCTCTGTGAATGTGTAATCTAAGCATCCACACTGGTGAATTCATCTAATCGCACAGCAGTTGGTAATGTTTTTTTCTCTTTTAACCTGGACATTCTTCGCAATGTTTTCTGGATCTCTGAAATCCTGAGGATAAACTGGGCTGGCTGAAGCATTTCTGGTTCCAACTGCAAGAATTTAAAAGACAAATTTGGAAAGAGGTTAAACAATGCAGGAATGACCAGAGCAGAGAGACACTGTAAGATAATGCGGATAGAAGTAAAGAGATCTGAATGTGTGAATAACAAATGAAAGGACATTGCAAGAATTATTACCATATTTCTAAAGCACATACACATCCCATTGCACTGTATATGGGTACAATCGGCACAAGGAAAATGACAATACATAATGTCACTAACAAATACCGGAGGGCCCTATTCCCATGGAAAACGTGCAACCTAGGTGGACATGGAGAGTGAGAATGACGTTATCACAGAGTGAGAGGAAGGCGGGTATCGGTTAAGGGGAGTGTGTGAGTTACTGATTTCTTTGGGGAGCGTTTAATGGAAGGCAAGCTAGGGGAAAGTCTGGCACCGCAGGGAAGAGCGTTACAGAAGGAATAATACAATACCCTGAAAGTGAAACGTTCTACGCTATTAGATTGAGCTATAAAAATTGCATTCTGATTTGTTTCTTTGTACAAGATGTAGTAAAATACTGTTTTATCAGTTCACTTCTAAACCGCCTCCTGTCAGTGAAAAAGCCCTGTGTGAGCAAATGCAAATACTATTCACCTGTACAGGAATGTCCACAGAATTTCTTCTCCAAAGCATCCTCGAGATCACTAGTACTTGGCTCCGAACTGCTCTCACTACAGGAAACCACCTTCATGTTCACGTTGATCATGTCTGGTCAGATTAATGCTTGGTTATAGGAAATCCTGCTCTCAGAATCCATACACTTACTACATAAAATGTTCCTCTAGTGGCACAATCTATCCATATACACAGTGTTAACAAGACTGCAAACAAATCTACAGTTATCATGAAAAACTATCTAAAAATATGTTTGCTCTCTGCACCGGTCAACCAATATTCAGCAGAGTTCTCTGTGCCAACAAATTTGTGACCGGTGGTTCTCCTGCTCTCCGCCTCACAGAAAGATTTCATAAAGGCTCACCAAATTTTTTAAGAGCTTTATCTCTTTCCTCTGTCTTCACAATCTTGAGAAGATCCTTGTGGTCTTCGAGACAGCTCCAATTCTATAAAACGGTAAAGACAGTGACATCCTGAAACCTTACAGGAAGCTGACATATCCAGACACATCCCTTGGTTTTACTGTATGATGTCCCATTCCCAGCAGCCTCACCTCTCCAGTCAGCAGCTCAATGATCTGATTGGTCAGTTCCAGGATCTTCTGCTCTTTTTTTTTGCCCAGTTTTGGGGAACGAGATGGACAAATTACATCAGGATTCATAGTCTTGCAGCCAGCAGAATTCTTGACAACAATACAATCCTGTATAGTAAGACACTCATAAATATCACTTTAAAAAGGATACCCTAAGCACCATAACCAATACAGCATGCGTACTTTGGGACTATAGTCACTATAGTGCACTGTAGTGATTATGGCATTTAGAGCGGTTCTTTAATTGAAATCTATTGATGGGCAGCCAAGTTGACCAAGTTCTTTATTCTACAAAAACATTCAAAACAATCGCTATCGCTGGGCATCACACAAAGGAACTGTACTTATTTCTTTTTTTTTTGTAAATAAAGCTTTTATTAGCAGTTCAAACAATAACAGATAGCAGAGCTTATATCGTCAGTGATACTCGCAGGTCTCCAATTGCGTCTGACACAGGTACCGCCAACTCTAGATGAACCTTTATAAAACGTTATCGGAAGCGGATGACCGCTGGCCCACATCAGTGAGGGCCGTATAATTCTATAGCTGAACCTCAATCCAATGGTGAGTGGTGCGGTAGGTCCCAGGTCACGTCCTCGTACATGGGGAGTGAGAAAGGGGTCGGTTTGCGGGATCAGGTCCTATAGTCGTGCACCTGGCCTGGGGCTCCCTTTCCTGTTGTCTTTTCCTTAACTTTGGTGGTGCCTAGATATGTTGTGGGTTCTCTCCTGGGTCAGCTACCCCCTCTCCCCGGGTCTGCGTCCCCTCCCCCGCCGCGAGGGGGGGGGGGGGCACCCAGGCCAGCCGTCTCTGTCGCATTGCTTACTTGTGGTCGGTCATCGTTATCATGCTTCAGTCGCTGTCCACGTGTGGTATCTATGGTGTGTCTGAAGTGTTTCCCCCTTCGGATGGGGATGGTGTGATGTCTCAGTGCTCAGTTGTATCAGTCATCCAGAGTTGGCTTGTGTTTGCTGTTTATTGTGGGAGTTCCCACGTCATGGGACCCCTCTGAGTCAATTGAGCGATGTCTCGTTGGGCCCACGTCCCTTAGGGAAGTCGTGGTGCCTTCTCGGGCTCAAATATATCGTGGCCCTGTTGCGCCTGGCGGTCCCCGGCCTCGCCCGGGGGAAGAGAGAGGGAAGAGGAGGGGAAAGATAGGTATGGGTGGGAGTGTGTAAGGGGGGAGGTCTGGAAGGTGTGGGGCATAGCTATGGTGTGGCATGAGTCTGTCCTGACTCCCGAGTTAGTCCATCAGTTCAGGTCTGGTTGAGGTGGGGAAGAGGGTGATTGTGTTAAGATGCGCGTGTTGGTCCAGCTGTCTAGGATCCCCATGGTGACCCATCCCCTATCCTTGTTGTGACGTGTATAAGTACCATGGCGTCCACAGTTCAAGGTGTTTGTCCCTCCTTCCAAGTATTTCAGCATATCTCGCCTCAGCTGTGTGGATCTCTTCTATTCTCTGCAGCCATTCCGTTTTGGAAGGTGGCTGGGTTTGCTTCCATTTCGCTGGGATCAATGCTTTGGCCGCATTCAGCAGATGTCGTAGGATTGAGCGTTTGTATTGTGCCAGCTGTCCCGTGAAGAAGTGTAGGAGCACAGCCTCTATGCTAAAGTCTGGTGGATCACCCAGAATTGTAGTGATTTCCCGCTGTATCTCCTCCCAGAATGGCTTGATCCCAGGGCAGTCCCACCAAATGTGGCGCAGTGTACCTCGCTGCGTTTCGCATCTCCAGCAAGTATCTGGAACCCCTGGGAATATCCTGTGTAGTTTTGCTGGTGTTCTGTACCACTGGGAGATCAGCTTGTAGTTCACCTCTTGGTACCTGGTGCTTATGGAGCTTTTGTGTTGTAATATGAGAATTTGCGCCCATTGGGCGTCTGTGAAGGTTCTGTCTGTCAATTCCTCCCACTGCCTCTGGAAGGCGTTGTTTCTGGAAAGTTCCCCTGTGAGCAATTGCTGGTATATGCCCGATACTCTACCATCTGCCTCTGGATAGCTCTGGCAGAGGTGTTCGAACCAGGTCCATTCTCTGTGTACCGCTTCCCTATTGGGCATATTGTGGTAAAAGTGTCGCAGTTGTGCGTAATGGAAACGGTGCATTACTGTCGGACGATCTGTGTCCGCCCAATCTTGAAGGCTGCGCAGGCTGGCGTTTGTCAGGACCGAACTCAGGGGTACATATCCCTCTGCTCCTTGCGTTGGCCACGCGTTTGCGTGTAGTCCCCCTCCTATGGTTACGTTATATGTCAGGGGGATCAGGGGGCTTGGCTGTGGCGAGATGTGAGCTTCCCTTCGCAGGGTGGTCCAGGTTTTCAGCGTCTGCGTCACTGGGGACTCCGCACCCAGGGCTTGTGTAGCCCCTGTCGGACGATGCCAGATGTATGTGTGGAGTGCTCTGTTTGTGCTTTCCCTGTCCAGCCTTGTCCATAGTTTGTTGGTGGGGGCCGTGTGCCATTCTCGAATTCTTTGCAGTACTGTCGCGTGGAAGTATCTCCGAAAGTCCGGCAGGGCCAGGCCTCCCCATGATTTTGGCAAACATAGTCTTTCATGCTTAAGCCGTGGTCTCCCTTCCTTCCATACATACCTCGTCACCGCTGTTTTGAGCCTGGTGAAGAAGTCCTGTGGCAGGTGCCAGGGGATAGCGCTGAAGCAGTAGAGGAGGCGGGGGAGGATATTCATTTTGACCAC
>OW240922.1:4496757-4507457 GCA_933207985.1 Pelobates cultripes | reverse complement strand
CCCTCATACACCCGGAACCCCTATAGAATCTAGATGGAATATTGTGAAACATCATAAAGGTGGAAAATCTCCTCCATATAATTCTGAAAGTAATTTTCTGCCCAAACTTCAAAAACAAACAGAACATACTAATTGGAGGCATAAAAACAGGTTTGAAACCCTAGACAGAAATGAGGGATCTGAGAATCACCAGAATACACATGACCGTCATGAATCAAATAACCATTTTTTAGGACCAAGAGGCAATTTCCTCCGTCCGAGTACGAGAACAAAATACACAGACAGAAAAAAAAGACCCCTGGTAGGGGATGTAGAGGAGGAAAAAGAACAAAGAAAAAGAAGCAGATGGTAGAGATGAAAGGCATCTTTAATCTATCAGATTTGATCCTTACTCAAGATCAAATCAAGGTACTTAATAGAGGCTTGAAATATGCTCCCACCATAAAATCTAACCCTTTTTCCAATTTTTTAGACGTACAAAGATTTATGAGAAAATTATCATTAAAACGCTTCTTTCTGAATAACCCCAGCTCCACCACTAGAGAATTATCGGTAGATTCTTTTCAACATACGGATTTAAAAAATAGATCTAAATTCTGTCCTAATAACCAGATGAGTGCATCCATGAATGCATTCAGTCTGGCAGTAATGGCAGACTTGGACAAGATTCCAGAGAAAATATCAGGTCACAAATATAATCTGTCAAGGATGGAGAAAAAAGCCCTCCAAGAACTAGAGAAAAATAATTTAATTACAATTAAACCAGCGGATAAAGGAGGAGGGATAGTAGTGATCAACACTAAAGATTACGATATCGAGTGTAACAGGATTCTGAATGACCAGAATACATATAAAAAGCTTAATGGAGATCCAACTATAGAATTTAGAAAGTCTTTATTAAAACTATTGGAAAAAGGAAGCTATATGGGAATTTTAACCAAAAAAGAATTAGAGTTTGTCACAGTCATTCATGCGAAAAAACCTGTATTTTACTACCTCCCTAAGATACACAAGAGCATCACACAGCCCCCTGGTAGACCTATTATCTCAGGGATTGATTCGTTAACAGCCAACCTTTCACAGTATATAGATGTGCTATTACAACCAGTCGTTAAACTTTCAAAATCTTATCTTAAAGACAGCAGCGATCTCCTAAGAATTACACAAGAGATCACCTGGAAAAAAGGTTTATGGCTGGTTACGTGTGATGTAACTTCGCTGTATACCATAATCCAGCATGATTTAGGAATCCAAGCTATGAGACATACTCTATATGAAAACCAAAGTTTCTATATGGAACAAGTAGAATTCCTATTAGAATGTATGGATTTTATATTGAAACATAATTTTTTCTGGTATAAGGACGATATTTTTCTACAGATAAACGGGACAGCGATGGGGACTAGGTTTGCACCCAGCTATGCCAATATTTTTATGTCATTTTGGGAGGAACTTTTTATCTGGCAAGGGCATCGCTGGGTGACAAACCTAATCCTCTATAAACGCTATATAGATGATTGCTTTTTCATCTGGGAAGGCACAGAGGAGGAGTTACTAGATTTTTTGAAATATATGAACCACAACAATTTTAATTTATCTTTTACATACTCCTACAGTGAAGAGCACGTGGAATTTCTAGATTTAGTCCTATATGTGGAACAGGAAATTTTAAAATCTAGAACTTTCTTCAAATCTGTAGATGTAAATAGTTTTATTTGGACATCTAGCTGCCACTTCCCTTCTTGGTTACAAAGTGTTCCTTATAGCCAATTTTTAAGGATCAAAAAAAATTGTACAGAAGAGGAAGAATGCAGAAAACAAATAAAGAAAGTGGAAAGCCAATTTTTAGAAAAAGATTACGACCAGGATATACTTGATAAAGCATCAGATAAAGTCTCCAGAATAACTAGAAAGGAGATTTTAGCGCAAAAGGAGAAAAAAAGAAATGAAAGCCAAGGAAATTTCTTTTGTCCGTTAATTTTTAATTTTAACGCTCAGTCTAACTATATTAGAAAGGCAGTGTTCAAAAATTGGGACTTGTTAAAACAAGACCAAATATTGGCATCTATATTACCACCAAAGCCCAAAATTATATTCAGGGGGGCACCAACCTTAAAAGATACACTAGTACATAGCCACATTAGACCGTCCCCTGAAAAACATTTCTTGAATTCCCACACAGGATTTTTTAAATGTGGGTCATGTAAAATATGTAAGTTGACAGGTCCACCTTTTGGGGCAATTTCAGAATTTTCATCTACAACCACTAAAAAGAATTACAAAATTAAGGAATGCATAACGTGCAATTCCAAACAGATTATTTATTTATTAGGTTGTACATGTGGCCTGCAGTACGTAGGACAAACGAAACGTATGCTTAAAACTAGATTGGGAGAACATGTATATAATATCAATAGAAAATTTGATAAACATTCACTGTCAGAGCATTTTAAAATATACCACAATAGTAATCCAACATCATTGTCCTATTGTGGAATTCAAAGCATTAAAGTCCCTTGGAGAGGGGGAGATTTAATTAAAAGTCTGATCCATAGGGAAACCTATTGGATCTATACATTAAAAACCCTATCCCCATTTGGACTTAATGCTGAAGTGGAAATAGCCCATGTTTTATAATTTTTATAATTTTAATAATATAATAGGCTTTTTAAAGTTTTTTATCAAAAAAATATATTCACTAAAAATACCCATCTAATTTGGAACTATCAGACAGACCTGACTATATAAAATAACGTCTGCACCTTTAAGCAGTACCATAAAGGTGTTTATATATACTTTTGTTGTCAAGATTAACACAGACATAAAGAGTCCTATCTAGTATTCAGACCCTAAATAATAAGGGAAGAAGAAAACAACATTATTAATCACCATTTTTTAGAGTGTATGTAAAATCAGGACTAAACTGTTAATGTCAGGCAGAAGGGTTTGTGTAAATCTTGATTATGTTCCATCATACACAATTTATTTTGTTTGCAAACGAAATTTATTATTCCAAGGTGCTAACTGATGATTTTGCTACTGGAAGCTTAAGAAACATTAATTATGAAGTGCATTATATTTGTATAACAAGCAGAAAAACGGAATTTACATCTGCTCGCTACTGATGGATATTATCTGCTAAAACTATCTGTTAGAATTGATTATCTTTTATTCATAGGAATTGATTCATGTTATAATAACTACATAATTTAAATTGATGAATGTTAAGTTGTTAATGATCATAGGATATGGAGATGTAAAAAAATTTATGGAATTCTTAATTGAGTAATTGAATAAGTGAATGACCGTTTATATTGAACACACGACCCCCCAAACACTGCATCTTGAGAAAGCTCGTGGAACCGAGCGAAACGCGTAGATCGTGCCTTTGGCGGGTTTTTTGAATTTGAGGAGTGTGCAGAACAGCATCGGTGATTTGGCGTTCCGGCAGGACGGATCCGTGTGCACAGGACCGGTCCAGAATTCAACATCTACGGAGCAGTAACCATTTACCTATCAACGAACACTCTGTACTACTAATGTTTTAATGTG
The DNA here is from genome assembly GCA_933207985.1 of Pelobates cultripes. Classification (NCBI taxonomy): domain Eukaryota; kingdom Metazoa; phylum Chordata; class Amphibia; order Anura; family Pelobatidae; genus Pelobates; species Pelobates cultripes. The sequence continues at coordinate 4,503,905 of OW240922.1, read as the reverse complement.
AAGCTTAGAAATAAGTTTCACTATATCACACTGTAAGAGTTCCTCTTATGGGGGGTTTTTTCGTATGGGAATAAATTTGTAACTATATTACGCTATGTTAGTATCCTTTTTTTAAAGGTTGGATACATACAAAGAACTACGGTTACTACTATCAAAATCTCTACGGATTTCTGAAAACCCCCACATTAAGACTGTATTTGGAACTCTTTTGTTTGATTTTTTGAGTTGATCCCTATAAGATATATAGGGGTATATCGACTAAGCGCTGATACTAATAATTCTAAACCATAGATAATGCTCACTGGCTGTACTCTCTCTATGGTATTATACAATGAGCTTCGCCCATGTAAACCATGTATAAAGCTCACCGATACTCTGGCTGCTCCCTCTCTAGGTTATGCTAAACAATAGATAAAGGTCACTGGTACACTGGCTGTGCAGTCTCTATGGTGTTATATGAGGACCATCACCAATGTTAAACCATAAGTAAAGCTCACTCTGGCTGTACCGTCTCTATGGTATAATATCAGGACCACTGCCCATGTTAAACCATAGACTAAGCTCACAGGTATTCTAGCTGTACCAGCTCTATGGTATAATATAAATATTACCATGGAGAAATGCTCACCGGTGCCGATATCTGAAGGAATTTCCTCTTCCTTAATCTGCACTTCGATTTCTCCAAACGCCTTGTCTATATCATCTTCCTGGGATAGAACACTGACCTTCAGCTCACTTAGGTTCTTTGCCTAAAGAACAAAAGAAGAGCCTTAGTGTCCTTCACTACCAGTAGATGGAAAGCAAACACCAACAGTTACAACAAAGTACCAAGTGCTCTGCAAAAATAATTACACAACATTGAGATCATTGGCTAAGGTTCGTTAAATAAAGCCGTCTCTGTGTGTGTCTCTTATGTAATCCCTGCTGGAATAAAGCCGTCTCTGTGTCTCTTATGTAATCCCTGCTGGAATAAAGCCGTCTCTGTGTGTCTCTTATGTAATCCCTGCTGGAATAAAGCCGTCTCTATGTGTCTCTTATGTAATCCCTGCTGGAATAAAGCGGTCTCTGTGTGTCTCTTATGTAATCCCTGCTGGAATAAAGCAGTCTCCGAGTGTCCGGTACGTAGTCCTGCTGGAATAAAGCGGTCTCTGTGTGTCTCTTATGCAATCCCTGCTGGAATAAAGCTGTCTCTGAGTGTCCGGTACATAGTCCTGCTTGTCTGTTGATGTTTGTTCTTAATACTCACTGTCAGGTTGAAATTACTTGACTCTTCCCTGTCTCTGGTATATTAACTATAGCCTTTTAATTAACTTGTGTTAATGATCAAATGGCAGGAATATGGACCGTGATAACAGACCTCCTCACCAAGTAAAAGAAGTATAAATAATAAAAAAAAAAAAAGAAATGAAAAGTGTCAGAGTATGAAAATGAAGGTAGTGTAAGAACTACTAGCGATGGTATATATATAGAACGTGTGAAATGCACTGGATAACTAGTCAGTGTTTTAGGACTTGATACATCTCTCCTCTGTGAATGTGTAATCTAAGCATCCACACTGGTGAATTCATCTAATCGCACAGCAGTTGGTAATGTTTTTTTCTCTTTTAACCTGGACATTCTTCGCAATGTTTTCTGGATCTCTGAAATCCTGAGGATAAACTGGGCTGGCTGAAGCATTTCTGGTTCCAACTGCAAGAATTTAAAAGACAAATTTGGAAAGAGGTTAAACAATGCAGGAATGACCAGAGCAGAGAGACACTGTAAGATAATGCGGATAGAAGTAAAGAGATCTGAATGTGTGAATAACAAATGAAAGGACATTGCAAGAATTATTACCATATTTCTAAAGCACATACACATCCCATTGCACTGTATATGGGTACAATCGGCACAAGGAAAATGACAATACATAATGTCACTAACAAATACCGGAGGGCCCTATTCCCATGGAAAACGTGCAACCTAGGTGGACATGGAGAGTGAGAATGACGTTATCACAGAGTGAGAGGAAGGCGGGTATCGGTTAAGGGGAGTGTGTGAGTTACTGATTTCTTTGGGGAGCGTTTAATGGAAGGCAAGCTAGGGGAAAGTCTGGCACCGCAGGGAAGAGCGTTACAGAAGGAATAATACAATACCCTGAAAGTGAAACGTTCTACGCTATTAGATTGAGCTATAAAAATTGCATTCTGATTTGTTTCTTTGTACAAGATGTAGTAAAATACTGTTTTATCAGTTCACTTCTAAACCGCCTCCTGTCAGTGAAAAAGCCCTGTGTGAGCAAATGCAAATACTATTCACCTGTACAGGAATGTCCACAGAATTTCTTCTCCAAAGCATCCTCGAGATCACTAGTACTTGGCTCCGAACTGCTCTCACTACAGGAAACCACCTTCATGTTCACGTTGATCATGTCTGGTCAGATTAATGCTTGGTTATAGGAAATCCTGCTCTCAGAATCCATACACTTACTACATAAAATGTTCCTCTAGTGGCACAATCTATCCATATACACAGTGTTAACAAGACTGCAAACAAATCTACAGTTATCATGAAAAACTATCTAAAAATATGTTTGCTCTCTGCACCGGTCAACCAATATTCAGCAGAGTTCTCTGTGCCAACAAATTTGTGACCGGTGGTTCTCCTGCTCTCCGCCTCACAGAAAGATTTCATAAAGGCTCACCAAATTTTTTAAGAGCTTTATCTCTTTCCTCTGTCTTCACAATCTTGAGAAGATCCTTGTGGTCTTCGAGACAGCTCCAATTCTATAAAACGGTAAAGACAGTGACATCCTGAAACCTTACAGGAAGCTGACATATCCAGACACATCCCTTGGTTTTACTGTATGATGTCCCATTCCCAGCAGCCTCACCTCTCCAGTCAGCAGCTCAATGATCTGATTGGTCAGTTCCAGGATCTTCTGCTCTTTTTTTTTGCCCAGTTTTGGGGAACGAGATGGACAAATTACATCAGGATTCATAGTCTTGCAGCCAGCAGAATTCTTGACAACAATACAATCCTGTATAGTAAGACACTCATAAATATCACTTTAAAAAGGATACCCTAAGCACCATAACCAATACAGCATGCGTACTTTGGGACTATAGTCACTATAGTGCACTGTAGTGATTATGGCATTTAGAGCGGTTCTTTAATTGAAATCTATTGATGGGCAGCCAAGTTGACCAAGTTCTTTATTCTACAAAAACATTCAAAACAATCGCTATCGCTGGGCATCACACAAAGGAACTGTACTTATTTCTTTTTTTTTTGTAAATAAAGCTTTTATTAGCAGTTCAAACAATAACAGATAGCAGAGCTTATATCGTCAGTGATACTCGCAGGTCTCCAATTGCGTCTGACACAGGTACCGCCAACTCTAGATGAACCTTTATAAAACGTTATCGGAAGCGGATGACCGCTGGCCCACATCAGTGAGGGCCGTATAATTCTATAGCTGAACCTCAATCCAATGGTGAGTGGTGCGGTAGGTCCCAGGTCACGTCCTCGTACATGGGGAGTGAGAAAGGGGTCGGTTTGCGGGATCAGGTCCTATAGTCGTGCACCTGGCCTGGGGCTCCCTTTCCTGTTGTCTTTTCCTTAACTTTGGTGGTGCCTAGATATGTTGTGGGTTCTCTCCTGGGTCAGCTACCCCCTCTCCCCGGGTCTGCGTCCCCTCCCCCGCCGCGAGGGGGGGGGGGGGCACCCAGGCCAGCCGTCTCTGTCGCATTGCTTACTTGTGGTCGGTCATCGTTATCATGCTTCAGTCGCTGTCCACGTGTGGTATCTATGGTGTGTCTGAAGTGTTTCCCCCTTCGGATGGGGATGGTGTGATGTCTCAGTGCTCAGTTGTATCAGTCATCCAGAGTTGGCTTGTGTTTGCTGTTTATTGTGGGAGTTCCCACGTCATGGGACCCCTCTGAGTCAATTGAGCGATGTCTCGTTGGGCCCACGTCCCTTAGGGAAGTCGTGGTGCCTTCTCGGGCTCAAATATATCGTGGCCCTGTTGCGCCTGGCGGTCCCCGGCCTCGCCCGGGGAAAGAGAGAGGGAAGAGGAGGGGAAAGATAGGTATGGGTGGGAGTGTGTAAGGGGGGAGGTCTGGAAGGTGTGGGGCATAGCTATGGTGTGGCATGAGTCTGTCCTGACTCCCGAGTTAGTCCATCAGTTCAGGTCTGGTTGAGGTGGGGAAGAGGGTGATTGTGTTAAGATGCGCGTGTTGGTCCAGCTGTCTAGGATCCCCGTGGTGACCCATCCCCTATCCTTGTTGTGACGTGTATAAGTACCATGGCGTCCACAGTTCAAGGTGTTTGTCCCTCCTTCCAAGTATTTCAGCATATCTCGCCTCAGCTGTGTGGATCTCTTCTATTCTCTGCAGCCATTCCGTTTTGGAAGGTGGCTGGGTTTGCTTCCATTTCGCTGGGATCAATGCTTTGGCCGCATTCAGCAGATGTCGTAGGATTGAGCGTTTGTATTGTGCCAGCTGTCCCGTGAAGAAGTGTAGGAGCACAGCCTCTATGCTAAAGTCTGGTGGATCACCCAGAATTGTAGTGATTTCCCGCTGTATCTCCTCCCAGAATGGCTTGATCCCAGGGCAGTCCCACCAAATGTGGCGCAGTGTACCTCGCTGCGTTTCGCATCTCCAGCAAGTATCTGGAACCCCTGGGAATATCCTGTGTAGTTTTGCTGGTGTTCTGTACCACTGGGAGATCAGCTTGTAGTTCACCTCTTGGTACCTGGTGCTTATGGAGCTTTTGTGTTGTAATATGAGAATTTGCGCCCATTGGGCGTCTGTGAAGGTTCTGTCTGTCAATTCCTCCCACTGCCTCTGGAAGGCGTCGTTTCTGGAAAGTTCCCCTGTGCAATTGCTGGTATATGCCCGATACTCTACCATCTGCCTCTGGATAGCTCTGGCAGAGGTGTTCGAACCAGGTCCATTCTCTGTGTACCGCTTCCCTATTGGGCATATTGTGGTAAAAGTGTCGCAGTTGTGCGTAATGGAAACGGTGCATTACTGTCGGACGATCTGTGTCCGCCCAATCTTGAAGGCTGCGCAGGCTGGCGTTTGTCAGGACCGAACTCAGGGGTACATATCCCTCTGCTCCTTGCGTTGGCCACGCGTTTGCGTGTAGTCCCCCTCCTATGGTTACGTTATATGTCAGGGGGATCAGGGGGCTTGGCTGTGGCGAGATGTGAGCTTCCCTTCGCAGGGTGGTCCAGGTTTTCAGCGTCTGCGTCACTGGGGACTCCGCACCCAGGGCTTGTGTAGCCCCTGTCGGACGATGCCAGATGTATGTGTGGAGTGCTCTGTTTGTGCTTTCCCTGTCCAGCCTTGTCCATAGTTTGTTGGTGGGGGCCGTGTGCCATTCTCGAATTCTTTGCAGTACTGTCGCGTGGAAGTATCTCCGAAAGTCCGGCAGGGCCAGGCCTCCCCATGATTTTGGCAAACATAGTCTTTCATGCTTAAGCCGTGGTCTCCCTTCCTTCCATACATACCTCGTCACCGCTGTTTTGAGCCTGGTGAAGAAGTCCTGTGGCAGGTGCCAGGGGATAGCGCTGAAGCAGTAGAGGAGGCGGGGGAGGATATTCATTTTGACCACCGCTATTCGGCCTTGCCAAGAGATGTGGTCGTACGACCATCTCGACAGGTCCGTCAGTATAGTGCGTAAGAGGGGTGTAACTGTACTTATTTCTTGTCTCTTGTAATAAGCTATGTTACCATCATAACTCTAGGAAGGGGGGTGTATTGACTCAGTTGGGAATTGTGGAGTATTAACCAGGGAATTGAAAATTTGGGGCATGACTAGGGGTGTGAATTTGAAAAGTTCATCTCTGGCCTACAATTTGCATGTTCCTTGTTCATTATGCAGTTACAACCTTAGTCATAGGGACACTCCGGACCATAAAGCAGTTTATCTTGCTGAAATTCTTTGTGTGAAGAGTGTTGTGGCAGTATACCACAAGTAACCAGGTTGCCACCGTCAAGGTAGTCCTTACCCTTGTGTTTATAACCTCAAAGTGATTAAGCTCTCTTCTGCAATGTGTATAGCTAGCTCACCCAAGCACTAGTCGAAACTTAGTAGTGATTTATTGGGAAAATGTCACATTTCATACCTGCTGACTCAACAGGAGGTCTCCAGGGAAAACAACACAATTGCAACATCACTGCCGCCTTGGTGTCTGAACCTGAGTAGATCATTTAATTAGCGGCCACACACCTTGGCACCAGGACACAAAATACAATATAACGTTAGTTCCCGTGTCCACATCCCCACACAACCGGTGTCCCCAGCTTGGTTTAGAGCGCCCACGTAGTCCAAAAAGTGACCAGATCGGAGGTGGCTAGTCCAAGTTAGGTTGAAGTCCAAATTTTCAGCGTGTTGCGGCTAGCCTCCAATCTGACGTTGGGTTTCATGACGATGAGTAGAGTTTCCCAGTCACCTTAAAGGACAGCGCTTTCAGTGAGTACACAGTCTAAGTCATTGGTGTCATTTGATTCCTCGCCACCTGCTCTATCATCCCTCCAAAAAGCGTCACCATTGCTAGTCCTGGGCCATCAGTGACATTCTAGGGGGATCACGGCAACGCCGTGATTCAATCCAGATTTTAGAGTTTTAGTGCTGCTCCCAGTCAGGCGTTCTGGACCCCTGGCCGATGTGGGGAGACTCTAGGAAGGGGCTGTATTGGCATTTAATGGTGATTAATGTCTTTTATGAGTGGGGTGACAGATGGGGAGACTTGTACCCATCCTAAGTGCCAAAGTGGTCCATCACAAGTGTGCCCTCTTTTTATTCATTTTACAAAAAGTGCAGAATAGAAATTGGCACTTTTATAAATCGACCTTGCCTCATCCCCCTGGCTGTCAATCAGACAAGAGGTCCTGTTACTTCCTAGTTTGTTTGGCTCAGTGGAACTAAACTCAAAAAGCAGCAATTGCCCAGTGCTCCTGCCTCCATTGCCTACATTGGGGAGTTTGTGATTGGACAGCTACAGAAAGTCTGGGCAGGGAAAACAAGCTGTGATTTTTATTTCTTTTTGTTTGAGCAGTGGAGTGTCCCTTTAATAACCATGTGCCATTCCCAGAATCCTCACCTGTCCAGTTAGGAGGCTAATGATCTCCAGGGTAAGATTGAAGACCTTTGTAGTCACC
>OW240922.1:4470658-4493708 GCA_933207985.1 Pelobates cultripes | reverse complement strand
CGATTTCGGTTCCAGGCACTCGGCGACCAAACACCGCTGAACTCTAACAAAGCAAAGATGACCGCTGCCACGTGTTCGGTACACGAACGGTGGCCACACACAGAACGCTCATTAACAGATGGATAAACTGTTTCGGTTTTACTAACGAGCGGCACACGACCTTCTGGGGTGGTCTCCCATTCAGTCTTTTGGTTCGTTTCACGAACAGGGTTGGAATCCACTGTTTGTGAAACTTGCAACAGCGTGTTAGCAGTATTCGTGTGCCGTAACACACGAATGCATATGAACATTAGGTGAAAATCTTTGCATACGGATAAATTTAACAGGGGTTAAGTGACTCACGAATAGAGACACAATAGAAACAAACACCAGGCATATTTATACATAATACTCTGTAAGTGGCTAGGTTTGCCACACAGGGACTAAAAACAAAATGGCTACGTCAAGCAATGTAACGGCATCCCCAGGCAAAAAAGGGGTTAACAGCCGTTTAGGAGATATTCCCTTCCAGAGATACAGGCAGCTACTGTAGACACCAAACCGGAGAAGCATATGAATGCTCTCAAACAAACGAATGCTGTAAACAGCAGAATAGGAAAAACCATACGAATAGGTTTACACTCCTAGTAATCAAACTGGAACAGCATACAATAAATCCCCCCCCGAGAACGAGACAAGGCTCCGTTTTGAGGGTCAAGCAGGAACAGACAGAGCTGTGGGTTTATTGTTCTTATATATTAGTACCACCCACAGGGTTTTGTGGAACAACCAATAAACACGTACAATACACTCAGACACTCCCACACAAAATCCTCCCCTCTGCCTGTGATACAATTACCTTACACAATGGGTTAATGTAATTATCACAGACAGAGAAATACAGTTTTTCCACATTATTCATAACTTTAAAAATATACATCACATTCACATAAAACTTACATGTAACGGCACCTCCAGGCATAAAAGGGGCTAACAGCCATTTAGGAGATATTCCCTTCCAGATATACAGGCAGCTACTGTAGACACCAATCCACCGAACCGGAGAAGCATAATGCTCTCAAACTTACGAATGCTGTAAACAGTCGAATAGGAAAAACCATACGAAAGGTTTACACTCCTAGCAGTCGAACTGGAACAGCATACAATAAATCTCCCAACCCCCAAGAACGAGACAAGGCTCCGTGTTGAGGGTCAAACAGGAACAGACAGAGCTGTGGGTTTATTGTTCTTATATACACATTTTACAGACAAAGTCCCACCCACAAGGTTTTGTGGAACCTCCAATCAAAACATACAACACATAACCACTCCCACAATGACATCACAATACCTCCTCTCTATCCTGGAGATAATTAGGAAGTAATCCAATTATCTCCAAGGACAGAGGCAAAACTCCATTAAGCACATGGCAGTAAAAAGACAGTAAAATACAAAAAAATACACATGGTTACATTTATTACATAAAATACAGACATGCAACATATCCCCAGATAGCTTAGGTCTGAGCGCCAAAACTCTTTTATTACATGAATGGGCTCCATGGCATAGCTATCTAGGTTAAAGGAGTTAATTAAATCCGTGACTGAACCAGCCGCGTGTGAACTGCAGACCGCTGCCATCCAGTGTTCAGTATGCGTAGCCGCGGCCACCCGGTATAGTCAATTAAGCTGCGGTTAACCGCAGCTACTGGGTGGTCAATTGACGGCACATGCCGGCTTCTGGGCGGCCAATTAACGGCGCCTGGCAGCTAACCTCGGCTCCTGGGAGGCCAATAGACGGCCGTTAGTTTGGTAGATAGAATCTACCAAACGCCCAGGCAGAAATACATGAATAGACCTTTCTGCATTAAATGCCGGTCCATAGTCAAAAGGCAGCAGGCAGGCAACCAGGCTCCACCAATTCACAGTGGCGAGATTGGTCTTGTCACATTACATTTTCAGAATCAGCATACTTTAAATATAAACATAAACAAAATTCAGCCAAATCCATCCAGTACTTAAAAAGTTAGCTTAAGTCCTTTATGACCAAATGAAGCATGGCTTTTCTGCTCAAAACCAGTTCCAGAGAGTCTTCTATCCTGGAGATAATTGGGAAGTAATCAAATTATCTCCAAGGACAGAGGCAAAACTCCATCGAACACATGGCAGCAAAAGACAATAAAACACATAAATGCACAAAGGAGAGATTGGGGGCACACCCGTATACATGAAAGGTGCTGCCGCAGTGACCAAAATTCATACAGAAAAACTAGTTACGGCGCACTCAGACTTGTAAATTAATAACTAAGAAGGCTAACGCCTATCTAAGAATAAATATGGGGATTTAGTTCCACCATATGACCATATGATGTTAAGCCCACTACTACTTCAAAGTACCCCAATATCAGTGGGTCCTACGCTAATAACAAAAATGTGGGAGATAAATTAAATAGTACTAGTGCTAAACATAAGCTACAGTGTATTGAATTCATTTCTTTGTAAGAGCAAAGTGAGTATACAATAGTGATAAAAGCAATTAAAAACAGTGTAACAACTAAACAATTAAAGTGTTGGTGCTTGAATGAGTATAAATAGGAGGAGTTTTATAGTCATGTCACTTTTATTATTTTCTTTTATCACTATTGTATACTCACTTTGCTCTTACAAAGAAATGAATTCAATACACTGTAGCTTATGTTTAGCACTAGTACTATTTAATTTATCTCCCACATTTTTGTTATTAGCGTAGGACCCACTGATATTGGGGTACTTTGAAGTAGTAGTGGGCTTAACATTATATGGCCATATGGTGGAACTAAATCCCCATATTTATTCTTAGATAGGCGTTAGCCTTCTTAGTTATTAATTTACAAGTCTGAGTGCGCCGTAACTAGTTTTTCTGTATGAATTTTGGTCACTGCGGCAGCACCTTTCATGTATACGGGTGTGCCCCCAATCTCTCCTTTGTGCAATTATATTTGGAATCCAGACCAGATTCCTTTGGGGTTAAGCACCCCGCCCAGGCCCCCCAGCTTCAGAGACCTCTTTAGAGGTGGCCACAGGTGTGGATAAATAGGAGGAGTTTTATAGTCATGTCACTTTTATTATTTTCTTTATGCAGCACAGATATTATCTGCAAATGTGAGTATACTCATTCAAGCACCAACACTTTAATTGTTTAGTTGTTACACTGTTTTTAATTGCTTTTATCACTATTGTATACTCACTTTGCTCTTACAAAGAAATGAATTCAATACACTGTAGTTTATGTTTAGCACTAGTACTATTTAATTTATCTCCCACATTTTTGTTATTAGCGTAGGACCCACTGATATTGGGGTACTTTGAAGTAGTAGTGGGCTTAACATCATATGGCCATATGGTGGAACTAAATACCCATATTTATTCTTAGATAGGCGTTAGCCTTCTTAGTTATTAATTTACAAGTCAGAGTGCGCCGTAACTAGTTTTTCTGAATAAAACACATAAAAACATATAACTGTGCAGCCATTGCACAAAACAGGTACATTCAACATATCCCCAGATAGCTCAGATCTGAGCGCACATTATTACTGAATGGCGCTCAGAGAACACACATACAGTTCAATTGCCAAAGTCTTTCACATAGTCTTTTGTTATACAAATGGGCTCCATTGCATAGCTATATGGGGTATCACTGTTCAAATAGGGCAAGTACCGAATGACCCAGCTTTCGTGTCTTTGCAGGGGAAAATCAAGCGTTTCAACATGGGGCCATAGTCTAAAGGCAGCAGGCGGGCAACCAGGCTCCTCCCATGCACAGTGGCGAGATTGGTCTCGTCACAAGGATTCAAAATGTTATTTATTTTCCAGTTAAATTTTTTTATAATTGTATTAAATTGCAACAATTTAAACTGAGAACAACATGAAATTAACTCATCACAAGTGAGTTCCTTCACAAACCAATGGATGTCTTCTGATTTTTCACTATACATTACGTGCCTGGATTCGTGGCACAGCCAGAGCTCCTCATGTGTCCTGTAATACGGGAGGGCAAGAGCATCAGGCCCTCATACACTGCATAGCATCACGCCCACATACATCGCGTTACCGCAGAGCGTCAGGCCCTCATACACCGCAGAGTGTCAGGCCCTCATACACCGCGTTACCGCAGAGCGTCAGGCCATCATACACCGGTGTGACAAACTGCCATTTGCCACGGGGCATTGGAGAGGATTGTCAGCCTTCTGCCATGTGACTATGGCCCCTGGGATATTTTGCCCTTTAGGGAACTGAGTTGGGGCTTATGGACTTATATTATACTGTTACTGACCCTTTAAGAACTGTATTTGGGCATAATGGAGTTTTATTGTGCTGCTATTGGCCCTTTAACTCCCAGAGAAAGGATTTGTACTTTTAAACTGGCACTTCAGCCACGTGGCGGCTGCCATTTTAAGTTAGTCGAATGCGGTTAGCGGTGTGTGCCCACGCATCCATAGAACTAAAATCGGCTTTCGTGGGCACACACCGACCCATACCTTCTCCTCCACTTCAACACTGCAGTTGGAGACCAAGTCCCGTCCGAAGATTTTTTCAGGTAAAATAGACCGTCCGCACAGCCCAAATCTAGGGAACTGTTTTGGGCAGGAAAATGTGCTTGCGGTCGGTCATAGAGGGACCTCAACCTAACTTTTTAACCCCTGGATGGATTAATGTGATTTTTACATATGTTGCTCCCCAAGTTATGCTGATCACAGAAATATACAGTTTTATTTGTATGTGATGTAAAAACAGGGAGTTATAAAAATGTATAAAAAGTATGATTTTTCAGCTTGGAGATAATTGAGTAGATACAGTAAGAAACTCAATTATCTCCCAAGCAGAGGGGAGGGAATCTGTGGGTTGTACCCATTGTATGATTGGTCAATGTCTAATTGTCTGTGGGTGTCTCCCTTGCACGGGAGCACTGCATAAAAGGAGAGTACCGGTCATACACCTCGTCACCGCAGAGCATCTGGCCCTCATACACCTCGTCACAGAGCATCAGGCCCTCATACACCGCGTTACCGCAGAGCATCAGGCCCTCATACACCGCGTTACCGCAGAGCATCAGGCCCTCATACACCGCGTTACCGCAGAGCATCAGGCCCTCATACACCGCGTTACCGCAGAGCATCAGGCCCTCATACACCGCGTTACCGCAGAGCATCAGGCCCTCATACACCGCGTTACTGCAGAATGCAGAGCCTGAATCTGTCCATCATACACCATGTTACCAAGACTCTGGCTGTGTATAGTATAGTGATTATAGCATTTCCCAGAGTGTAGTTCTCCAATTCCCCAAACATGAGCCGAAACTTCATGAAGGTACAAGATGATCTAACTCCAATGAGCGTTTATTACTCCTTATATAGAAGTTTTCAGGCCAGAGGCACAGCCCCTGGACCGGGTGGTAGACTGTGACAAAAGGGACACAAACCAATGGGAACACTAACATAATAACACTCCCACATACACAATGAAATCCCTCATCTCCATCCTGGAGATAATTGGCTTAAAGGACCACTATAGTGCCAGGAAAACATACTCGTTTTCCTGGCACTATAGTGTCCTGAGGGTGCCCTCACCCTCAGAGACCCCCTCCCGCCCGGCTCTGGAAGGGGGAAAGGGGTAAAAACTTACCTTTCTCCAGAGCTGGGCTGGCTGCGCGCGCGCGGCAAGAGCTGCGCGCGCATTCAGCCGGTCACATAGGAAAGCATTCATAATGCTTTCCTATGGACGCTGGCGTGCTCTCACTGTGAAAATCACAGTGAGAAGCACGCAAGCGCCTCTAGTGGCTGTCAATGAGACAGCCACTAGAGGATTAGGGGGAAGGCTTAACCCATTCATAAATATAGCAGTTTCTCTGAAACTGCTATGTTTATGAAAAAATGGGTTAACCCTAGCTGGACCTGGCACCCAGACCACTTCATTAAGCTGAAGTGGTCTGGGTGCCTAGAGTGGTCCTTTAAGGCACTGCAGTAAACTCAATTTTCTCCAGGTACAGAAAATATCTACATTTTACACTAACAGCAAAAATACATAAAAGTACATAAAAATACATAATTCTTATTATATTACACAGAACCCCCACATTTAACCTATCCCCAAATAGCTCGGATCTGACCGCCCAATATAGGTGAACAGCGCTCAGATCCCATGAACAGAGTAAATTTGCCATGGGGTAAAGCATAGCAAGGGCTGTTGAGAGACCAAGGAGGGACAAAAGCAGTCAGTTCCAACTGGTTTGGCAGTGTGCCTGGGACAACGTCCTGCTGGAGAACAATAGACAGGAAACGGGGGAGAGAAAGAGACACACCTTCCCATGGATTCAAATCGGCAGAAACAGTCTTTCAAAGCCAATAAGCCCCAAATAGTATTTTTAAATGACAATACACCCCAGGGCCATACTCATGAGGAAGGAGGCTGGCAATCAGGCTCCTCCAACAGCCGGGAGCAAAGGACAGCTTGTCACCTAACAATCCAGTGACAATAGGCATTTCGTCACAGTATCAATGTTGCAGTCAGCGTGAGCGCGTCTCTCTGTAGGTATCAATGTGGCAGTCAGCGTGCGCGCGTCTCTCTGTAGGTATCAATGTGGCAGTCAGCGTGCGCGCGTCTCTCTGTATGTATCAATGTGGCAGTCAGCGTGCGCGCGTCTCTCTGTATGTATCAATGTGGCAGTCAGCGTGCGTGCGTCTCTCTGTATGTATCAATGTGTCAGAGTGCGAGTGAGTGCACTCAGTCTCCGTGTCTGGGTGTGAGTGCACTCAGTCTCCGTATGTGAGTGGGGCAGTGAGTGCACTCAGTCTCTGTGAGTGGGGCAGTGAGTGGGGCAGTGAGTGCGCTCAGTCTGTGTGTCTGAGTGTGAGTGGGGCTGTGAGTGCACTCAGTCTCTGTATCTGAGTGTGAGTGGGGCTGTGAGTGCACTCAGTCTCTGTATCTGAGTGTGAGTGGGGCAGTGAGTGCACTCAGTCTCTGTATCTGAGTGGGGCAGTGAGTGCACTCAGTCTCTGTATGTGAGTGGGGCAGTGAGTGCGCTCAGTCTGTGTGTGAGTGGGGCAGTGAGTGCGCTCAGTCTGTGTGTGAGTGGGGCAGTGAGTGCGCTCAGTCTGTGTGTGAGTGGGGCAGTGAGTGCGCTCAGTCTCTGTGTGAGTGTGAGTGGGGCAGTGAGTGCACTCAGTCTCTGTGTGTGAGTGGGGGAATTAGGGGGTGCACTCAGTCTCTGTATCTGAGTGTGAGTGGGGCAGTGAGTGCACTCAGTCTCTGTATCTGAGTGTGCACTCAGTCTCTGTATCTGTATCTGAGTGGGGCAGTGAGTGCACTCAGTCTCTGTATCTGAGTGGGGCAGTGAGTGCACTCAGTCTCTGTATCTGAGTGGGGCAGTGAGTGCACTCAGTCTCTGTATCTGAGTGGGGCAGTGAGTGCACTCAGTCTCTGTATCTGAGTGGGGCAGTGAGTGCAATTCCAGCCCCTTGCATCTGAGGTGAGCGCACTCAGCCCAGTCCGGGAGCGGGGCGGCGGTGAGGCACCGGGGCCCCTGTATCTGAGTGGGGCAGTGAGTGCTCTCAGTCTCTGTATCTGAGTGGGGCAGTGAGTGCTCTCAGTCTCTGTATCTGAGTGGGGCAGTGAGTGCACTCAGTCTCTGTGTCTGAGTGGGGCAGTGAGTGCACTCAGTCTCTGTGTCTGAGTGTGAGTGGGGCAGTGAGTGCACTCAGTCTCTGTGTGTGAGTGGGGCAGTGAGTGCACTCAGTCTCTGTGTGTGAGTGGGGCAGTGAGTGCGCTCAGTCTGTGTGTCTGAGTGTGAGTGGGGCTGTGAGTGCACTCAGTCTCTGTGTGTGAGTGGGGCAGTGAGTGCACTCAGTCTGTGTGTCTGAGTGTGAGTGGGGCAGTGAGTGCACTCAGTCTCTGTATCTGAGTGTGAGTGGGGCAGTGAGTGCACTCAGTCTCTGTATGTGAGTGGGGCAGTGAGTGCACTCAGTCTGTGTGTGAGTGGGGCAGTGAGTGCGCTCAGTCTCTGTGTGAGTGTGAGTGGGGCAGTGAGTGCACTCAGTCTCTGTGTGTGAGTGGGGGAGTTAGGGGGTGCACTCAGTCTCTGTATCTGAGTGTGAGTGGGGCAGTGAGTGCACTCAGTCTCTGTATCTGAGTGTGAGTGGGGCAGTGAGTGCACTCAGTCTCTGTGTGTGAGTGGGGGATTTAGGGGGTGCACTCAGTCTCTGTATCTGAGTGTGAGTGGGGCAGTGAGTGCACTCAGTCTCTGTATCTGAGTGGGGCAGTGAGTGCACTCAGTCTCTGTATCTGAGTGGGGCAGTGAGTGCACTCAGTCTCTGTATCTGAGTGGGGCAGTGAGTGCACTCAGTCTCTGTATCTGAGTGGGGCAGTGAGTGCACTCAGTCTCTGTATCTGAGTGGGGCAGTGAGTGCACCTGGGCCCCTGTATCTGAGTAAGGAGTGAGTGCACTCAGTCTCTGTATCCGAGTGGGGCAGGAGTGCACCTCCAGTCTCTGTATCTGGGAGTGGGTGAGTGAGTGCACTCCGCCTCTGTATCTGAGTGGGCAGGAGTGCACCTGGCCCTGTATCTGAGTGGGTAGTGAGTGCACCTGCCTCTGTATCCAGGCAGGAGTGCACTCAGTCTCTGTATCTGAGTGGGCAGTGAGCACCCAGTCTGTATCTGAGTGGGGGTGAGGAAAGCACCTGGGCCCGTATCTGAGTGGGCAGTGAGTAATCTCCGTCTCTGTATCTGAGTAAGTGAGTGGGAGTGCACTCCAGTCTCTGTATCTGAGTAAGGGAGGAGTGCACCTGCCCTGTATCTGAGTGGGTGGTGAAAATTCGGCCCTGTATCTGAGTAAGCAGGAGTGCACCCAGTCTCTGTGTCTGAGGTGAGTGGGCTGTGAGTGCACTCCAGTCTCTGTGTGTGAGTGGGCAGTGAGTGCACCTGCCCCTGTGTGTGAGTGTGAGTGGGGCGAAAAGTGCGCCTAGTCTGTGTGTTGTCTCTGTGTGTGAGTGGGGCAGTGAGTGCACTCAGTCTGTGTGTGAGTGTGTGAGGCAGTGAGTGCCTGGGTCTGTGTGTCTGAGTGTGAGTGGCAGTGAGGCACCGCCCTGTATCTGAGTGTGAGTGGGGCAGTGAGTGCACCTGGGGCCCTCTGTATGTGAGTAGTGAGTGCACTCAGTCCTGTGCATGTGAGTGGGGCAGTGAGTGCACTCAGTCTGTGTGTGAGTGGGGCAGTGAGTGCGCTCAGTCTGTGTGTGTGAGTGGGGGAATTAGGGGGTGCACTCAGTCTCTGTATCTGAGTGTGAGTGGGGCAGTGAGTGCACTCAGTCTCTGTGTGTGAGTGGGGGAATTAGGGGGTGCACTCAGTCTCTGTATCTGAGTGTGAGTGGGGCAGTGAGTGCACTCAGTCTCTGTGTGTGAGTGTGAGTGGGGCAGTGAGTGCACTCCGTCTCTGTGTGTGAGTGTGAGTGGGGCAGTGAGTGCACTCAGTCTCTGAGTGTGAGTGGGGCAGTGAGTGCACTCAGTCTCTGTGTCTGAGTGTGAGTGGGGCAGTGAGTGCACTCAGTCTCTGAGTGTGAGTGGGGCTGTATCTCCCAGCATTCCCCATATAATGTTACACTGAGTCTGTCAGCTCACCCTGGCCCTCCTCCTCCCGGTGGCCGAGCCCTGTGAGTACTACCCCCGGCAGACAGCTCGGTCCCCGGTGTGAGGCCTGCGCTTTCCGGCCGGATACCAGGATTCGGATCCAACCTGCACTGCGCATGCGGGACCCGGTTAGTGACCTACTGCGCATGCGCACGGCTGGCTTATTGCACTACATCGGTCAGGTCAGCCTTAACAGGCTCTGTTACCATAGAGATAAACAACTGCTTCTTACAGGAAGCTGGAGTAAACCTAAACGCTGGGCGGCCATGTTTGTTACTGGCAACTGTCCTGTTTATAGATAGAGATAGTGTGGGCAACAATGGGAAATCTCAGATATAATAATAATAATAGTAATAAAAATAATAGTAATGTAATGTGTGATGAGATAATATCACATATAGTATGATGGATATAATGACAGTAATACCGAGCTCAGCCAATAAAGGATCATATCATGTAATGTGTGCGATAATGTCACATATAGTATGACGGATATAATGACAGTAATACCGAGCTCAGCCAATAAAGGATCATATCATGTAATGTGTGAGATAATGTCACATATAGTATGACCGATATAATGACAGTAATACCGAGCTCAGCCAATAAAGGATCATATCATGTAATGTGTGCGATAATGTCACATATAGTATGACGGATATAATGACAGTAATACCGAGCTCAGCCAATAAAGGATCATATCATGTAATGTGTGAGATAATGTTCACATATAGTATGACCGATATAATGACAGTAATACCGAGCTCAGCCAATAAAGGATCATATCATGTAATGTGTGCGATAATGTCACATATAGTATGACGGATATAATGACAGTAATACCGAGCTCAGCCAATAAAGGATCATATCATGTAATGTGTGAGATAATGTCACATATAGTATGACCGATATAATGACAGTAATACCGAGCTCAGCCAATAAAGGATCATATCATGTAATGTGTGAGATAATATCACATATAGTATGACCGATATAATGACAGTAATACCGAGCTCAGCCAATAAAGGATCATATCATGTAATGTGTGAGATAATATCACATATAGTATGACGATATAATGACAGTAATACCGAGCTCAGCCAATAAAGGATCATATCATGTAATGTGTGAGATAATGTCACATATAGTATGACGGATATAATGACAGTAATACCGAGCTCAGCCAATAAAGGATCATATCGTGTAATGTGTGAGATAATATCACATATAGTATGACGGATATAATGACAGTAATACCGAGCTCAGCCAATAAAGGATCATATCATGTAATGTGTGAGATAATGTCACATATAGTATGACGGATATAATGACAGTAATACCGAGCTCAGCCAATAAAGGATCATATCATGTAATGTGTGAGATAATGTCACATATAGTATGACCGATATAATGACAGTAATACCGAGCTCAGCCAATAAAGGATCATATCATGTAATGTGTGAAATAATGTTACATATAGTATGACCGATATAATGACAGTAATACTGAGCTCAGCCAATAAAGGATCATATCATGTAATGTGTGAGATAATGTCACATATAGTATGACCGATATAATGACAGTAATACTGAGCTCAGCCAATAAAGGATCATATCATGTAATGTGTGAGATAATGTCACATATAGTATGACAGATATAATGACAGTAATACGGAGCCAATAAAGGATCATATCATACTTGTAGTAATGCGATAATATACATATAGTATAGCGAGATATAGCCAGCAGTAATACGAGCTCAGCCAATAAAGGATCATATCATGTAATGTGTGCGATAATGTCACATATAGTATGACGGATATAATAACAGTAATACCGAGCTCAGCCAATAAAGGATCATATCGTGTAATGTGTGCGATAATGTCACATATAGTATGACCGATATAATGACAGTAATACTGAGCTCAGCCAATAAAGGATCATATCATGTAATGTGTGCGATAATGTCACATATAGTATGACCGATATAATGACAGTAATACTGAGCTCGGCCAATAAAGGATCATATCATGTAATGTGTGAGATAATATCACATATAGTATGACCGATATAATGACAGTAATACCGAGCTCAGCCAATAAAGGATCATATCATGTAATGTGTGCGATAATGTCACATATAGTATGACGGATATAATGACAGTAATACCGAGCTCAGCCAATAAAGGATCATATCATGTAATGTGTGAGATAATGTTACATATAGTATGACGGATATAATGACAGTAATACCGAGCTCAGCCAATAAAGGATCATATCATGTAATGTGTGAGATAATGTCACATATAGTATGACCGATATAATGACAGTAATACCGAGCTCAGCCAATAAAGGATCATATCATGTAATGTGTGAAATAATGTTACATATAGTATGACCGATATAATGACAGTAATACTGAGCTCAGCCAATAAAGGATCATATCATGTAATGTGTGAGATAATGTCACATATAGTATGACCGATATAATGACAGTAATACTGAGCTCGGCCAATAAAGGATCATATCATGTAATGTGTGCGATAATATCACATATAGTATGACGGATATAATGACAGTAATACCGAGCTCAGCCAATAAAGGATCATATCATGCAGGGCCGGACTGGGGAAAAAATTAGGCCCGGGCATTTTTCAATCAGAGCGGCCCCCTAAGAAGGGGGCGGGGCCAGAAAGTGTGTGTTTTGTCATCACTAATGACAAGCACGCCCCCTCTCAAAGTGAGCATGTTGGTTCAATGCGCAGAGCCCTGCTAAAGAGCTCTGGCACTAGAAAAAGGCCCTGAATTTATTCTGCGCAGCGCAAGCAAATTTAATAACATGCTTGCGCTGTGTTTGCTTTTAAATTGTCTCTGGTGTCTCCACAAGTGGGATACCAGAGGACAAAAGGGCCAGGAAAGTGCATGGTGCATATGTTTGGAGCCTGCTTGTGGGATTGCGTGTGTGTATTGTAGTATTGTATAAATAGGTCAATTTAATTTGTGTTTGTGGTGTAATATGTGTGGCTAGGGGCTGTAGAGAGTGTGGGATGCAGCGAGAGAGTGCATACGGGCTGAAGTGTATGTGTATAGGTGACGTAGTGTGTGTAGGGGTTACAGAGAGGGTGTGTTTAGAGAATGTTGTATGTGTTTGCTGACAAGGAATGTAGTGTGTGTGTGTAGGAGATCTACTGTGTAAAGGACCCAGTGTGTGTGTATAGAGGATAAAGAGTGAATATAGAGTAAGGGATCTAGTGTGTATCTGGAGCGTAATGTGTGTAGTGGTGCAGTGTGAGGTGTGCTGTAGTGTGTGTGTGTGTGTGTGTGTGTGTGTGTGTGTGTGTATGTATATATATATTTGGACTTATTGTATGTGTGAGGGGCGCAGTGTGTGTATGTAAGAGGGGTGCTGTGTGTGAGGGTGTTTTTATCTGCTGTCACATTCTAGGTTTCTAATTTTCTTTGTCTGTTAACTCACTGAGGGTATATATATATATATATATATGTGTGTGCTGTATATGTGTGGGAGTGTGCTGTGTGTGTCTGTGGGTGCAGTGTGTGTCTGGGGGTGCAGTGTGTGTCTGTGGGTGCAGTGTGTGTCTGGGAGTGCAGTGTGAGTTTGGGTGCTGTGTCTGGGGGTGCTGTGTGTGTCTGGGTGCGCTGTGTGTGTGTCTGGGTGCGCTGTGTCTGGAGGTGCTGTGTGTGTCTGGGGGGTGCTGTGTGTGTCTGGGGGTGCTGTGTGTGTCTGTGGGGTGCTGTGTGTGTCTGGGGGGTGCTGTGTGTGTCTAGGGGTGCTGTATGTGTCTGGGGGGTGCTGTGTGTGTCTGGGGGTGCTGTGTCTGGGTGCTGTGTGTGTGAGTGTGTGAGTGAATGTATTTTTAATTTAAATTTAAATATATATATTTTTTATTAATAAAAAAAAAAATTATATCCCCCCCCCCTCTTACCTTTATACTGGGTGGGGGGGGAGGAGATCCGTTCTGCCTGGGGTGCCATGAGGGGGGACCATGCTGCCTTCCCTGGTGGTCCAGTGGTGAGAGTGAACTCTAACCTGCGGGTTATAGTTCACTCTCGCGAGATCTGAGCGTTGCCGTGGTAACCGCGGCAACACTCAGAATCCCGCGAGAGGACCCGGCGGAGCTGCTTGTTAGAGCTCTGCCGGGTCCTCTCTCCTCCCTGCCTCCCTCCTTCACCCAGCTGGCGGCCGGTTATAATTGTCTGTGGGCTGGTGTGGGCATTTGCCTGGTATGCCCGATGGCCAGTCCGGGCCTGCTGGTATATCTTCTTAGATAACTCAAAATAACTCAAAATAAGAAAGTAAAAAGAAAAGATAGTG
The DNA here is from genome assembly GCA_933207985.1 of Pelobates cultripes. NCBI lineage: Eukaryota > Metazoa > Chordata > Amphibia > Anura > Pelobatidae > Pelobates > Pelobates cultripes. The sequence goes on along the minus strand of OW240922.1, from coordinate 4,479,745 downwards.
CAGATTGTATAAAAGTAACATATTTATTGATACAAATTGCACTTACAGAATGACAAATGACAGACAGGATGTCTCCACACAAGAGGTGGTATCCAGGTCTCCAGCAGATTGCTGGAAAAAATCACAGGATCATAAATGTAATAAAAACAAACAGAAATAAAAATGAAAAACAATGTTGATACACAATCCTACGCATTTCAAACTGTTCCGGACTTCCTCAGGGATATGTAGTCGTAGTCCGTTGAGTTCTTCTTATATATCTGTTTTCATTGTGTCAATCTCGCGGCAGCTAATGGTGTGCGTTCCAGTATGGAACGCATATAAAACTTCTGTGTAATCGATGTCAATTCCAGTTGACGGCGGTACAAAGAATACATGCCGAAATCACTTCATAGATGGAGGGCATTGTGGGAAATTAAGTTTTCCATTGTTTCACTCAGAACATATGTATTATATTTATCAAAACATTACAACATGATATTATTCATACGAGAGACCATAGCAGTCATGTACTAATACAAACAAATATAAATATATTGGAAAAAATTGAAAAATAAAAAATATGATATATATAATAATTAAAGCAAAATGAATAAAATAATATACATATAGACAAATAAATATTATTTGTATAGTATACAACTGTCATATTAAACCTTTTGCAAAAATGAATAATAAAAATGAAGAAAAAAAGAATAAAAAAATGTATAAAACCAAATCACAAGTGAAACACATGTGAATATATGAATATATCAATATCCCATATATATTGGAATCCTTCTTGAATGTGACCCATAATTCTGCAACTCAAAAAAATGGGTATTAATATCACACTAATATGAGTAAACCAAAGGAAAAAAAGGGGAGATAAAGAAAAAACTAGAGCACTTGAGCTGTATAGGTCCTACCAAAAATAAAATAAAACTAAATGAGTCCTGCCAAATCTAAGACCATACTTCAAGGTGTTTAAATTAAAGATCCACTGGGCTTCTTTCGTATTGAGAAAAGTCTCAATATTCCAATGTCTCTCTACTTTGTCTATTGCAAAGGCCAGATTCCAATGGAATTGTGGACAACTGGCGCAGTGTCCTGGCACACTATGGTCAGATTTTAGATTTTTTAAAAGTGTTCTGCAAGTCTTACATGCAGTTTGTGGATAGTACGGCCTATATATTGTGCACCACAACCACTGTGTAATAAATATATAATGTGGATTGTGGAGCACTGTATGAATTTCTTTATATTATAAGTCTGGTTAGTATATGAATCTATAAATGAATTGATAGTTTTCTTGAAAAGGTACATGTAGAACAACTTCAACCGAGATAAACACCCTGTAATAATTCTTGTGTGTGTTGGATGTTGTGTATGTTGATTTTTCTCATGTGGTAATAGGCTAGGGGCCAATTTATTTTTAAGGTCATCCGCTCTTTTATTTATTATTGTTGGTTTGTTGGGGAGAATTTTGTATAAAAATATGTCCTTTTGCAGGATGTGCCAGTGTTTGTTAATAATGTTTTCAATTTTCTTAGCCTGTGAGTTATATTTGGTTATAAAGGCAAAGTCAAATTTATTGTTCCTTTTGAAATTATTTGGTTTGGTCTTAGTTAGCAAATAGTTTTGTTCTTTATTAATTAGAGATAACGCTGCTTCCTCAATTTGTTTTAAGTCAAAGCCTTTTTCAGTGTATCTGTTTTTTTTATAATTTGGGACTATATTTTTTAAAAGTACCTAAATCTGAGCAGTTAAGACGTGCTCAGACATGCTCAGATTTAGATACTTTTAAAATACAGTCCCAAACAATAAAAAACAGATAGCCTACTTATTTATTTTTGCTCTGGGTGATTTATATTAGCTCTGGAGTTGATTCAGCTGGGAACTCTGGGTGAGGCAATGGTGAGTACAGCATAGACTGAATTGACTATACCAATGTTTAATTATAGATTGTTAATTGATCACTTAATGAGTTTGTTTTACACTTTTACTGCTTTTGCCTATAAATTGTTGTTATTTCTGGTGTGATGTAGCTTGGCAAAGACTCTTTCAGAGGTCAAAACATTTAAAATTGAAGATCCTGGAGTGCCTGGATCCTCTTTCTACTACTGATGTTTATTAAATTTTAAGCTGACACAGCAAAGTAGAGGTAAAATTCCACCCAGAGAAATATAACAGAGTTACCTAATGCATTTTATAAGCAATTTCTCTAGTTAGAATGGAAACATGGTATTGACCACCATTTTGCTGTGTTGTGTTGGGTTTTCAGAAAAATAAGTGGCTCAGGGAAATTGATGGGAATAACGGGTCTACAGTCCAACCCTGAAAACAGGTCACGTGTACGTGTCATGAGTGTATTTGGTGATACCTGGTGTCTGTGCCAAATAATCCAGGAATGGACAGCAATGCTAAATGCAATATAGCCTGCAGAGAAGCTGCAGTCATATTCTCAGTGCCAAATCTAGAACACTGTGTCTCTACTGTATTAAGTTATTAGTGGGATTATGTCCCAAACCACTGTTGTCTGACACTGGTTCCTGAATCCATCAATGTCTTGTCAGTTTGCAATAAACAACGTATTGAGCAAAGATTCCTCTATGAGAATTAATACGGAGGTTTTATGGCAGAGGTTTTTATGATGTTTCATTCAACCTGACTGTTGATATCAGGATCATAAGAACCAGATACACCAAATCATTCAGTTTCTTGTTCAAATTTCATTCACATTCTGTACCACATTTCTCAGATGTGTACATACCAAGGCAGGAAATAAATGGCACATTCATGAAGAGCCTTAAGATGATTGTTGTCTAGCAGGCGCTATGTCAATCCCCAGAGATCCTGAACAATACAGAGTCTGGTTCTTTCAGCACCAGTAATTGTTACAATAAAATACGTCTTGTTGAACAGCTATAATTTGAGAGAGCCCCCGATGTTTAAATGGCTATCTATTAACCAGATGCTACCCATCTTTAACCCTTAGAATGTCTTAATGATGAGCATTAGATTGTAAGCTCACGGGTAGGGCCTGCTGTATCAGTCTGTTCTTATTGTGTTTTGTCTTTTTTCCCAATATTACAGCGCTGCGGAATTTGTTGGTGCTTTATAAATGCCAGTAATAAGTAAATTAATACATAAAAAAAAAAAAAAGAAAAGTTAGCCCTCCAGTTCTTAGTGGGTTAATGGGATATTCCATTTGCAAAGAACAGAACATGGAAAGCAGTGATACTTTATTAAACTGAAGTTCATAATTTACTCACAGTTCTAAGTGTCAATAGATAAGACTATTTGCAACATTTTGCTGCAAATGCAAGCCATGCAGAACATGAAAGGATAGACCACATGAAATCCCAACAAATCTCCCTAATTATCGTATCTTAAAACTCACATGATTTTCAAATTAGACTCAATTTTTTACACTTTAAAAACACTTCATTGGGACTTGTCAAATGAGAAAGATGTGTCCCATTTCTCTGTGTGGGTATCATTGTGTTATTAAAGCTTTATTAAGAGCTATTTTATGTAAAGACCCAATATGAATGCACAGTTTCTTTTGTTTACTAATAAAAAGAAATGGCCAGCGCTAATCTTATGTTTTATCTCCCTAACATATGGAAAAGTCATTTATTCTAGCCAATCACAATAAAGAAAAGAAACCCCCATTTCGGGGAACAGTTATATATCACAAGTTTGTTGATCATTAAAGATATGATTACCATTGGAAAATCTCTGAAGGTGGCACATTTATGATTCTGGGAACAGATGGGGACATACATTTTCCTTGCAAATACTTTTGAAATTGCCCTACTGGTAGCAGTATAAAAATGATATACAGATGCCGAAGCCAACAGGCAAGGACAAGAGGTCCGGATTTACACAGTAAAAGCTTCACACGCGCACTGTCATCTTTGATTGATCTGTTCTATACCTGAGAAACTTGTTGACTTGTAGGGAAACAGCATTCATAATTTACTGCAACAAGGAAGATAATTCATACAGCCAATCGGTCTGCTTCACTCTGTGGATATGACATATGAGTCCTTTCTCCGAAGATGTATCATTTTCTGGCATGAACAATATTCAATGTCAGTTTTAAAAAAAAAAAATGAAAAGAAAAAAGAAAAACACAAACCCAACATTTCACGCTTAGCTACACAAACTGCGATTAGGCGATATGAGACGCTTCAACTTTTTGCAATGACAATCACGTTATATCACATTTATTTATTTATTTTTTTAATATATCAAACGGAATTTTGATTATCATATTTATTAAGAATAGAAAAAGAACATGTTCATTCTTCTGCGGTTTTGGATTTAATGCAGATGGAATAGAACGAGGTGCAGAGAATTATCTAACAAAAGATCAACATTCTACAGCAGGGACGTTTCCCTGTTCCAGTTCATTGATGGAGTTGATTAAGTTTAAATGAAGCAGACATTGGATAAAAGTGAGGGTATTGACCACTGGGCACTGTGGACTGTGCTTGAAAAGGCCTGATACATGCAGAAAGGCAAGATCTGCTAAATGCTCTAATCTTCAATCAAATCTTACATCAATACAGACAAAGTTTGGTAATGAGAGATTTAATGAAGCATGCGGGAGAGAGAATTAATCCTTTTGGTCTAAACTGGGTTCAACTTTGAAGCCTACTCCGAAGGAAAGACAGTTATCTAAATGCTAAATAACAAACTTATTGTACTGTTCATTGCATGCTAATCTTTTGTCTGTTCTGTCTCCATTATTTGTATGCTCATAGATTTTAGTTGTCATGGTGATTATATCAAACTACTCCACGGATGAGTGCAAGTAACCCGCGCTGAATGTGGAAAGGGCCTATTTCCAAACCTTTACTTTAAAAAAAAAAAATGAAAAAAAATAAATAAATAAATTTAAAAAAAACAAGACATGGCAATTAACCACCTTCTGACCAAGACAGGCAAGTTGCTAGCTCTCCGATATTGTCCTAAGGGTTAAGGTCAGGAACTTCTTTTTGCAGTTGAACTTAAATCTAATAGTCATGAAAGACTTTACCATGCGTTTAACGAAGTTCAATAATTTAATTTGCTCTGGCAGTCAAAACATTTTAAGCACACTCCTAAAACTTTGTTCCAGGAGTAACATGTTCTCAGACCATTTCTTTAAGCAGCTGTATGTGTCATGAGGTCTGTTTAAAGCAGCAGACCACAGTTCACTAGAAAACAAATGGGACGAGTGATCTTGTTATATTTGTCTGAAACAAGACAGCAGCAATTACTTAATTTAACCTATTCCTTTAATGTAGCTAATGTACAAGCAATGGATTCATCTGATGGACATAAGGTTTGTTAACTACAAGAACTGATTAAATTATACTAGCATATGGCTCTAGTTTGTTATAAAGACAATAAACTTTAAGACAACAAGAAATCACTTTAGGTGTCTAAACCTCACACTTTCTTGTGTTTGACATAAAATAATCAGTAACTAAAATTTGAATAAACAAATGACTGAAGACAGCCTTTATAACAATTTCAAAGCTTTTTAAATAATCAGTAAACGTCTAAAAGTCCAGCCAAGAAGTTGTGATGCATTTTCATAAATTTTGTAGATATTTCATTAAGATGTCTTATTGAAGCAGCTTTTTTTAGTATGGTGTCTCAGATTCTTGGCATACAGGTCCTTGACCCATAACAACTATCCTGAAAATCTGTAAATTTCTTTAAGAGTTATTATATTAAAATTTGGTTAGGATTTCTACATTTTTAAGGTACTTTGTTGTCATGGCAGGCTTAAGAAAGTATGGCAATTTTTATATTTTACACAAGTGACTTAAAGTAACCTTAAAAAAAATATATATATAGGCAACAATAAATTTGTTGTATGCTCTTATTGATAGTTGTGTATTTTGTATAAATGGTAATACTATTTGCCCCACTATTAAATAATTCATCTCTTGGATAATGCTTCCTAAATTCATATTAATGCAGAATTCAGTCTGTGCTTAACACTGGATTGTTATTTAAAAGAAGTAAGATTGGCAAAGATTGGCAGGCTCACTTATTCCACTTTATCCAAGAGGAATGCAGAAAAATGAATTATGTGATGTCATGCTTTGTCTTCTCTTGTGATGGGCATTCGGTCCCTGAGTTCTATGGAACCTGTGCTCTGCAACCTTGCAAAAAATATTTCCATCAATTAAATAGGGAATGAACTTGCTATACTAAAGTATATTAGATGATATTTATGCATACTCCATGCAATAGTAGACAGTGAATGATTAAGATCCCATCGGGTCCTAGCCAGGTTACCAGTTCGGGGCCCAGCTTTATTCTTCACGGGGCCAAGCAGTTTCATGATACTGGGCCCCTGTCTAACGCCTGGGTCCTAGGCAGCCACCTTGGATCTCCTCACGGTTAATCCTGCTCTGATAGTAGAGCCTGCCAAGAGATAACATTGAAGAGTTAGCAATGCCACCCTGATTTAAGTTATCCTGCTAGACCAAAGTTGCCTAAAAGGCAGATCCCCAGATGTTGCAGAACTACAACTCCTATGAAGCTTTGCATGCCTTTAGAATAACAAACCATTATGGAAGCTGTAGTTTTTAAAATATCTGGGAAACTACCTTTTGGGAAGTCTTGCCCTAGAACATTACCAACCTCCCCACACTTAATGAAGTAGGGATGGATAACTTATTAGCATAAAAAATGTACAATTATAGTGTAGTGCTTAAAAACCCAACAAATGATTTGAGAAATTTCACTTTCAGGAGTGTCCCAACGTATGAAGATAGTCCAGAAACCAGAAACAAATTATTGTTTTTTTATATTTTCCCTATGAGGTAGGCAGACTAGATGGGCCGAATGGTTCTTATCTGCCGTCACATTCTATGTTTCTATGTTTCTAGGTATATTTCATCCAGAGAAGCAAAATCGTTGCTAAGTATTTTTCTACTCTATATATTGTAATATTTTTACTGTTAACACGGTTATAACATTGTATTGCACATTTATTGCACAAAAGTGGTTCACTAAGCACTTTAGAAAGGATTCCTTCGAAAAAACACACCTGTGAAGGTATTAATCATAAAAGATTTTGCACAAAATTTATGTTTTTGAATTGCATGAGCACTTTATAACACAAGTTGGATTCTGGTTGTAATTTGAATTTTCTTCATACGTTGGAACACTCCTGAAAGTGAAATTTCTCAAATCACTTGTTTTTTTTTAAGCGCTACATTATAATCGTAAATTTTTTCTGTTTTTAGAGTGTTTTTGAGGTTAATATTTGATAGTGGTGAGCAGCTCAGAGATTTAAAATACACAAATATAAATTATTTTTAAGCGCCTTTTATATATCTTAACATCACTACATTTTTTTTACCTTTTTATATAAAGGCAGCTAACAGTATGACATACATTTTGAGAAATAAGTGAATGACAAACAATTTGAATTAGAGAAGTTATTAATAAAAGAGACTCAAATTTAATGGGAAGTTGAAACTATGGAAAAGTACTTGAGAGGGAAAATAACACCAGGACTTAGGTTTAAAAAAAAAAAACAACAAAAAAAAACACCTTTGATAGAGATGAAGAGGATTTTATGAGGGAGTTGCACCAAAAATTAGAAAGTTTCTCATTTGGGTTAATGGACTTAATAATTAGAAGGAGACAATACCATATGGAAAAATTAGATAAGGATATAGGGAATAAACACACTGAATTAAAAGAAGCAGTAACAATGGAAGAATTAGAAGAAATGTCTAGACAGATTCAAAACAATGTGGAAAAAGTTGAAAAATAAGTGATCTTGAAAAAAAAACTCGAACTTGTCAAAGAGATGTACAAGACTATAAAAGTGGCAATGTAACAAAAGGGAAAGTAGAAAAATTTAGACAAAAGAAGAGAAAGAGAAAGACGCCAACAGGTAGAAGAACGTCAAAAAGCATTGGCCAAAAGGGAAGACTATAGAAGGAGCGATATAGAGAGAAAAAAGAGAATCAGGGAACATGTGACAACACTGAAGAAATGACACTCTGCTACAATGTAAAGTAGTAAGTGAACAGCCTGTATAACAGTGTTAATTTGCTCTCCCCTCAAAATAACTCAACACACAGCCATTAATGTCTAAACCGTCAGCAACAAAAGTGAGTACCCCTCCTAAGTGGAAATGTCCAAATTGGGCCAAATTAGCCATTTTCCCTCACCGGTGTCATGTGACTTGCGAGTGTTACAAGGTCTCAGGTGTAAATGGGGAGCAGGTGTGTTAAATTTGGTGTTATCGCTCTCACACTCTCTCATATTGGTCACTGGAAGTTCAACATGTTACCTCAAGGCAAAGTACTTTCTCCCATGTTGATGATATTACAGGGACCTGGTCGCATTGCTAGAGGGCCACCTATCTCGCCTATAGAAAGCGCTGGCCCTGACACCAATACTAACGAAAGAACCAGAGTCTGTAATAGCATTGGGCACAGCATTCTCTAAAAAAGATTGTCATAAAAATAAAGTTGTTACAATTCAAAGTCAGTTCGACAGGATGAAGGGGCAGTTCATGGGAATTTTTCTTAAATGAATACAGGGGGATCCTGAAAACATGAAGGGACAATTTATACCCTATCTCTGTTATTATTTTCGTAGTGTCGGCACAAGTTACTTTTACAGCAGGGCACTATATTCCATAGTTCCCAAAACGAAATATAAAGTAACTAATAGGTATATTTAATTTCTTACTCTGCATTAGACTCTATGTGAAGCTTGTAGGTTCCACAATTGCTCTATGACATACTCTGTGGGTATTAACTATAGGCGAGATATGGATGAGGTGCAAAAAAGCAATTATGTGTAGTTAATGCATGAACTGCCACATGAAAAATATGAATATGTATTGACACAGTCCAGACTCAGGCAAAATAGCAAGTGATATTTCTAATATCCTGTGCTCTAATGGGTTTATGCAATATATGTTTTGTAACAGTGTAGGCATCACAAATTATAAGCAAATTCAATATAAAGTTCTAACAAAGTGTCATCTCCTTGTGCTACTAAACATTCTTGGTTCTTTGAGTGAATTAGGTTTTATTCTACTCTGAAAACATATTTAATAATTAATAT
>OW240922.1:4432795-4470558 GCA_933207985.1 Pelobates cultripes | reverse complement strand
TACCGAGCTCAGCCAATAAAGGATCATATCGTGTAATGTGTGCGATAATGTCACATATAGTATGACCGATATAATGACAGTAATACTGAGCTCAGCCAATAAAGGATCATATCATGTAATGTGTGCGATAATATCACATATAGTATGACGGATATAATGACAGTAATACCGAGCTCAGCCAATAAAGGATCATATCATGTAATGTGTGAGATAATGTTACATATAGTATGACCGATATAATAACAGTAATACCGAGCTCAGCCAATAAAGGATCATATCATGTAATGTGTGCGATAATGTCACATATAGTATGACGGATATAATGACAGTAATACCGAGCTCAGCCAATAAAGGATCATATCGTGTAATGTGTGAGATAATGTCACATATAGTATGACGGATATAATGACAGTAATACCGAGCTCAGCCAATAAAGGATCATATCATGTAATGTGTGAGATAATGTCACATATAGTATGACGGATATAACGACAGTAATACCGAGCTCAGCCAATAAAGGATCATATCATGTAATGTGTGAAATAATGTTACATATAGTATGACCGATATAATGACAGTAATACCGAGCTCAGCCAATAAAGGATCATATCATGTAATGTGTGAGATAATATCACATATAGTATGACGGATATAATGACAGTAATACTGAGCTCAGCCAATAAAGGATCATATCATGTAATGTGTGAGATAATGTCACATATAGTATGACGGATATAATGACAGTAATACCGAGCTCAGCCAATAAAGGATCATATCATGTAATGTGTGAGATAATGTCACATATAGTATGACCGATATAATGACAGTAATACCGAGCTCAGCCAATAAAGGATCATATCATGTAATGTGTGCGATAATGTCACATATAGTATGACGGATATAATGACAGTAATACCGAGCTCAGCCAATAAAGGATCATATCATGTAATGTGTGAGATAATATCACATATAGTATGACGGATATAATGACAGTAATACCGAGCTCAGCCAATAAAGGATCATATCATGTAATGTGTGAGATAATGTCACATATAGTATGACCGATATAATGACAGTAATACTGAGCTCAGCCAATAAAGGATCATATCATGTAATGTGTGAGATAATGTCACATATAGTATGACAGATATAATGACAGTAATACGGAGCCAATAAAGGATCATATCATGGCAATTTCTTGAGTGGGATGAAGTGAGCCATTTTAGAAAAACGGTCCACAACCATGAGAATAGTGGTATAACCATTATAACTAGGAAGTTAAACAATGAAATCTATGGACAAGTGGGACCATGGGACCTCAGGAACGGGAAGAGGTTTGTAACAAGCCACAAGGGAGTTTATGTGGTACTTTTGAAACTGCACAAACAGAACAAGCCTGCCCTTACTCCTTAACATCCTTCCTGAGGGAATCCCACCAGAATGACCTCATGATAGCAGAAGTGGATTTATTAATACCTGGGTGACCAGCAGACACATTGTCGTGAAACACTTTCATGATATTAACCCTTTCCACCAATGGAATGAACAATTTGTCCTGAGGTTTACCACAGGGCGCCTGAGACTGAGCCTCCATGATGGAGCCAAGCAGCGGAGAGGACAATGAAAGGATAGTGGAGGCAATGACACATTCCGGGAGAATGATATGGGACTTTTCTTGCTCTTGTATAGACTCAGTATAAATTTGTCTGGATAAGGCGTTAGCCTTGACATTTTTAGAACCAGGTCTATAAGTAATAAGAAAATGAAAGCGAGAAAGAAATAGAGACCACCTAGCTTGTCTAGAAGACAATCGTTTAGCACCTCCTATGTAAGCCAGGTTTTTGTGATCAGTAATGATCAAAAGGCGGTCCTTGAAACCCTCTAAAAGATATCGCCACTCCTTGAGAGCTAGAATAATGGTCAACAATTCTCTATTGCCAATATCATAATTGCGCTTAGCAGGAGACAACTTTCTAGAAAAGTAACCAAAAGGATATAACATGGCTCTCTCTCTGGGAGAGAACTGCCCCTACCCCTGTCTCTGATGCATCAACTTCCAGTATGAAAGGCTTACTGGTGTCAGGATGTATCAATATGTCGGCGGAGGCAAACCACTGTTTGAGGGTTTCAAAGGCTTCAATAGCCTCCTTAGAACTTATCGCACTACTAGCCCCCTTGAGTGTCATATTGGTGATTGGGGCTGTGACAAAAACCCTGTTTTGCTGGATCTCTGGAGTATTTTATTTCATCTGTTATTCATGTATTTGGCTCTTTCATGCTTTTACTAAAAGAACCGAATAAATCACCGAACAGCCAGACCATCTACAAAGGACGTGTGCAGCTCATTAACCACCCAGTCATTGCAGTTAACAACAGTTATTTGACGAATGGCTGGGTGGTCACCGTTCATTTGTCGAATGCCCAGTGGTGTTTTGTCGTCAACAGTGTGGAACTATTTTTGGTCTTAATTTCAGATAAAAACCGATGGGGCTCACCAACACCCATCTCATTTGTCTCCAGTTGCACAAACACCGTACCGTTTGGGACATTTATTATACGAATGAGAATGACCCCAGGTAGCTGAATCCATGGATTTAATTTCAGACACATTTCCACGAACAGCCGGTGAGCCAACTCTTTAGCTCCATGGCATTTGAACTGTGTTCGTGGGATCTGAGCGCTGTTCGGCTATATTGAGCGTTCAGATCCAAGCTATCTGGGGGTATCTTGAACATGGGGATTCCATTCAGCAAAATACAAGTTATGGATTTTAATACATTTTTGTTATATTGTAAAAAGAAAATAGTTCTCTCTACCTGGAGATAATTGAGTTTACTCCAACCACTTAAGCCAATTATCTCCAGGATAGAGAGGAGGGATTTCACTGTTTGTGCGGGTGTGTTTATTATTGTAATGTGAAATGATTGGTTACTGTATTTTTTGTCACAGTCTACCACAAGGTCCCTGTGGGAGTAACCCTTGTTGGAAGACCATCATAAAAGGCTGAGCTGTGGCCATCAATAAACCAGATCGTTTTACCCTTTATGAAGTCTCGACTCATGCTTGGGGGATTGGGAGCTATAATCACTGCTTTGCTCTACTTCAGCTGGGATTTCAGGAGAAGCTACAAGGATCATTCCTACAGGGATAGCAGGATCTGTTACACTGGTGGCAAGCGGCAGGATTTTCTCCCGAATGGATATACCGAACCGAAACAAGTAGTTAATGGCGCATAGTTACGAACGGCTGAAACGAATGACGCTGAATGAACTGCTGGAAACTCGAGGCATAGTGGCAAGCAACAAGCCGAAAGCCACGATAATAGCCAAACTACCGGAGAGCAACCAAGCCAACGAACTACATTTGGCGAATATGGAGGAGACTGAGTTTCAAAGAGACGTAAGGTGGAGACTCAGCCTGGTGGGTCCTAACCCTGCACCAGAGATCGTGGTGCAGATCATGGCAGAAGCCACAGAAGCGCAGAATGTCCAGGAAGCTTGGGAGACCAGAGACAGATCACCACAAGTGGATATATTGTCGCTGTCTGGATCTACAATGGGGCTACCACACAAGATAAACTAAGTTGCGTTTAAAAGCTTCATAGAGGATGAGATGGACATTGATAACTATTTGCAAGACTTTGAGAGACAATGTGTGTTGGAAGATTTGGAGAGGGCTAACTGGGCTGCAATATTAAGTAGGAAGTTGTCAGACAGAGCAACAGAAGCATTCAGAGCCGTGCCTGATGTGGACAATGAAAGAGATTTTGTTGGCTCGATATGCTGTGACACCTGAAGCCCATAGAAGAAAATTTCGAGCCTTCAGGAGACAGGGCAAGGATTCGTATACCGAGTGGGCATTCCGCATGCACCACGCGCCCAGTAACTGGATTCAGGGATGCCCTACAGTTAATACTGCTGTAGCAGTTCTTCGACCATACATCAGCTGATGTCAGAGACTGGGTCAGGAACAGGAAGCCACAGACAGTGGAAGAGGCAGCATGGCTGGCAGACGAGTTCCATAAGAGCAGGTAAATGGATGGCAACCGAGGGCCAACAGGATTTCGCTCCACAACCTACCCTCCAACTGCAGCTACGCCGCAGAGGACAACACCACCGGTGAACACCTTCACATCCACTGGATATCAAAAAACAGCTGCGCAACGTGCTACAGACAGATGGGGCAAACACCAGCACCGCCAGCAAAAGCAGCAGCACACTGTGTGCAGGAGGATTACAACCCCACTGCACAAGGAATCATCAGCAACAGCACGAGAACTGGTCCGTATTGCATGAGGTCAACCCCATACAGGCTGCTGGAGACAACCGGTCTCATCACCGACAGTCAGTGAAACTGAATGGGCAAGAAGCTAGAGGACTGAAAGACAGTGGGGCCACTATCACCCTGGTACAACCACACAGGGTCAAGCCCTCACAGCACACTGGGTGCACCATTGCCATAAGGATGGCTGGAGGAGCGATACACAAGTTGCCTATGGCCCAGGTACACATTGACTGGGGTACCGGTGCCAAGTCCGTGGAAGTGGGCATCGTGCCAGATTTGCCCGCGGAAGTACTATTGGGCAATGATTTGGGGTGCTTGACATCCCAATTTGTAGCTCCCACCCCGGAAGAAGCATAACCTGTCACCACCCAGCAGCAGTCAGATTTTGGGCAGGCCCAGTGGGAAGACCCCACACTAAGAGGGTATCGGAGGGAGGCAGACCAACCCCAAGGAGAAGTAGACCAAGAGAGGTTTAAATGGGAGAAGGGATTACTATACAGGGTGACCGGGGGGGCAGAAAGGGGAGCTTGCCAAGTAGCTAAAAGGCAGATAGTTGTACTCCGTAAATATAGGGCCGAGTTATTACGCATCAGCCATGATATTCCCCTAGCAGGACACTTAGGGATAAAAAAGACTAGGGATAGACTCACCCAGTCATTTTTCTGGCCAAGAGTCACCCGAGAGTTACAAGACTGCAAAGTTTGTCAGAAAGTAGGGAAAAGGGGGGACCACCCCAGAGCCAACCTGCGTCCTCTTCCCATAATAGAAGAACCCTTTTTCTGAGTGGTCGTAGATTTAGTCGTGCCACTCAGCAAAGCTAGTCCATCCGGTAAGAAATAGATTCTAACCATGGTGGACTATGCCACCCCTTAACCTGAAGTGATATCGTTGTCTAATATACATGCTGAGACCGTTGCGGAAGCACTTGTCCAAGTGTTTACCAGGGTTGGGTTCCACAGGGAAATAGTGTCCAACCAGGGGACCTAATTCACAGCTGTAGTTACCCAACAGCTCTGGCAGAACTGTGGAGTAAAACCCATACTGAGTTCCCCATATCACCCACAGACGAACGGCCTCTGTAAACGTTTTAATGACACTCTTAAACAGATGCTGAGCATGTTCACAGAGATCTGTCAGAATTGTTCCTTCCCCATCTGCTGTTTGCATACCAGAAAGTACCCCAGGAATCCACCGTATTCTCCCCATTTGAATTACTATACGGGAGGAGAGTCCATGGACCACTGGACCTGGTATGTGAACACTGGGAGGGAGAAACCAGAGGAAGTCTCCGCAGTATGCGCTCCAGCCTATGAGGACAGCGAGGGTATCCCTTTACCTGACTTACTCCACCAAGAACCTGCAGGGGTGGGACAGGTACAGTTAGGCCCCAACTTAAGCAAAGACAAACAGGCCCAGGTTTCCCAGCTGTTAAGGGAGTTTGAGGGAATGTTTTCTGTTACCCCAGGATACACGATGCTAACAGTCCACAGAGTGGAGACCCCAGGTCAGTTACCCCTGAGGTAGCAGCCCTTTTCAAATTCCTGAAGCAGTGAGGAAACGTATGCTAAAAGACATTCAGGACATACTAGGGCTGGGAGTCATAGAGCTATCCCAAAGCCCATGGGCATCACCAGTTCACCAGTGGTCCTGGCCCCTAAAATGATGATACCACACGTGTGGATTATCGCAAACTAAACGACAGGACACTCATGGGTAGATGAACTGCTTGACCATATGGCTGGGGGAAATTATTTGACCACTATCAATCTGTGTAAAGGGTATTGGCAAATCCCCTTGGAGCCCGAGGCCATTCCTAAGTCGGCATTCAACACCCCATTTGGCCTGTACCACTTCAAGGTCATGCCATTTGGGATGAAGCATGCCCCGGCTACTTTTCAGAGGGGTTCCAGGGCTTCGTCTGTACTTATCTGGATGATATAGCCTTCTTCAGTAGCACTTGGGGAGCCCACCTAGAGCACATTTCGGTAGTGCTCAAACATATCCAAACCGCAGGACTTACCCTAAAGCCAGAGAAGTGCCATGTAAGCATGGCAGAGGTCCAATACTTAGGACACCGAGTAGGGTCAAGTAGACAGAGGCCTGAACCAGCAAAAATTGAAGCCATTACTCAGACACAGGTCATGGTGTTCCTAGGCAGTGCTGGTTATTATTCCTAGGCACCTCTGGTTTGTGCCAGAGTACAGTGCCATGGCCAAACCCCTAACTGACCTCACAAAGAAGTCCCTACCTCGACAAGTATTCTGGTCCCCTAAGTGTGAGGAGGCTTTCCAGAAATTCAAGGTTGCATTAAGTGAATCTCCTGTGTTGGCGGAACCTAACCATACTAAAAGATTTCTCGTTCACACAGATGCCTCAATGCTTGGACTGGGAGCTGTATTAAGCCAGGTTGGTGACGATGGCATGGACCATCCGGTGGCATATCTGAGCAGAAAACTGTTACCAAGCGAAGTCAGTTATGCCACCATAGAAAAAGAGTGTTTGGCATTAGTTTGGGCCCTAAAGAAGCTACAGCCTTATCTCTATGGATGCTCTTTTACAGTGATGACAGACCACAACCCACTGATTTGGCTCAACAGGGTAGCCGGAGACAATCCCATACTACTAAGATGGAGCTTGGCGCTGCAACCCTATAACTTTACTATGCAATGTCGGCCAGGGAAGCAGAACGCCAATGCTGATGGGTTGTTTTGGAAAAATAAGGCTATCATCCGGACATCCCCTAGCCGACCCATTAGGGTCTAAGCGGGTATGCCGTTCAATGGGACTAAGGGGGAGCTGTGTGACAAAACCCCTGTTTTGCTGAATCTGTGGAGTATTTCATTTAATCTGTTATTCGTGTATTTGGCCCTATCGTGAATTTACTAAAAGAACCGAATAAATCACCGAACAGCCAGACCACCTACAATGGACGTGTGCAGCTCATTAACCACCCAACCATTGCGGTTAACCACAGTTATTTGACGAACGACTGGGTGGTCACCGTTCGTTTGTCAAACACGTGTCGGCGGCCATTTTAAATTGTCGAACGCCCAGCGGTGTTTTGTTATTGACAGTGTGGAACTATTTTCGGCCTTAATTTCAGACGAAGACCGCTGGGGCTCATCAACATCCATCTCATTCGTCTCCAGTTGCACGAACACCGTACCGTTTGGGACATTTATTATACGAATGAGACTCACCCCAGGTAGCTGAATCCATGGAGCTAATTTTGGACACATTTCCACGAACAGCCAGTGAACCAACTCTTTAGCTCCACTGTGTTCGTGGGATCTGAGCGCTGTTCGGCTATATTGAGCGGTCAGATCCAAGCTATCTGGGGGTATGATGAACATGGGGATTCCGTTCAGCGAAATACAAGTTATGGATTTTAATAAATTTTTGTTGTATTGAAAAAAAAAATGATAGGATAGAGAGGAGGGATTTCACTGTTTGTGTGTTTATTATTGTAATGTGAAATGATTGGTTACTGTATTTTTTGTCACAGTCTTCCACAACGTCCCTGTGGAAGTAACCCTTGTTGGAAGACCATCATAAAAGGCTGAGCTGTGGCCATCAATGAACCAGATCGTTTTACCCCTTCATGAAGTATCGACTTATGCTTGGGAGATTGGGAGCTATAATCACTACTTTGCTCTACTTCAGCTGGGATTTCAGGAGAAGCTACAAGGATCATTCCTACAGCGATAGCAGGATCCGTTACAGTTCATTGCCCACTCTATGCAATTCCTTGTGTCCAGCTCTGGTGATGGCTATCCAGATGTTTTATGGTCTAGAACTATAAGATACTCAAAATAACAAGTACATGAGTATCCACTGGAATAATAGATAATAATAATACTATAAAGAATGAGGAGTAGATATATACAGTGAGGAAATACAATAATAAATAATACTAACAAATGGGTCAGATGGAAGTAGAAAATAATTGCCAAAATGGCAAAACACTCCCTTCCTAATGTCTCTAACAATAATTGCTGTAGTACACAGGTTTAGACTTTAATATATAATCCTTAATAGGTCAATATCTGTGACTGCAGGCTAATATCAATAAAAGTAAAAAAATAAGAGACATAAAGGACTTGCTTATACCTAGTAGAACTCAAAATGTAGCATTATATGAGATGTAATACTAAGTTACTAGCATATTTGGACACTTAAAGGACCACTATAGTGCCAGGAAAACATACTCGTTTTCCTGCCACTTTAGTGCCCTGAGGGTGCCCCCACCCTCAGGGACCCCCTCCCGCCGGGCTCTGGAGAGAGGAAGGCGTTAAACACTTACCTTTCTCCAGCGCCGGGCGGGGAGCTGTACTCCTCCTCTCCTCCTTGCTCGCGACGTCATCGGCTGAATGCGCATGCGCGGCAGGAGCCGCGCGCGCATTCAGCCGGTCGCATAGGAAAGCATTTACAATGCTTTCCTATGGACGCTGCGTGCTCTCACTGTGATTTTCACAGTGAGAAGCACGCAAGCGCCTCTAGTGGCTGTTAATGAGACAGCCACTAGAGGATTGGGGGAAGGCTTAACCCAGTATAAACATAGTTTCTCTGAAACTGCTATGTTTATAAAAAAAAAGGGTTAATCCTAGAGGGACCTGGCACCCAGACCACTTCATTAAGCTGAAGTGGTCTGGGTGCCTAGAGTGGTCCTTTAAGACTAAATAGGCAGAAAAAAGTAAATAGATACTATGTATTGGATATATTTAGAGTAATCCAACAGATAAATTGTATCAAAAAGTGTATCTATAATAATAGCTGCCACATATGAAGTGAGTCCAAAATAATTAATTATATAAAGTATATCCACAGAAGTATCTATAATATTATATGCCACATATTAGGAGGTATAAGACAAAAAAGAGAGAGATGAATAGTGAAAAACAGTGTGCTAAATGTGCAGAGCCATACTTAGAGTGTTGGCTACCTGCACATTGTGACAGAGTGCCCTATAAGTGAAAGAATGAGGGGAAAGGAAACCCCCCCCAAAAAACAACCCAACGCGCGTTTCGGTGCTCTTGTGATGCACCTTTGTCAGGTGCTAAATCCACACTGACCTGCGGGTCCCTCTTATAGGGACATGCCCCTCCTACCAGCGAGTATATGGCCAATCAAAGATCAGGCAGTTTGGTGCCAAAAAACGCTGATACTGCCTTATGTTAATGAGATTTTCGGCTGTCCAATCAGCTCCTATTAAGCCAAATACTCATTCTTTTTTTCCATTTAAAGATTTTTATTGGTTTTCATCTTGGCAATGCCGTAAACACAAACATGACATGGGGGAGGGGAGGGGGTACAGAACGAAAGCGGGGGGGGGGAAAGGGGGTCCATACCAAGTTTTTTACATCAATGTTTACATTCACAATGACAATGTACAATTTTCGAGATCTCCGGGTGTGTCATTTTCCTACATACATTTTCTAAGTTCTAAGTTTGTACGTCTGACCACTTCTACATTTGTCCCTAACATGGTGTATTGTCGTTCGCTTGTCTATCATTATCTGGTGATCGACCCTGGGAGTCGAGTGCGTCTAGTAGTTTAGCCGTCGGGTGTGTCTCCTGTTCCCCTCACTTCCCACAGCCTCCATGCTTCAACTGCTGTTTCTGTTAAGGGAAGGACCCCTCGGTAGCAGGTTTCATATAGGTGTTGTGTATCAATGTCTCTGCAGACCTCTGCCACCAGTGGTGGTCGTTGAGATTTCCACAACCTAGCTATTGCCCTCTGAGCTGTCAAGAGGATGTGGAAAGCTAATTTCTGTATGCCTTTAGGTATATTGCTTGGCATGTGTAGTAGGAGACTTGTTATGGGTGTGGAGGTGAGCTTGGTGCCTGTTGCGGCCCGAATCAGGCAGTGTATGTTGCGCCAGAAGCTGGTGACTAGTTCACATTGCCACCATATATGAAGTACTGTACCCTCTCCCTTTCCGCACCTCCAGCACTCCGGGGATGAACCTGGGTATAGTTTGTGTAAGCGAGTGGGGACCATGTACCACCTATATAGGGTCTTCCTATATTGCTCCAATAGCACCTCCGACTTAATTAGTTTTTTGGTCGTCACTATAGCCCGCTCCCACTGATCTTTACTTATGTGGCATTGTAGGTCTTGTGCCCAGTGCTTGGCTGGATTAGAATCTGCAAAGTGTTGTGTGGGTCGGATGAGTTGATAACACCAGGATAGTGGTTTAAATGTCGGTGCCCATGAACCTCTAGTGGTTGTTTGTTCCCATTTCGTCATACCGAGGGGGTTATCATCTGGGGCAGAGGACTGCCCTGTGTGTTTTCGTATGAATGAGCTTAACTGTATATAAGAGAATTGGGAGGCCTCTGGTATGTGGAATTCCTTTTGGAGAGTTGGAAAGGTTTTTAGTTTGTTATGCGCAAGTATTTGGTGCAAATGTGTGACCCCTTTAGCTATCCATGGCTTAGCGTTAAAGGTTGGGATGCAGTATGTGATAGTGTTGAGCGGGGTGGCTGGCGATAGAGGGGTAGGTGTTACCAGTTTATGTCTAAGCTTGTCCCAAGCCCTGACTGCTATTTTTAGCTGCGATGGCATCTGTGGAGTTTCTGGTCGAAATTTTTTAGGAAGCCACATTATGGTGGGTACATCAAAGGGTTTTATGGCCTGTTTTTCCATAAGCACCCATTGCGGTAAAGCCGTGTTTGTGAAGTGAGGAAGGGTTGTTGCTAATAGCGCTGCTTGGTAATATGTCTTGATGTCCGGTAAGGCAAGGCCACCCTGTCTCACCGGTGTTTGTAGCAGTATTCTCTGCACTCGAGCTTTTTGGCCCCCCCACACAAATCTATTAACGTCTTTTTGTGTGTCTCTAAGGTAGGACATAGGTACCTGAATTGGTAGGTTTCTGAACAGGTATTGAAGCCTCGGGAGTATGGACATCTTAACTGTTGCTACTCTCTCTGTCCATGTCAGAAACAGGGTGCTCCATTTTTTCATTAGTTGGCGGCAGTCTCCCCACACTCTGACATAGTTGGCAGGGAAGGTTTCTGTAGGGTTTTTTGTGAAGGTCAGTCCTAAGTATTTTATCGTGTCTGCCCTCCATTCAAAATTGTGGTCTTTTTTAAGTGCGGTGAGTGTTTGTTGGTTGAGCCGCACTCCCAGTGCTTGTGTCTTGCTGGCATTAAGGGAATAGTAGGACAACATCCCGTATTCTTTTATGAGGTCTAAGATAAGTGGGAGCGATTGCTCTGGTTTAGAAACACAGAGGAGTATGTCATCCGCAAATGCACTAATTTTAACTTCCCTGCCATGTACCTCAATTCCGCGGATACCCTCTCGCTGCCTAATTTGAACCAGTAGTGGTTCCAGGGCTAGGACGTATAGTAGCGGCGACAGGGGGCATCCCTGCCTCGTACCATTCGTTAGAGGGAATGGGTCAGAGAGAAAGCCGGCTTGCAGTACCCGGGCGGTGGGACCTGCGTATAAAGCAAAGATCTGTTTGATAAATATTGCGGGGATGTCATACTTTAGGAGCGTATGTTCGAGAAATGCCCAATTCAGCCTGTCAAACGCCTTTTCGGCGTCAAGGGCTAGTAGAAGCCCGCCGTGACCCGATCCCCTCATCTTCTCTAACACTAAGGAGAGCTTTCTGGTATTGTCTCTACCCTGCCTACTTTTAACAAAGCCTGTCTGGTCGTCTCCTATGATAGTTGGAAGGATGTATGCTAGTCTGTTGGCCAGTATTTTGGCATATATCTTTGCATCAGTGTTGAGGAGGGAGATGGGTCGGAAATTTTTGCAATTGTCCGTAGGCTTGTCAGGTTTCGGAAGTGTCACTACCGTGGCCACCAGCATTTCAGGAGGAAGGGAGCCTGTCTCCGTCACTCTATGGTATACTTTGAGCAAGTGTGGGGTTAGTATGTCAATGAATGTCTTATAGTAGGTGTTGGGGAGTCCGTCTGCGCCTGGGGATTTTCCCGGGGGCAGGTTCTTAATTACCGCTCGGATTTCGTGCATAGTAATCGGTTCGAGCAGGGCTTTCGTGGAGTTTTGGTCCAACTTGGGGAGGTCTATATCACATAAGTAGTTGCGTATGGCTTGTGTGTCTGGGGCAGTAGCGCCGCCACTTGAGTCTAGATTGTATAGTTGTTTATAGAAGTGTGCAAATTCCTGTACTATGTCCATGGGGTTCATGAGTTTGTCTCCCGTGTGCCCTATTATGTATGGAATTCTATTTGCGGCCTGCTTTGTCCTGAGCCTGTTGGCTAAGTATTTAGATGCTTTACCACTGTGGTGGTATGTGGTGGCTCTTAGTCTGTGCAAAAAGTACTTGGTTTTTTGGGCATTAAGGTTGTTAAGGTCTTGGTACAGGTCACGTAATTTGTCTGCTAGGGCTGGCGTGGGTGTCTTTTTGTTTTGGGCCGTGGCTATCGCTATTTGTTTGTGGCAGTCTAGGAGGGTGGTTTGGTGGCGTCTTTTTATGTACGCGGATTGTTTGATGAACTGTCCCCTCATTACTGCTTTATGTGCGGACCACTCCGTGTAGTCCGAGACTTCGCCTGTTGTGTTGGTGAGGAAGTACTCTCTGAGTTCTGTTGTCATTCGCTCAACGAACGGTTTCTCAAGGAGGAGAGACTCGTTCAGTCTCCAAGTGCCCCTACCATGGGTTTGGTATTTGTCATCCAAGTCAAGGTATACTGGGCTATGGTCCGACCATGTTATCTCTCCTAATCTGCAGTCGCTCAGTTGTGGTAGGGTTTTGTTATCTATGAAGAATGTATCTATACGCGTGTAGGTGTTGTGGACTCTCGAATGGAAGGAATAATCCCGGTCAGTAGGGTGTAAGATTCTCCAACTATCGTATAGGTTGTACAAGGTCAAGGTGTTGGTTATGCGTGTGCAGAGGGCTTGGGTCCCTGTTTTGTGTTTTCCCCGCGGGGAGGCCGTAGTGTCAAGGGTCGGGGATTGAATGAAATTAAAGTCACCACCTAAGATGAGTCCCCCTTGTTTGTAGGTGTCAAGTTTAGACAGGAGAGATTTGAGGTACGATGCTTGGTTGTCATTCGGGAAGTACGTTGTCCCTATGGTGTATTGTGTGTTGTTGAAAAGCCCCACCACTATAATATACCTTCCCGTAGGGTCTATATGGCTGTTTTGTGGAGTGAAGACCACGTCTTTGTGCACTAAGATGGAAACCCCTTTCGTTTTTGATTCTGACAGGGCGTGAAACTGTATAGGGTATAGTTTTGAGAAGAGGGAAGGTGCAGTGGGACCCCTAAAGTGCGTTTCTTGGAGGCATGCTATATCTACTGAGTTCTTCTTAAGCTCGTGCAGAAGTAGTCTTCGTTTTTCAGGGGAGTTAAGCCCCCGTACATTATAGGTTACTATTCTCATTCTGGTGTGGTCTCCCTAGGATTCGCTGGGGTTGGTACCCGTGTATGTAGGCTGTCGGATTGTCTCTTATTGTGGGATGATTGGGATATGGACTTTCCTAGTGGTTCAGTGTGATTAGTCATTGTAAAAGGATGTGGTATGGAGGCAAGAGGGGGGTGAGGGAAGGTCAACCTGTGTCGTCTGTTTTCTGGCTTTTTCTTATAAGGGGGAGAAAAGGGGGTAGGCGAGGGTATAGCCCTGTTAGGCTCCTTTGGATCGAGCCTTAGTGCGGCGCCCGGAGGTCGCTCGCACGTTAGTGGGGTCGTGAAGTTGGGACACTCCAGTCAGGAGGGAGTCACTCGATCCAGCACGCACCGGGGCACTATGGGTATAGGTGTCATTAGCCGCATGTGTTATTTTTTTTATTTTTTTATTTATTTTTTTTTATGTTACGATGCCCCAACTCCCTAACCTATTGTAATTGGGCAGTGTCAAAATCTAGCCGAGAGTATATCTAGTTAGCTACTGTAGTAGTTGGTGCGTGGGGAAGTCAGGGGGCCTCAGTAGTCCCGTTTGCAAGCTATGGGTGTGTGGTAGTAGTATAACAAAACATAAAATGTGAAACAGCATAATAACTAGTGCAACAAAATAGTTCATAACTTGGGTGAGCGTCTTACGTATACCGCATGGGTATGGAGGCTCTTTATCTGGATGCCCAGTCTTGAGTCAGACGAGGAACTTTCGCCGGGCCCGTTTTCGCCATCTCTGCCAGCGGGATACCCCAGTCTCCCAGCAGCCGTATACCTTGTGGTGCCGACGTGATGGAGTGGAGGGAATCTTGGTGGTACACTAGCAGCTTGGCAGGGTAACCCCATCTGTAGCTCAGTCCCTGTGTGCGTAGCGACAGCGTAATTTGCGCCACAGATTTGCGGAACTGCAGTGTTTCTGCTGATAGGTCAGAGAAGATTTTTATGTTGTGGTACTTCTCAGGCATCCCTTTGTTTCTGTTTGCTCTGATGATCCGTTCCTTGGCATGGAAGAAATGCACTCTCGCTATGACGTCTCTCGCTGCGGTGGTAGGTAAGTGGCTGGGTCTCCGAAGACGGTGCGCTCTGTCTAGTAGTAGTTGATCTGGATGCAGTTCAGGGGTCAGCTGCTGGAACATATCTTGTAAATAGTTGTCTAGATCAGCATTTGTTACTGATTCCGGTATTCCCCTAAATCTGAGGTTGTTCCTCCTAGACCTGTCTTCCAGGTCTGCCAGCTTGATTTTTTTGGGCTGTAATAGTGTCTTCTAGTTCCTGCATTTTGTCAGCCACACTGCTTATGGGCCACTGAGAAGTCGTCCATTTTGGATTCCAGGTGTGCTGTACGGGTCCCTATATCTTGCAGATCCTTTCTGAGCTCAGCTGTCAGTGTGAGCATTTGAGCCCTGAGGCTCCTCTGCTCCTCTGAGTCCGTTAGTTCTGTCATCATGCTCCTCATGGTGGCCACCGTGAGGGGTTGGTCGTCCACACTCATGTCAGGGGAGGCTGGGGAAGCGGGGGAGCCCTCCCGCGATCGCGGCGGGCCGCCATCTTGTTCCTGGGTTTCCCGCGTTTTCATCTGTGCGGCTTTTAAGAAAAAGGACGCTTTATCCGCTTTCGCGGGTTTGCTTTTTTGCCTCTGGGACATGGTGGGTACTTGCGGTGATGCTAGCGGTGGGGATCGCTCGTTAGACCGGTTTTTTTATTGCCCCGTGCGGCTCGATCGGCGGGAGCTACTCCGACATGCGGCCGTGCAGCTCGAGCGCCAAACCACGCCCCCAAATACTCATTCTTAATTGGCGTCTCAAATTAACCCCTCATGGGGAAGTCTGTTGTAATATTCATTGGATATTCGATCCTATAGTTAGAACTAATCACTACCAATTGGCATTTCAAATTAACCCCTCATGGGAAAGTTTATTATCGCTTATGTAGATAGTAACAATTAATTTGACAAAAACGTAACCTAAAGGAATTTAAATGATATCAAGGTCCAAAAACCAAGGTTACCGATATCAATCTTCTAAAATATAAATATGGACTAATCATATTCTATTGTAATCAAAGACAAGGCATATATGAATTACCGAAATATTATGGTCTATAGTAAGTTAACCCCTTAAGGACGGAGCCAAATGTACACGTTGTGAACGAAACAAAATGTAAACAAAACCTGGCATTTGCGCTACATGTCTGTCCAACCGTAATTCACCTCTTTCATATTAAATGCACCGACCCTTATTATATATCATTTTATTCAGGGGAAACAGGGCTTTCATTTAATATCAAATATTTAGCTATGAAACATAATTTAATATGAAAAAAATGAGAGAAAATTAGATTTTTTTAAAAAAATTTTTAGTTCTTCATGACATTTTAACGGTCAATCTCATAATACTGTTTGCTTTCACTGCAATAAAATACACATATTTGTATTCAGCAAAGTCTCACGTGTAAAACAGTACCCCCTATGTACAGGTTTTATGGCGTTTTGGTAAGTTACAGGGTCAAATATAGCACGTTACATTTGAAATTGAAATTCGCCAGATTGGTTACGTTGCCTTTGGGACTTTATAGTAGC
The DNA here is from genome assembly GCA_933207985.1 of Pelobates cultripes. Classification (NCBI taxonomy): domain Eukaryota; kingdom Metazoa; phylum Chordata; class Amphibia; order Anura; family Pelobatidae; genus Pelobates; species Pelobates cultripes. The sequence goes on along the minus strand of OW240922.1, from coordinate 4,454,324 downwards.
CCAGGAATGAAATTAACACCCATAATGGCATACCATTTGCAATGGTAGACAACCCAAGGTATTGCAAATGGGGTATGTCCAGTCTTTTTTAGTAACCATTTGGTCACAAACACTGGCCAAAGTTAGCGTTAGTATTTGTTTGTGTGTAAAAAATGCAAAAACCGCCAATTTTGGCCAGTGTTTGTGACTAAGTGGCTACTAAAAAAGACTGGACATACCCTGTTTGCAATACCTTGGGTTGTCTACTATTGCAAATGGTATGCCATCATAGGGGTAATTTTCATTCTTGGGCTACCATAGGGTCTCAAAGGCAACGTAACCAATCTGGCGAATTTTAATGTGAAAAAATGAAACGCAAGCCTTATATTTGGCGCTGTAACTTTTGAAAACACCATAAAACCTGTACATGAGGGGTACTGTTGTACTCGGGAGACTTCGCTGAACACAAATATTTGTGTTTCGAAACAGTAAAAAGTATCGCAGCAATAATATTGTCCGTGTAAGTGCTGTTTGTGCGTGAAAAATGCAAAAAAGTCACTTTTACTGGCGATATCATCGTTGTAATACATTTAACTGTTTTGAAACACTAATATTTGTGTTCAGCGAAGTCTCCCGAGTAGAACAGTACCCCCCATGTACAGGTTTTATGGTGTCTTGGAAAGTTATAGGGTTAAATATAGTGCTAGCAAATTAAATTCCCTTTACTTTCGGCATGGGTTGTCTGGCAGGTCCTGCTAATTGTAATTAATTAAGATACCTAATAATGTAAAAATATTGCATAAATATATATGTAGAATTAATATATGTATATATATATATATATATAATTTTTTAAAAATATTTTTATTGATATATAGGTATATATATATAGTGATATATACGTATATATGTATGTAGATATATATATTATTTCGTTCTACGTGTATTTTGATATAAATATATATATATTAATATCACAATACAGTTAGCATGAAATAACACACATCTATATAATTTTTAATTATTTTTTTGAATTATTTATTTTATTTTATTTTTTAACATATTTACATATTTTATTTTTTTATATTATATATAAATATATATATATAAAACAATAATTATATATATATTTAATCAGTATCAGTCTACGTGTAATTTGATATTAATATATATATATATAATTATATATATATATATATTAATAGTAAAATAAACCTAGACGGTGTACGTGTGTATATGTGTATATATATACTTAGATCATATATATATAATATATATATGATCTAAGTATATATATATATTTTTTTTTTACACTTAATTAATTTTATTTTATTTCATTTCCCTACAGCAGGGGGACCACCTGTCATTACAGGCAGCCCCCCTGCTGGCAATACTGGCCATGTGATTGTGGGGTCCTCGCAAGGACCCCACTCTCACATGGCAGGGGGGGCTTCCAGGGGGTCGGACGTGCCGCGGGGGGGTTCCTGGGAACCGGGTAAGTAATGAAAGACCAGAGGGCGTACAATTACGCCCGGCGGCGTTTAGAGCCGCCTAAAATAGGGCGTAATTGTACGCCCTCCGGTCTTAAGGGGTTAATTTTATATTTTATGAAAACCTAGTTTATGAAATTCACTGAGATTACATGTGTCTGACCGATTACAGTCAGTAGTACAATATCATTGTTCTAATTTCCTTACTGCTAGTACGGTGGGATAGTACCAATGATTTAAGTAAGCTTTCCCTTTTAAAATTGGTGGACTTTACTGCCATTGCAATAGACTAAAGACTGTACCTGAGTAAGCAAAGTCATTATGTGCAGGAATTGTGCACTTTAAATTGTAGAATACTTATGCTATTCTAGTGAATTGGGCTGGCTGCTTAACACATCATTTAGTATCTTTTGGTCACATTTAAAGCTGTAAATGTATTTAACATTTTATTTAAATAAGCCTTTAATAATTTCAGTTTAAAGCTATCAGAGATCCTGTATAGTTACAATTTTGTTTTGCCCTGATTTATCTTATATATATATTATTTTTAATTATTTTATAAATATTTATTTTTGCAGAGGATTTAGAGAAGCAAAGGATGTATAACCACCTGTTGCACTTTTTTCTATCAGGGTAGTATAATTTTAACTCTGTTTAGGAAAAAATATGAGCTAGTTAGCATATATTATATAATATATATGCTGCAGTGTACTGCACCGAATGTATTTAAAAGCCATGTCTTTCTCTTTATGGCTGTATGTAATAATGTTGTTCATAATTTGGAATATAAAACAACGACTTCTCAATTCCTTGGAATGTTTACATGTCTCTGTATCTCCGCAACCTTGGCTGGAAACTCCAGACTCCAAAAATAGTTATGCTGTTATAATTCCTGATTTTCAATCAACAGCTAGCGTAACTGACAATATGGAAAATATCACTGTTTTCTAAAACCTTTCTTATATAGTGGACTGTCTCTGTCGCTTCTGTGTCATGAATGTTTTCATTAAGCCATAATGCAATTTTCTTTGCATTCTTGGAATTAGACTTCAAATTTCATCGCTCTGTCTTATCACTTTTCTTTTGACAACATTTTGCATTAATCTTTTTCCTGCGCATGCATACTAAGCAGCTACAAAGAGAACATATCCCCCTGTCTGCAATCCACTGTCCTGGAACTAATGGGCCATGCTATGCTGGGGTATTAGGCATTTGTTCTATTATGATATTAGTTAAGATGCACAGTTTCAGCATTGTATGCTAATTACATTGTACCTGGCACCTGAACTCACAGTGCCTTCTAAACATTAAAATCATCTCTAATGAAGATCTCTCTCTGAGTCTGGGCTACAAATAGCTCAATAGATTCTTGATATTTCAAGACTTGTGCCATGACAAAGTATTGTGTCTTCTCTTACGTATAAGAGGTTACCTAGGTATTTATTTTATATTTAAAGCTTCCAAGTACAAAGTCCCTTCGTGGTCGCCAATTGTAACCGTGTGTGGTTCCCTTATTTACCACTATAATGTCTTAAAGCGTAGAACTTAGTAGGGCTAACCATACAGATATCTTAGCCATAATTTTATATAGTGTAAGAGATCCTCTATTTAACATATAGAAATAATTGAGAATACAATATAAAATAAGGATTGTCTTGGAAACAATAGTTTTGTCTTTTTGGATATTTATTATATAAAAACATAAAATCCATTATAGCAGAGTTTATAAGATTTAAATTACATGCTTGCAAATATCATTAATAGGTTAACATACCCTTCTGAACATGTCATCATGTCAGCCTCTCTGTCATTTTAAGATGGAGCAGCGTCTGTCTCCAAGTCTCTCCTCTATGTCTTAACATTTAAAAGTACACCTATTTATACCTTAGGTGTCTCCATTTTAGGGTTACCATAGTTCATATATGAAAAAGTAACACTTCTTTTACTTTATTCATTTTAGGACCTCCCTTAACTTGGCAAACATACAAGGCCATAACTAAAGGGTGTATACGTCATGGAAATTTTCCTGACTTAGTTCAAGATGGCATCTTAAAGTCTGAATAGGTTATCTGTTGTTTATACTAAGTCGTAAGTGTACAGTCATGGGAGATTCCAGGATTTGGGGAAGTTCCATTAACTTGGGGTTACCACAGTATATTGTGTACTGCAAGTGTCGTAGTATAGCCTTGAAGCTTGTTTATGCATTATTGTTATTGTAATTCGTCTGGGACAAAATGGCGCAAACATATTATGCACTGTTATTGCTTAAAGAAACAGTTATGAAAAACAATATGTTCCATTCTAACACCTTGTCAGTTTGCAAAATATCTTAAAGACAAAGTACACAGTTTAAGAAATACAACATTTCATTCTAAAACTTGTAATATTTGCATTTGCCCATAACAGTATCAGACAAGGCGGCAACCCATCTGAAGCAGTTTAATATTAGAATTAACTGGTGTCAGATGGATACTGAATTATTCTATTGCCACTTTGCTGGCCTGAGGCCTCCGTCTTGTGCCGTATGTAATTCTACATCCCATACGGCTGATCTGTGCCCCTCTGAAGCTGATCCATCCACCTCCACTCCTACCCCTCAAACCACTTTCCCATACCGCTGATTTGTGCCCCTCTGAAGTTGATCCATCCACCTCCACTCCTACCCCTCAAACCCCTTTCACCCCTCACATTAAACAAGCGGGTGGTCAACGGGATAAACTGGGTAGACCCATTTCCTTCCTAGGCAAAGCGCAGGTGTGCAACAATTTTAATGCCGGGTCCTGCAGCTTCAGCGCCTGTAGGTTGTTACACATCTGCTCTATCTGCTTCAGGGCACACACGAAGACCATGTGCCCGGCCAGGTTGTCCCCTAACAAGTGACTAACCGACATTAATGTCGACAACCTGGTTTTCTATTTGAGACCTCATCCGAGCAGGCATTTGGTGGAGTATTTGACCACGGGGTTCACACAGGGTTTTCTCACGGGTCTCATAGCCATCCCCTCAGGCACACTTGAATGTCCTAACCTCTTGTCAGCCTGCCAAGACCCAGTATCCACAGACACTCTCCTTTCCTCTGAAATCTCACACGGTTTCATGATCAGCCCCTTCACCTCCTCACATTTTTCCTCCTGGCGCACTAATCCCATTGGTATATGTAACGGATCACTTGGCACCCCGACTGGGTACCTCCGTTGAAGAATGCTCCTAGTGCTTCCTGAGGACTCCAAGCACTGCAGCAGACACCACAACCACCGAACCGGAGAAGCATATGAATGCTGTAAGCAGCTGAACAGGAAAAGCATACAATCACCTTACACTCCTGGCAATCAGTATACAATCCAATTCCCCCAATAATGAGACGACACTTCGTTTTGAGGTCAAGTAGAACTGACTGTACTGGCACATACAGCCTCTTTTATTCCCAATCCACAAACTTAGTACTGCCCACAGGGTTTTACAGAACAACCAATAACACACATACATTACAGAAAACACTCCCAGCAATTATACACAAAATCCTCCCCTCTGCCTGTGATCTAATTATGGCACACAATGGGTTAACATAATTATCACAAGCAGGAAAAATATAGTATCATAAAACACATCACAGGGACCCCAAAACATACAATAACCCTGTGAGAAATTATGACCCTCTTACAAGGATATTCTTTTAGGGAACAAATAAGACACAAACACAAGTGTATAATAAAATGTATTGTAAATATTCACTTAAGGATACTTGTGGCGAAACCGACCTCGCCACTGGGCATTGGAGAAGACTGATTGCCAGCCTCCTGCCATGTGACTATGGCCCCTGGGATGTATTGCCCTTTAAAGACATGATTTGGCCATAAGGGATTTGTGTTGTGCTGCTGCTGGCCCTTTAAGAACCATCTGGGGACATACTGTGGAGTTACTGGGTGGCCATCATTTCCTGTATCAGAGGCACATGGTGAGAACAATGGATGAAGCACATGGTGAGAACAATGGATGGCGGCCATTTTAACTCAGAGACACTGTTTGGACTTTTCAACACGGTGCCATCTCGCCACTATTTGGTGCACAGAGACATCGTGCAGTGGTTTTTATGGGGTTATTGCATATTTTGGGGTCCCTGTGATGTGTTTTATGAAACTGTATTTCTCTGTCTGTGATAATTAGATTACCCATTGTGTAAGGTAATTGTATTACAGGCAGAGGGGAGGATTTTGTGTGGGAGTGTCTGTGTGTATTGTACAGATTGATTGGTTGTTCTGTAAAACCCTGTGGGCAGTACTAAATTTGTGGATTGGGAATAAAAGAGGCTGTATGTGCCAGTCAGTTCCTGCTTAACCCTCAAAGTGAAGTGTCGTCTCATTATTGGGGGAGGATTTATTGTATGCTGTTCCAGTTTGACTGCTAGGAGTGTAAACCTATTTGCATGGTTTTTCCTATTTAGCTGTATACAACATTCATATGCTTGAGAGCATTCATATGCTCCTACGGTTCGGTGGTTTTGGTGTCTGCTGCAGTGCTTGGAGTCCTCAGGAAATGCTAGGAGCATCCTTCAACGGAGGTACCCAGTCGGGGTGCCGGGTGATCCGTTACAATACTGTTAGATTTTAAAAGGATATACACAATATACATTATAACCATAGCCAGTCCAAAACCAAAAGCTACATAATAAAAGGGCAATACTTAAACATTTAAATGGAGGTCTTCCCCTTGTGCCTTCATCTTGGGTAATCTGGGACAGCCTCTCTCAGTTCACCATGGCCCTGCTTGCTGCGTTGTCCTCTCCAAAGAGAGAGAGAAAGAGCGAGAGCCTTCCTTGGATGTTGTCCTTTTAAAGACTCATTCATGCTGTGATAAACTACAAGTCCCAAAATAATTTTTCCCTCCCAAAAGTGGTTTATCCCGCCCTCTTTCTCCAGAGAGTTCTGTCTTTCCCTTTGATCTCTTCCCTCCAGCCGTACTGTAACATTGTGAAAGAAGTGACCAGTTAGGGTTGGTTTCTGGGTAGATTGGATGGCTCGGGAAAACACACACTTCCATGGTTACACCTAGATGTCTATTACTCTGATCTCCTGATAACATACATGAAATACTGGAGGGATGTAAGCTTTTGTCTTAGCTGGGTGTTTGTAAAATGCAACTGAAAGCTTTGATCCTTATCACACTGTTATCAAGGAAATGACCCCAACATGTGAAACCAGTCACATGCACAGAACGTTAGCTACAATATTGCAGTTTGGAATATCAATTTCTTACAACCCCATAAAGTATATCCTTGGAACCGGGGGATCTGGGTGAACCACATATCCAAAATTCACCCAGATCCGTTCAGTAGTTTGGAAGATACAGTTTAATGCAGATTCTGCAGAACATATACAGGCTAAATGAAAAACAATCACTTTATAATGTGTCCCCTGCTGTATAGTTTAAAACTACTGAACGATGTCTCTGTGCACCAAATACCGGCGAGATGGTACCGTGTAGAAAAGTCCAAACAGTGTCTGTGAGTTAAAATGGCCGCCATCCATTGTTCTCACCATGTGCTTCTGATACAGGAAATGGTGGCCACCCAGTAACTCCACAGTATGTCCCCAGATGGTTCTTAAAGGGCCAGCAGCAGCATAATAAAATACAATTTTCCCAAATAATGTCTTTAAAGGGGCCATAGTCACATGGCAGGAGGCTGGCAATCAGTCTTCTCCAATGCCCAGTGGCGAGGTCGGTTTCGCCACAGTATAGCTGTGCACAAATATTCTAATAAAAACCGTCTGATTATCGATTTATCAGCACCGCATGCCTCTTTTGTTCACAGCATTAACTCACTCATACCTGCAGAAGAATTTTCATTGCAGTGCGTTAAAATTGACAATGCAATACAATCCATCATTTCAACTGGTAGAAACGCTTGGCTAAGCAAAACGGACATAACAAATGCATTCAAATTACTACCCATGCACCCATCACTCTGGCATCTGCACAATGTTAAATGGCGAGACAGATACTATTTTTCCAAACGACTCACTTTCGGGTCTAGAATCAGCCCCAAACCATTTGATATATTTGCAGAAACACTATGCTGGCTGCTTCTAAATGTTCTCAGGTGTCACTCAGTCATTCACTATTTGGACGACTTCCTACTGATAGAACCAGGCGCACGTACACCCACTAATATCCTCAGCACCTCAGCACTTTTTTCCACACCCGGGGTACCCTTATCACCCTCCAAAATCATCGGCCCCACTAATAAACTAACCTTCTTGGGGATCAAGCTGGACTCTGGTACCTTCCGAGCTAGCCTTCCCCCGACAAATTGGTCTGCTTGAGAGGGGAGATAGACATTTTCTGGCGGAGTGATGCATGCACCAGAAGGGAACTTCAGTCCCTATTGGGGTCCCTAAATTTTCGATGCGCATCATTCCACAGGGTAGGTCATTCGTATCCAGGCTTCTCTGTCTGCTTCACGGGGTACCAGATTCCTGCCCAATTTTATTGGACAAGCACACCAAGGCTGACCTACTCATGTGGGGAAAGTTTTTGGCTGAGTGGAACGGTATCTCCATGTTTATCCCCCCTCTCTCCGACTCCTCACCGATCATTCACACAGACACTGCAGTCAACACGGGTTTCGCAGCTGTATTCGGTAATCACTGGTTCAGAGGTCACTGGCCTGCTGAGACGGATGCCTTGCCAGGATTCAGGGAAACTTCAGCCCTAATTTACCCCATAGTGGTGGCTGCACACACCTGGGGTCGTCTCTAGTCCGGCAAGGCAGTAAAATGCTATTCCGACAACTCGGTAGCTTGTGATATCATAAACAAGGGGGTGCTCATCCTCCCTTACCATCACGCGGCTGATTCGCAAGCTGACCTGGCTGGCAGCAACCGTCCAGTTACACTTAGACTGTTTTGACATCCCAGGTATCCACAACACGGCCGCTGACGCTCTGACTCGCTCTCAATTCCAGGTATTCTTCCAGGTACTAAAAGATATGGAAGGGCTGCGCCAAATAAGGGTAGATAGTCCAGTAAAGTATTGCTAGAGTGCCAATAGATGGTCTAGGATACTTGATAGAGTTCCTCTGTGGATGCGTCTGGTGTAGACCGTTCCGTATATGTAAATACAAGAGAGGTAGAGGCGACTAATGGTATAGTATGAAAGTTCAGGGTGTGATAGGTAACAAAAAGTAAAGAACTCACATTCAAGAGAGCTATGGCCAGCTCTGGTGTGGATTGCGTACAGCGGTATAATCCCCGCTTATGGGATATGTAGGGAGGGGGTCTCCGTCAACACCGTCTGGTAGTCCAGAGCTCGAAAAAGAAAGACAGAAAGCAACAATAGTGCTCTCAATTTTGATGTGGTTCAATGTGCAGATAAGAAGAGGTAAAAAACTCACATTTGAGGGAGCTATGGCCAGCTCTGGTGTGGATAGCGTACAGCGGTATAATCCCCACTTATAGGATATGTAGCGGCGATACGTCCGTCAGCACCGTCTGGTGATCCAAGGCTCCAATATAGAAGAATAAAAAGCAGCAATAGTGCTCTCAATTGTGATAGGTTAAGAGAGTAGTAGAAAAAATAAAATAATACTCACAAAGATAGAGCAGAGGTACTGCTCTATGGATAGGCGCCGGTGGTATGATCCCCACCTAGGATTTCTTGGAGTACTGGAACTTTAAAATTGCCAGTGGCAGTAAAAGTAACCAGGAAAGGTTAAAATGCCAGGAATAGGTAAAAAAAAGTTGTTTAAAGTGCATAAAGAGTGCAATAAAAAGAGGATTGGTACAATAAAGTAGCCAAAAAACTTTTATTGATCTAAAATACACAGTAAAATACAGAATTAATAACCATAAACGCGTTTCACCATAAGTGGCTTCTTCAGAATGGGATAAAAGTAGTAACCTGGCAGGGGTTGTTTAAATAGGGCTATGTTAATTTGAAAATTGCGCCAAAAGTGTAATTGGCCAATCAGAGACAATTTTTAAAATCACTTTTCAAAATTAGGATTCAAGAGTATGGGAGTGATGTTATAAAGGTGATGAGTCCATTTAAATTATTTAAATGTGAAAACGAGGGTGAGAAAGTTGTTTTTTAACCCCTTAAGGTGATGTGTGACATGTCATGTTCCCTTTTATTAAGTTTGGTCCTTAAGGGGTTAAAGAGAAAGAAAGAAAAAAAAAGTTGTTTGATTAAAGTTAAAAAAAAAAGGTGTTTGATTAAAGTTCATTAAAAAAAAATATATAAAAAAAACAAAACAATAAGTAGATGGTTTAAAGGTACAGAGATACAGAGATATATGTAAATGGAGTATGCATGAAAAGGGGGTAATATAATCCCAAACATAATGATTTAAATAGGGGTTATATTATACCCCAGAGTAATAATATATTACAGATGTTAAATGAAAATAATAGATAAAATTAAAATAAAATTAAATAAAATTAAATAAAAGATAACAAAAGAGAAAGGCTAGACAGACCGTAAACCCTTCAAACACTTCCTACAACGGTATTTTTAATCTGTCCAACAAAATCTTATCCGCCACCCAAATATCCGTCCTTAATAAAGGTATGAAATTTGCACCGACTAACCCTTTTAAATCTTTTGAAGCCTTTTTAGACATCAACAAATTTGTTCGCAAAGCTACACTAAAGAGATTTTTTAACGACAAATTACCCACCACAACCAATTCTCCACCCCCCACGCCTAGTATCAATAACCCCAATAACATCAACACTCATTTGAAAGAAAAATCTAAATTTTACCCTTCCTACTGCAAATCTGCACCCCTCATCATGTTCGAAAAACTTGTGTTAAAAGACTTTGAAAAAATTAAATATAACAAATATGACTCACACAACCTCACCCATGCCGAGTGCAACACACTGAAACAACTACAAGAAGACAAAGATATTGTCATAAAGCCGGCAGATAAAGGAGGTGGGATCGTTATCCTATCTAGCAAGATGTACATAGATGAGGCACATAGACAACTACATGATACAGAAACATATAACAAACTACCTTCTGACCCCACCCCTACCATCCAAATCACCCTATCCACTTTTTTACAAAAAGGCTTGGATTCTGGCATTCTAACCAAAAACGAATACAACTATCTTAACATCAAATACCCTAAACTCCCTGTCATATACTTTTTACCAAAGATACATAAAAATATTAATAACCCCCCTGGCAGACCCATCGTGTCAGGGATAAATTCCCTACTCTGCAATCTGTCAGAATACATTGACATACTCCTCCAACCATCCGTTAAATTAATGCGCTCTTACCTAAAAGACTCTATGTTACTACTACGTTTTTTAGACAGATTCAAATGGCAAACTAATTACATTTTAGCTACTTGTGATGTCCAATCCCTATACACGATTATACCCCACCATATAGGATGCCAGGCAATCAGAGAAATTTTAACTAAAGAAAATAGAATCCCCCCTGCCCAAATAGATTTTATTTTAGAAGGTATTAATATCATTTTAACCAACAACTATTTTTGTTTTTTTGACTCCTTTTACCTACAAAAACAAGGCACTAAGATGGGTACAAGGTTCGCGCCAAGCTATGCCAACCTCTTTATGGCCGACTGGGAATCCACGGCCATATGGGGAAGGCACGCTTGGTGTACGAACCTTGTAACATATTTTAGATATATAGACGATTTGTTTTTTATCTGGGATGGCACAGAAGCTCTTTTTAACTCTTTTATCCACCACCTCAACATCAATAATAGAGGCCCTACCCACCCTAACCCACGAAACAAGTAAGGAATCTATTAATTTTTTAGACCTCAACATCTTCATTACAGACAAAACCATCCACACCAAAACATTTTTTTAAAAAGTCTGCGTCAACACAGCTATCGAAAGATCTAGCTGCCATTACAAACCTTGGTTGGAAAGTGCCCCTCAAAGCCAATTCCTTCGTCTCAGAAGGAATTGCTCCCAAATAGAACATTTTAACAAACAATCAAATTATCTAAAAGAAAAATCTATTGTTTTTTAAAGAGAAAGAAAGAAAAAAAAGAGTTGTTTGATTAAAGTTCATTAAAAAAAAAAGTTGTTTTACTAAAGTTCAAAAAAAAAAAGTTGTTTGATTAAAGTTAAAACAAAAAACAAAAAACAAAAAACAAAAACAAAACAAAAAAAAGGTGTTTGATTTAAAGTTCATTAAAAACAAAACAAACAAACAAAAATTAAAACAAATAAGTAGATGGTTTAAAGGTACAGAGATACAGAGATATATGTAAATGGTGTATGCCTGAAAAGGGGCTAATATAATCCCAAACATAATGATTTAAATAGGGGTTATATTATACCCCAGAGTAATAATATATTACAGATGTTAAATGAAAATAATAGATAAAATAAAAATAAAATTAAATAAAATTAAATAAAAGATTACACAGAATACAAGATACATAAATGGAAAGGCATAGATGAAAAATTAAAACTTAAAAGATTATTATTATGAGGGTTGGTTAGGTCCAGACATAAAGAATAAAAGCATGTAGATAAGGGTTGTAAATAGGAATTTAAATAAAATGAAACAGGTCAAAATCAACATTTAAACCAGATGGGGTAAGAGTTTTGAGATTAAAAACCCATTCCATCTCAGCTTTACTTAATATGTTCTTAATGTTACCACCTCTCCATGGTATTATACATTTTTTTATGCCGATGCATTTAAGGTGTCTTATATCGTTGTTATGTGTACAAAAGTGTTTGGAGACTGAGTGATTCAGGTAGCCTTTTTTGATATTTCTACAGTGTTCACTCAGTCTCACTTTAAGACTTCTTGTGGTCATCCCTACATACTGGAGACCACAAGGGCACTCCAACAAGTAGATGACATTTTTGGTATCGCAACTGATAAAATCTTTAATTTTATAGGTTTTGTTGGTGATATTAGATTTAAAACTGGTGGTTTTGGAAGGGACGGAGGGGTCTGTGTTTTTGCATACAATGCATCTTTTACATTTATAAAAGCCACTGGCATTGGGCATAAAAGAATTAAAAGTAGGTTTGGTTTCTTTTGTAAAATTGGTGGTTAAAATGGATTTGAAGTTTGGGGCACCTCTAAAGACAACATTGGGCTTGTCAGGTATAATATTTTTAAGTATTTCGTCTTCTTTTAAGAGGTGCCAATGTTTTTTGATAATTTTTTTGACATGGCCACTTTTGTTATTAAAATTGAAAATAACAGGAAGGGGCATGGTGCTGGTGGTGGGTTGGGTATTGTAAGTTAGGAGGTCTGCTCTATCTTTTTTGGTGATGGTATTTATAGTGGTGTTGAGGCGGGTTGGTGAGTAATTTTTCTCAATAGATTTTTCTTTTAGATAATTTGATTGTTTGTTAAAATGTTCTATTTGGGAGCAATTCCTTCTGAGACGAAGGAATTGGCTTTGAGGGGCACTTTCCAACCAAGGTTTGTAATGGCAGCTAGATCTTTCGATAGCTGTGTTGACGCAGACTTTTTAAAAAAATGTTTTGGTGTGGATGGTTTTGTCTGTAATGAAGATGTTGAGGTCTAAAAAATTAATAGATTCCTTACTTGTTTCGTGGGTTAGGGTGGGTAGGGCCTCTATTATTGATGTTGAGGTGGTGGATAAAAGAGTTAAAAAGAGCTTCTGTGCCATCCCAGATAAAAAACAAATCGTCTATATATCTAAAATATGTTACAAGGTTCGTACACCAAGCGTGCCTTCCCCATATGGCCGTGGATTCCCAGTCGGCCATAAAGAGGTTGGCATAGCTTGGCGCGAACCTTGTACCCATCGTAGTGCCTTGTTTTTGTAGGTAAAAGGAGTCAAAAAAACAAAAATAGTTGTTGGTTAAAATGATATTAATACCTTCTAAAATAAAATCTATTTGGGCAGGGGGGATTCTATTTTCTTTAGTTAAAATTTCTCTGATTGCCTGGCATCCTATATGGTGGGGTATAATCGTGTATAGGGATTGGACATCACAAGTAGCTAAAATGTAATTAGTTTGCCATTTGAATCTGTCTAAAAAACGTAGTAGTAACATAGAGTCTTTTAGGTAAGAGCGCATTAATTTAACGGATGGTTGGAGGAGTATGTCAATGTATTCTGACAGATTGCAGAGTAGGGAATTTATCCCTGACACGATGGGTCTGCCAGGGGGGTTATTAATATTTTTATGTATCTTTGGTAAAAAGTATATGACAGGGAGTTTAGGGTATTTGATGTTAAGATAGTTGTATTCGTTTTTGGTTAGGATGCCAGAATCCAAGCCTTTTTGTAAAAAAGTGGATAGGGTGATTTGGATGGTAGGGGTGGGGTCAGAAGGTAGTTTGTTATATGTTTCTGTATCATGTAGTTGTCTATGTGCCTCATCTATGTACATCTTGCTAGATAGGATAACGATCCCACCTCCTTTATCTGCCGGCTTTATGACAATATCTTTGTCTTCTTGTAGTTGTTTCAGTGTGTTGCACTCGGCATGGGTGAGGTTGTGTGAGTCATATTTGTTATATTTAATTTTTTCAAAGTCTTTTAACACAAGTTTTTCGAACATGATGAGGGGTGCAGATTTGCAGTAGGAAGGGTAAAATTTAGATTTTTCTTTCAAATGAGTGTTGATGTTATTGGGGTTATTGATACTAGGCGTGGGGGGTGGAGAATTGGTTGTGGTGGGTAATTTGTCGTTAAAAAATCTCTTTAGTGTAGCTTTGCGAACAAATTTGTTGATGTCTAAAAAGGCTTCAAAAGATTTAAAAGGGTTAGTCGGTGCAAATTTCATACCTTTATTAAGGACGGATATTTGGGTGGCGGATAAGATTTTGTTGGACAGATTAAAAATACCGTTGTAGGAAGTGTTTGAAGGGTTTACGGTCTGTCTAGCCTTTCTCTTTTGTTATCTTTTATTTAATTTTATTTAATTTTATTTTTATTTTATCTATTATTTTCATTTAACATCTGTAATATATTATTACTCTGGGGTATAATATAACCCCTATTTAAATCATTATGTTTGGGATTATATTACCCCCTTTTCATGCATACTCCATTTACATATATCTCTGTATCTCTGTACCTTTAAACCATCTACTTATTTGTTTTATTATTTTTTTTTGTTTTGTTTTTTAATGAACTTTAATCAAACACTTTTTTTTTTTTTAATGAACTTTAATCAAACAACTTTCTTTCTCTTTAAAAAACAACTTTCTCACCCTCGTTTTCACATTTAAATAATTTAAATGGACTCATCACCTTTATAACATCACTCCCATACTCTTGAATCCTAATTTTGAAAAGTGATTTTAAAAATTGTCTCTGATTGGCCAATTACACTTTTGGCGCAATTTTCAAATTAACATAGCCCTATTTAAACAACCCCTGCCAGGTTACTACTTTTATCCCATTCTGAAGAAGCCACTTATGGTGAAACGCGTTTATGGTTATTAATTCTGTATTTTACTGTGTATTTTAGATCAATAAAAGTTTTTTGGCTACTTTATTGTACCAATCCTCTTTTTATTGCACTCTTTATGCACTTTAAACAACTTTTTTTACCTATTCCTGGCATTTTAACCTTTCCTGGTTACTTTTACTGCCACTGGCAATTTTAAAGTTCCAGTACTCCAAGAAATCCTAGGTGGGGATCATACCACCGGCGCCTATCCATAGAGCAGTACCTCTGCTCTATCTTTGTGAGTATTATTTTATTTTCTCTACTACTCTCTTAACCTATCACAATTGAGAGCACTATTGCTGCTTTTTATTCTTCTATATTGGAGCCTTGGATCACCAGACGGTGCTGACGGACGTATCGCCGCTACATATCCTATAAGCGGGGATTATACCGCTGTACGCTATCCACACCAGAGCTGGCCATAGCTCCCTCAAATGTGAGTTTTTTACCTCTTCTTATCTGCACATTGAACCACATCAAAATTGAGAGCACTATTGTTGCTTTCTGTCTTTCTTTTCCGAGTTCTGGACTACCAGACGGTGTTGACGGAGACCCCCTTCCTACATATCCCATAAGCGGGGATTATACCGCTGTACGCAATCCACACCAGAGCTGGCCATAGCTCTCTTGAATGTGAGTTCTTTACTTTTTGTTACCTATCACACCCTGAACTTTCATACTATACCATTAGTCGCCTCTACCTCTCTTGTATTTACATATACGGAACGGTCTACACCAGACGCATCCACAGAGGAACTCTATCAAGTATCCTAGACCATCTATTGGCACCCTAGCAATACTTTACTGGACTATCTACCCTTATTTGGCGCAGCCCTTCCATATCTTTTTGTATCTATCCACCGAAGGACCCGAGGGGTTTTCCTTCATTTGGGTTGCTGCCTACCTTGACTAATTTTGTGATTACTAGCGCTGAATTCTTTTTGTGTTTATTCTTCCAGGTACTCCCTACGGCCCACCATCACCCATCAGCCATCCAAGACACTGCGGTTTCACGAACTAATCCTGGATTGAACGCACTAATACACCACGCTAGGACTCTCATACACCAAGTACTATTAACTAACACAGCTGTCACCTACAGTAGGGCACTTACCATTATTAATAAATTCACAGCAGAATTCGGTTTACAAGGTGATTTTTCTACTCAAACTATGGTGGCTTTTGCCTCCTTCTGCCACTTACATTTAAAACTTTCTCACAATACCATTAAACTATACCTCACGGGGGTTCAGCACCACAGTCTCACTAATTTCCCTAACAACACCCCCTTCTTGTCATCATACGCCATCAAGAAAGTCTTAAAGGGTATCTCAAAGGTTTCTGTTCCACTTACCACCACTAGACTACCAATAGATGGGCCTATCTTTAGCAATCTACTTGATGATTCCCCATTCGATCCCAACACATACCTGGTGATCAAGTCTGCAATTTATCTAGCTTTTTACGGTTTCCTCAGACCCAGAGAATTCACTGTTGTTTTTCAAGGGGATATCACACACAGCCTCAAAACCTCACACCTCACTAAGGTGGAAGATCACTACGTACATACGCTCCCATCTACCAAAACTAATCACTCACTACACCCCACTATTATTCCCCTCTTTCCCACTGATAATGCTTGGTGTCCAGTTAAGGCACTAGACCACCTACGGTCAACTCATCACATGCACTTACCAGACTCTCCGCTCTTATTAATACAAGGGCACCCACTCACCATTGCTAAATTCACGACGCACGTCAGAACCTTACTGGCAAAACTGGGTTACAAAACGGCTTCGTTCTCTGGTTACTCTTTCCGCATAGGAGCCGCTTCATCAGCCTCTAGTACAAACACCCCAGTTCACATCATCAAGAGACTGGGTCGATGAAAATCCTCCATATACCATAGGTACATACCACGACCAGAAAGAGAGCTTCACCAAGCCTTCGGAAATTTGGTTATGTACTAAATGCAATAAAGTGTGTTTTTCCTTGAACTTCTCTCTTTACAGGCCCACTCGTACGTTGGTTTCGGTACACCACAACGAACTTTCATCTCAGAGACTATCCATTACGTATTAAATTCCGAGCACAAGTGGAAAGGCCATTAGGCCTGAATTTGTGGGAGGAGTAAGTCCCCTACTTAAACTCCCACCCTCTACTCACCTCTGCTGTTCAAGTTGATTGTACCCACCCACCTTCACCCTTATAGCATTACAACTCTCCTTGGTGGGCCCACTTTTATTTACAGGCCCACTCGTACGCTGGTTTTGGCACACCACAACCAACTTTCATCTCAGACACTATCCATTACATATTAAATTTCGAGCACAAATATGATATATAGACATATGTCTATATATCATATATATGTCATACTGAGTGTATTTTTATATTAATATATACATATATTAATATAAAATACACTTAGAATTAAATTACACACGTATATATAATATATAATATCTATATATATTGTATATATATATTATTATAAAATACAAATAAGTAAATTAAATTAAATAAAAAATGTAAAAATAATAATAAAAATTGAAATAAATTATATATCTATATGAAATTTTATTCTAACTGTATTTTGATATTAATATATATTTATATCAAAATACACTTAGAATGAAATTGTATATATATCTATGTATATAAAAATAAATAAAAATAATACGAAATATACATATGTCCATATACAAAATTACATAAATTGGAAGGCATGGCCTGAAGTTGTGGGAGGGGCTATATCCCTTTAAAAGGGACTCCCCCTCCTACCTCATTCACCTTCTGGTCCAGATGCTCGTTTGGATTGCAGGTTCCCAGCGTGGTTTCAGTTTCTCCTGACAGCTGCACTTTCAAAGTTTTCAGGTGCTCCTTCTGCCATTTTCCCTACCTAAACAGTAAGTTGGCAGACCGGTATCATTGTACCAGTCTGCAACCTACACATAGCCTGAGCCGAGGTCCACGGCTACAGTATTGTGGGGGACAGAAACCCCCCTCGTCAGGGCTGATTTGGCTTGATTCCCGCCGGGGGTCAGGCCTCATGCAGACCAGCCCTCCTCCCCCCCCCCCGCCACCGCTCAATTTATTTGGTAACCCAACTGCTAACCCCCCTCTCACTATACAACAGCCGGTTCAAGTTTAATGTGTGACCCGGGTCCTAACCTCCCCACCACCTTCTCACTTCACAGCAGCCGGCTCAATGTATTGTAGGACCCGGCTCCTAACCCCCCTTCAGCAGCTTACAAATCTCTCCTCCCACATCCCCCCTCCCCCCCAGTCTTACTTACCTACAGACGGGGGTTCACTCACACGGGCAGAGCTTCCTTCCCAGCCCTTCACAGCCTCAGCCAGAAAGCACGTCAGAATTACAGCAATGCTGACGGCAATACAGGTTGTAACCACTAGAGGTCACCCTATAAATAGTAATGTTACCTGGTATATTTCAAATTCTGTGAGATGTGTTAACAATGGCCATATTAAAAAAAGGGTCAGAGTTATATATTACTTTAGGAATAATAAAGTATTCATTTAATTCATGCAGAACCGGTTATGTATACATTTGTGGAAACAACTGTTTAAAGCACATAAGTCAGATATGAGCTGCTCTCGGGCACTAAATTGTGATGTAATTATGTGACTACTCTACCTAATATGTGGATCTATGTGACTCAAGAATATATACCATATACTCACACCACGGTTTAATTTAAATCTTCAGAATTACTGGCGTGGTTATAGACAAACTGCAAGTTCAAGAATATCTTCCCTTTATTTGGTGACCTGGTATACTGATTCCCCTGGCAGGGTCAGAGACCGAGACAAAGACAACGTATTATATTGCTTCCTTGGTACGTACAACATATGTGCGATGTACGTTCCATTAATCAGACATATGACACTCAGTGCATAAGCTCACAAAATGTAGGCTGAGTGCACTTTGTGCCAAGCAGATACAGTTGCAAGAAAAAGTATGTGAACCCTTTGGAATGATATGGATTGCTGCACAAATTGGTCATAAAATGTGATCTGATCATCATCTAAGTCACAACAATAGACAATCACAGTCTGCTTAACCCCTTAAGGACAAAACTTCTGGAATAAAAGGGAATCATGACATGTCACACATGTCATGTGTCCTTAAGGGGTTAAACTAATAACACACAAACTACTACTACCTTTTTGTCCATATTGGAGTACCAAGAATCCTAAGGTGGAGATTATACCAACCATCCACCATCCACCGAGCAGTACGTCTGCTCTATATACCACCTGACTACTACTACCTTTTTGTCCATATTGGAGTACCAAGAATCCTAAAGTGGGGATTATACCACCCATACGCCATCCACCAAGCAGTACGTCTGCTCTATATACCGTGAGTATATTTTATTCTGTTTTTACATCTTATCAACTATACAGTGAGCACTATATTTTATTCTTTTACCTCGAGCTGGACTACTCCACCAAAGTACTCTGCTAAAGAACAAAAGAGGTGCACCGTATATCCTTGAGTGGGGATTATTCCACTATGTGCCATTTACACCAGAGCTGGATTTAAGCTCTGAATATTGTGAGTAGTTCTACTATTCTATATACAACATTATTTACCATTCATACTATACCATTGGAGTTTCCCTTGTCTTCTGTTTTCTTCACATATCCATTTTGAAGCTGCGGATATACATCTGGGACTTCACATACCATTTTATGTAGCACTAGGACTACCTCCTGCATATGTGGATTATTTATATTCGGACTTTCTAGGTATCGCTGCTCGGACTCTCTGATATATATTTTTATACATCCATTCTACTTGTCTTAGGCGCACCCTTATTTGTGCTTTTCTCTCCATTGTATTCCAAGGGGTTTAGAGGGGATTCTCCTTTTCCATAGGTGTGCTGCCTTGCTGTCATATTCTCTGTTTTCCTATCAGCGCTGAACCTCCTTCCTGATCTCGACTAATAACACACAAAGAATGAAATGTTGCCATGTTTTTATTGAACACACCATGTAAACATTCACAGTGCAGGTGGAAAAAGTATGTGAACCCCTAGACTAATGACATCTCCAAGAGCTAATTGGAGTGAGATGTCAGCCAACTGGAGTCCAATCAATGAGATGAGATTGGAGGTGTTGGTTACAGCTGCCCTGCCCTATAAAAAACACACACCAGTTCTGGGTTTGCTTTTCACAAGAAGCATTGCCTGATGTGAATGATGCCTCGCACAAAAGAGCTCTCAGAAGACCTACGATTAAGAATTGTTGACTTGCATAAAGCTGGAAAGGGTTATAAAAGTATCTCCAAAAGCCTTGCTGTTCATCAGTCCACGGTAAGACAAATTGTCTATAAATGGAGAAAGTTCAGCACTGCTGCTACTCTCCCTAGGAGTGGCCGTCCTGTAAAGATGACTGCAAGAGCACAGCACAGACTGCTCAATGAGGTGAAGAAGAATCCTAGAGTGTCAGCTAAAGACTTACAAAAGTCACTGGCAAATGCTAACATCCATGTTAGCTAATCTACAATACGTAAAACACTAAACAAGAATGGATTTCATGGGAGGATACCACAGAGGAAGCCACTGTTGTCCAAACAAAACATTGCTGCACGTTTACAGTTTGCACAAGAGCACCTGGATGTTCCACAGCAGTACTGGCAAAATATTCTGTGGACAGATGAAACCAAAGTTGAGTTGTTTGGAAGAAACACACAACACTATGTGTGGCGAAAAAAAGGCACAGCACACCAACATCAAAACCTCATCCCAACTGTGAAGTATGGTGGTGGGGGCATCATGGTTTGGGGCTGCTTTGCTGTGTCAGGGCCTGGACGGATTGCTATCATCGAAGGAAAAATGAATTCCCAAGTTTATCAAGACATTTTGCAGGAGAACTTAAGGCCATCTGTCTACCAGTTGAAGCTCAACAGAAGATGGATGTTGCAACAGGACAATGACCCAAAGCATGGAAGTAAATCAACAACAGAATGGCTTAAACAGAAGAAAATACGTCTTCTGAAGTGGCCCAGTCAGAGTCCTGACCTCAACCCGATTGAGATGCTGTGGCATGACCTCAAGAAAGCGATTCACACCAGACATCCCAAGAATATTGCTGAACTGAAACAGTTCTGTAAAGAGGAATGGTCAAGAATTACTCCTGACCGTTGTGCACGTCTGATCTGCAAATACAGGAAATGTTTGGTTGAAGTTATTGCTGCCAAAGGAGGTTCAACCAGTTATTAAATCCACGTGTTCACATACTTTTTCCACCTGCACTGTGAATCTTTACATGGTGTGTTCAATAAAAACATGGCAACATTTCATTCTTTGTGTGTTATTAGTTTAAGTAGACTGTGATTGTCTATTTTTGTGACTTAGATGATGATCAGATCACATTTTATGACCAATTTGTGTAGAAATCCATATCATTCCAAAGGGTTCACATACTTTTTCTTGCAACTGTATTTGTGGCACTGCCATAACGATTTTAACATCTGTTACAGTCTCAAGAACCAAACTAAGACGGACTTGGCCTTCAGAACCTACTTGCACGTAACCTACAACCATAGGTAGGTGGTTCTAGGACATACACCACAAAAAAAGG
>OW240922.1:4318191-4390494 GCA_933207985.1 Pelobates cultripes | reverse complement strand
CATATGATGGTCTACAAGACATCATTCAGAATTTAAAGGAAAGGGGCATTATACGCCCAGTGCACAGTTCGTATAATAATCCGATCTTGGGGATTCTGAAACCTAATGGACAATGGCGTTTATGCGCTGACTTACGACAGCTAAATAAACGCGTCTATATGTCTGGTTGGCCAACGCCATACATAGACCAATGTTTGGTACAAATGCAGGGATCCAAAATATTCACTGCCATTGACTGTGCGCAGGGATATTGGACTGTACTAGTCCATAATGAAGACCAATACAAATTGGCCTTCACATTTGGAAAGCAGCAGTATACCTGGACCCGTATGCCTTTCGGTTATATAAACTCTGGTCATGAATTCGCTGTGTTTATGCATAAAGCTATGCCTGACGCACTCGAGAGAGGAACGTTATCATATGTCGATGATGTCTTGCTGAAAAGCACTTCCTTTGATAAGCATATCTTAGAGATTAGACATGTTCTCACTCAGTTGAGAGAGGCAGGGATTAAACTGTCTTTACAAAAGGCGCAATGGTGTCGCACCCATGTCAATTTCCTTGGACATGAGGTAACTTCTGAAGGATTAAATCCCCAGAGGAAGAAGGTTGAAGCCGTACTAAAGGCTAAAACACCTTCAAACATCAGGGAATTAAGATCGCTCCTTGGTATGACTAATTACTCCCGTAAGTTTATAGATAACTATGCAGAAATAACTAAACCACTCTTACACCTGCTTAAAAAGGAAACTACCTGGAACTGGGGGGAGCCTCAGGACCAAGCGGTAAGTGAACTGAGGAGGAAGCTCACTCAGGCACCCCGTTTAGCATACCCAGAGGGGGGTAAACCCTTCTATCTGGAGACAGGATATACCGATTTAAGCATAAGTGCTGTTTTGTATCAGAAGCAGGACAGTTTAAACAAAGTTATTGCATATGCTAGCAAGACTTTGTCACCTGTTGAAGTTAAATTCAACACGTGTGAGAAGGCGTTATTGTCGACTGTCTGGGCACTACAAAATTTTCGTAGCTATATCCAAGGTGAGAAAATAATTGTAGAAACAGCTCACCAACCTCTACAGTATCTGCAGAGTGAAAGAATTAGAGACGGTAATCTCTCTAACAGTCGGATTACTGCATGGACTCTATCCTTACAGGGATGGCCGTTAGAAGTCCGTTATAAACATAATAAGAGAAGCCCAGTTGCCCAAGGTTTAGCAGAATTACATGACTGTACTGCTCCATCTCTGGATGATAATGACACCGGAGATGACTTCCTAGAAGAGCAATTGCTATCTCCTTATAAAGTTTATGACGAGGAATACTGTCGACCACTACCGTGGGTATACATTGATGGTTGTTCATATCACCACGTAGTTGGTACTGAACGGAAGTTAGTTGCAGGTATCGGAATCGCCTGGACAGGTGATTATCCCAATGTATCTATAGGATACAATATTGGTCCCAAAAGCAGTCAGATAGCCGAACTCTGTGCAGTATATAAGACCATTCAAATGGCAATAGAATATGGTATCAAAGAATTTGTTATTATAACTGATTCCAACTATGTTCGCAACAGTTTCATCGAATATCTGCCTAGCTGGAAACGTAACCAAATGCTGAAAAGCAATAACAAATCTGTTAAACATGGGAAATTGTTTTGTAAAATCGATGAACTGGTTAAGGGAAATGGTTTATCCATATATTGGAAGAAAACCAAAGGCCATTCTAAAATAGAAGGTATTGACAAGGATGGTAATGACTTAGCCGATTCACTGGCAAAACAAGCTGCCATCGATGGTGAAACCCTAAACATTGATGATCTTATGGGTTCAATTCATGTTGAAGCCATAACTAGACGACAGGCTAGAGATAATGCCGACTTAAACGTCGTGCAATGGAGTCAAGAAGCTCCTAGTGAGGACCTGATTACCAGTCAAAAGAATGATCCCGTCATAGGCATATTCTATAAACATATAGAAGACCCTACTGCCAATCCCATCACAGATGAGGATTGCAAAGATAATGAAGATTTACGAATCTTGATGAGATATAAAGTCCAATTTAGTATCATGGATGGGTTACTGGTCAGAACTTCTAAACATGGTATACAACAATGGGTAGTCCCAACTGTATACAGAGGGTTAATGCTCCAACACGCACATGATGCACCTACATCTGGGCATCGTGGTGATAAGATCACATATGAGATATTGCGTGATTATGCATATTGGCCACACATGTTAAGGGATGTTAAGACATACTGTCAGGGATGCTTGATTTGTCCGCAATATCAACCCCATGGTCCAACCCATCGTGCACCACTTCAGAAGAGGGGGGTGTCATTACCCTGGTCTGATATTCAAATTGACTTTATAGGTCCTGTAACAAGATCTTCAAGAGGTAACAAATACATGTTAACCGTTACATGTATGTACACAAAGTGGATAGAATGTTTGCCTTGTAAAGAGAACACGAGTACCGTGTGCGCCACTTTGTTGATTAACCATGTCTTTTCCAGGTTCGGTCTGCCTCAAAGAATTGAGTCAGACAGAGGTAGTCATTTTACCAGCGAAGTAATGGCTAAGATGTGGAACATTCTAGGTGTTAAACGAAAGCTACATATTGCATACCGCGCTGCGTCTAGCGGGGGGGTAGAGCGATATAACCAGTCTATCGTTAATATTCTAAAGAAATATGTTAAGGAGTCTGGTAAAGACTGGGACATTAAATTGCCCCTAGTTTTAATGGCGATTAGAGCCACACCTAGCACTGCTACCAAATTGTCACCTTTTGAATTGATGACAGGAAGAAAGATGGTTTTACCACAGCATTTACTATATCGTACTTCAGATCATAACTTGATCAATGCTGCCACTACGCATCAGTATATTGAAGATTTGCGCAAGCATTTACAGCATGCATTTGCTTTTGCTCAAAAGAATCTAGAAAAAGCAGCGACAGGGGTTAAGACCTATTACGATCTAAAAACCACGAAAAAGGAATATGAGATAACAGATCAAGTCTATCTGTATAACTTTGCGCGAAATCAAGTAAAGGAAAATAAATTTTTACCTTCTTGGAAAGGGCCATATGTCATTATTGACAAACTTTCCCCAGTAGCGTACAAGATAAAAATTCCTAAGGATGGTGATTTTATTGAAAAGTGGGTTCACATTAACCAGTTGCGTGCTTGTCATCCTAAATCTCAATTAAGGATTATAGGTGTGGATTCGGACGCAGAAGGGTGAACGACTAACCTGGATGAATGCTTGATTCACGTGGTATAGTATGATGTGAAATGTTGTGATGTGCCATGATCTCATGTACGTTCATGTCATTAACCATTTCCTTGCCATCCAATAACTACATTTTATAAGCAGGTTACTAGCTTGTTTAACTGCTATAGGCAAATTGCTGAAGAGTCAGTAATAAATGTAGTGAGGGATGAAGTTATAAAAATAGAATTAGAGAGAATACATATGTTGATGAATCGTAATAATGTGTTGTCCTAGGCCAAGTGATGTCACACTGTTATAAGTTTGTATGCTTAACAAACCTTGAATCATTAGTAGATAAGTCTGAAACGAGTTCCTGATCCGTGACTGTCGAAAGATGTCCAAGAAGGATGTGGCGTGTTTCTGGATCGTACTGCTCCTGTGCCAAGAGCTACGGACCGACCCGATCGCAGAGATGGGACCATCCTCCGGCATCCTGATTCAAGAGACACCAGGGTTCATCTTAACAGAGAAGAGGATCCTGACCAGACGTGTGTTCGTCAGCTTGGACCCCAAGATTTCCATTGAGAAGGCATACAACATTTCATCGATGCAGCTTCCTGAGTTACGGACTTGGTACCAGATGCACCTCCAAAGAGCACAGGACCGTGTGCGAAACATCTTGGAGCAAGCCCGGAAACCATTTGTATCCAGTACTATTTCGATGAGCAACCGACCCAAAAGGTTCCTCACCGCCATAATTGTTGCATTAGTTTGTGCCACTGTCGGTGCAGTTGTCGCAACTGGAATGTCTGCAGCCAACTCTATTACTGTCCAAAAGCTGGATATGGAAATCTATGCGCTAAAGCAACACATTAACGATATTCATCAGGTGATACAACAGCAAAGAACACTTCTCCAAGACGTGTTAACTATTGTGGAAGACACAGTTGTTACAACAAATTTGCATTCAGAGTTAATTGCCAAATCCACTGAGTTGCACCAAAGTCATGACTTATTCAAGCGTGAACTTTTATTTCTGCATGACCCAATACTGTTCCACACACTTGCTTTTCTTGACGAAGTGCAAACTGGAATGATCGAATTGGCAGGGGGACGCATACCTCTGTACTTTGTATCCAAGGATATTGTTCATGCGATGCTTGCCAATGTGGATGGAGAGACAATTGAGCCTATGCAATTAAATCTGGCCTTTGAGATGGGGAGCGCTATACCTCTCTTAATTAATCCGGAACGTATGGAGATTTGCTTTTTATTGGCCATACCATATGTAACTCCCAAAGACATTTTTCAAATGAAAACAATGTACTATGTAATAATGATATTATGGTTGAAAACTTTTACAGGTACAAATATATACAAAAATGTTCATTCCACGCACGGGCCTATGTTAGAAATGATGTGATTGCAAAATATGTCTAGTAACTTCTATAGTGCTTATTCATAAGCTAAATTAATTTTGGCTATGAAATGCACTAAAGGGGGGTTATGTCAGAGTATTTATATCGGCAGACATTTTGTGCTATGATAGAAACTAAAAGTGTATATTCTGAGTCACTCTGAACAGACCAGACTCCATTTTGTTATTTCAAGTTAACAGAAAGACACTATATTTCTATCTGTAAGCTAACCACTTTCCCAGAGCTGAGGAATGCATAGTATATACAAGCCAAGTGATAAGGAAGGGGGTTGGACAGACTGTCTAATGCTAAAAGAATATAATCAAATCTAAACCCAGACAATTGTGACAGAGAAGATTAAATTTAATATTTAACTGTCTATACATATAAGGTACCATTGTATGGAAAAGGGTAAACTTAGTTCATGATCTGTCATATCAGAAATTATAGCAGATTTGCAGACACATAGTCTGGACAAAATTTAAGAACCCCTTTGATCTTTGAAGGATACGTAAGTTATAGCCACTATCTAGATAGGCCAAAATGACGTCAAAATAGCCACCAGGAAAAGTTAACTCTTTCCTGATAGGTATGTTTAGTGGGACAAGACTGCCCTCTACAGACCAAATAACTAATTTGCGATCTGGAAGATAACCACACCTCTAGTGCTTCTATTGGGTTATCAACTGATGACGTACAGAGAGTCTGGCCCTTTAAAAGTTAGGACAAAGGGAAGATAGAGATATACGAAAGAAGAAGGCAGATGCAAGATATGCAAAGGAGAGGAGAGAGGAATTGGAAGTTTGGGAACTCCAACTCGGACAACATCTGAGACTAACACTCTACTCCTAAAACTCTAACACTTAGAATTTACTGACTTTCTAACCAACACCTCCATGCAGAGAGACTACCAATCGGATGAAATATCTACTCAACTGGTAATTATACTGGTTTCATTTAATTAAATTAAATTAATTAAAATGTATTAATAGCATTATATATGACTGGATAAAGCACGGTCAGATTTCCATATTAAGAAATCTTAGTTAACTAAGAATATATAGTTATAAACATTCCATTCTGCAGGTGGAATTAAGAATAATTATATATTGATGTGATATTATCACGTGTTAGCATACCGCTGTTTTTATCCAGGTGTATTGATTTGCTCTAAATTAAGATAGATATCTTTTAGACAAATTAAAAATCTGCTTATATAATGTTAGATTCTCTTATTGGATGTTTTAAGAAAATGAATTTAAACTGGATTAAATGTTATTTTATTTAAATGACATCAGAATAGATCTTAACTACCTAGGAGATCTAGCCAGCATTGAAAGGGTTATTCTAACTGTCGGCTAAACTTTACGACCTTACGCTGCACTCTGAGGAATTCTGTCTTCCCTGTGAAAAGTTTCACTTTCAGCCTGTGTTAAAGATAGTCATAAATAATTCTTGACAGGAAATGCTATTTAGCCATTGTAACGTAATACCCATTTCTTTGTATTGCATATAATTTTGTACTGGATATTCATTGATTATTGTTATGCATGTTACATAATATTATTTGTTAATTATTGGTTATCATAAATAAAATCTATTTTTATACATTGTGATATTAATTATATGAAATACATTCCACTTAACACGATAAACGTTCTTTGGGATCTGAGAATTGAATTAGTGGGCAATTCTCAATTGTTACTATTATTATCCCATAAATATCCCCACACTATTGTATATCTATATACTTTTACACTTGCTTTTGTTTTTATCTCCCTAGTGGAGCTTCTTTTTATTTTTTTGCAATTAACAAAACCTATATTTAATTCAACATCCTCCAGGACCATCTGTTCCATGTTGATCTACACTTAAAGGGGGTTCCTTGCAACTGCTTATATTGGCAAGTAGGTGCACAAACTTGGAGACAGTCATTTATGGGCTCCAGAACCAGGTGAGCAACTTCTATTTTTTTCTTACAGTTGTGAACCAATAATAATTTTTTACCATCTGCACTATCCCTGCCGCTTGCTTATGTCATCCATGTGCATACATCATATCCGAACTTGTGAAGGGGACTAACAAGGAGGTTGCTGTTGCTACCTTAAAGGCACAGCAAGCACATACATTCAGAGCCATAGCGTCTAAAAGACTCTTGATTTGTGAGCATAAATTTTCCTAATTTATATTGTATATACCGGTTATTTATAACAGTATTGTACTATTCCATATTTCTCTTTTTTTTTTAATTCTTTATTTTGTTCGTGCAGAGGTTAAACATGTGGATTTGCACTGCCACAACAGCTGGTGCATCCAGGTTTGTATTCACGCTTAATTACATGGCATTATAGAGAAACATTGCACTTTTATTTTTAACAGGTAAGTAAGCAGGCTTATTTCATAGGCTAAATAAAGACAACGGGAATCATTTGCTTGGATCACAGATACAGTTGCAAGAAAAAGTATGTGAACCCTTTGGAATGATTTGGGTTTCTGCACAAATTGGTCATAAAATGTGATCTGATCATCATCTAACTCACAACAATAGACAATCACAGTCTGCTTAAACTAATAACACACAAATAATGAAATGTTGCTATGTTTTTATTGAACACACCATGTAAACATTCACAGTGCTAGTGTAAAAAGTATGTGAACCCCTAGACTAATGACATCTCCAAGAGTTAATTGGAGTGAGATGTCAGCCAACTGGAGTCCAATCAATGAGATGAGATTGGAGGTGCTGGTTACAGCTGCCCTGCCCTATAAAAAACAAATACACACCAGTTCTGGGTTTGCTTTTCACAAGAAGCATTGCCTGATGTGATTGATGCCTCGCACAAAAGAGCTCTCAGAAGACCTACGATTAAGAATTGTTGACTTGCATAAAGCTGGAAAGGGTTCTCCAAAAGCCTTGCTGTTCATCAGTCCACGGTAAGACAAATTGTCTATAAATGGAGAAAGTTCAGCACTGCTGCTACTCTCCCTAGGAGTGGCCGTCCTGTAAAGATGACTGCAAGAGCAGAGCACAGACTGCTCAATGAGGTGAAGAAGAATCCTAGAGTGTCAGCTAAAGACTTACAAAAGTCACTGGCAAATGCTAACATCCCTGTTAGCGAATCTACAATTTCATGGGAGGATACCACAGAGGAAGCCACTACTGTCCAAACATAACATTGCTGCACGTTTACAGTTTGCACAAGAGCACCTGGATGTTTCACAGCAGTACTGGCAAAATATTCTGTGGACAGATGAAACCAAAGTTGAGTTGTTTGGAAGAAACACACAACACTATGTGTGGTGAAAAAAAGGCACAGCACACCAACATCAAAACATCATCCCAACTGTGAAGCATGGTGGTGGGGGCATCATGGTTTGGGGCTGCTTTGCTGCGTCAGGGCCTGGACAGATTGCTATCATCGAAGGAAAAATGAATTCCCAAGTTTATCAAGACATTTTGCAGGAGAACTTAAGGCCATCTGTCTACCAGTTGAAGCTCAACAGAAGATAGGTGTTGCAACAGGACAATGACCCAAAGCATAGAAGTAAATCAACAACAAAATGGCTTAAACAGAAGAAAATACGCCTTCTGAAGTGGCCCAGTCAGAGTCCTGACCTCAACCCGATTGAGGTGCTGTGGCATGACCTCAAGAAAGTGATTCACACCAGACATATCAAGAATATTGCTGAATTGAAACAGTTCTGTAAAGAGGAATTGTCAAGAATTGCTCCTGACTGTTGTGCACGTCTGGTCTGCAACTACAGGAAACGTTTGGTTTAAGTTATTGCTGCCAAAGGAGGTTCAACCAGTTATTAAATCCAAGGGTTCACATACTTTTTCCACCTGTACTGTGAATGTTTACATGGTGTGTTCAATAAAAACATGGCAACATTTCATTCTTTGTGTGTTATTAGTTTAAGCAGACTGTGCTTGTCTATTGTTGTGACTTAGATGCTGATCAGATCACATTTTATGACCAATTTGTGCAGAAATCCATAACATTCCTAAGGGTTCACATACTCTTTCTTGCAACTGTAGGCTTCACCTAGTAGTCACAATAAGAGTAAAGATCAGTCTAGGACAAGGCATTATGAAACTGAGCTATCCCAGTATCTGACTACACATGGTTATGCAGTTAAAGTAGTTTTAAGTGTGCTACTCTAGGTGAGAGTAAAATAAAATGAAAATTAATAACGAGTAGGAACAGGCTAGTTCCACATGTCTAAGCTGGAAAACACATTTATGTTAACTCAGAGAGGCTAGCTAGACATGGTGGTTAAAGCACAGTAAAATGTTGCTAGTCGTAGTAGTGTTTCAGGAGTAAGGAGACACTAGGGTCAGGGTCACTGTCTTCTTGACCCTCAACACGCAGTCTTGTCTCGTGATTGGAGGGGACAGCTATACTCACACTGGGGATTGCTATGCTCTGCTTACTCCCTTGAGCTTTCAATCACTTAGTTCTTTTAAGAGCTTGTTCCTGATATGCTCTCCTGGAGGAAAGGTCTTTCCCACACGGTCCTGGAGGACAGAAGCTGATCGAGCTTGGTTGCTTCATCTAAGTGCTGCTTCTAAGTGTGTGGTTGGAGATATTCTGGAGAGTTTTACAGAAGCTTCAACTGTCTAAGAGTTTGCTAAGAGTTTTCTTTTCTACTGTTACAGGTAAGATTTATCTGTAGGAAAAGGTTACTGATTGCACAAGGTTTGAATTCCTGTTGGTAATTATAAGGCATTTGATTTGATTAGCTAAATACTTACTATTGATTGCTAGTTAATTAGCTATTGTTTGCAAATAAGCAGAGGCATACCCAGGTGTTAAACATTCCTAGTGTGTGGTGATTTTAAGAGTTATATAAGGGCTGTTGTCATTAGCTTGGCTAATATAGCTTGGTTGTTTCATCTAAGTGCTGCTTCTAAGTGTGAGGTTGGAGATATTGTGGAGATAAACTGGAGGTAATCTGTGGTAATCAGGAGGACTAAAAATTTAAGACTTGTTTGATTTAAATTATTCACCTCATTGGAATGGCAGACTTAGTTCAGTGTAATAGTTGTTATACATTTGTTTCACGTTCCACTTTTTGGAGATTTTGATGCTGTCTAATCTGTAGACAGTTCTCTATATTGCGGCAGGAGATTGTATTTTTGAAGTCTGAGATTTGTAATTTATCTGGTAAACAAACTCAGGCTGGATCTGCTGCAAAGCCACTGCCGCAGAGACACACTAGGAATGGCAGATGGATTACTGTAGGATCTGGTAGACTTAGAGTTGTGGATAGAAGGCATATTGCACAGTCTGTTACTCTACATAATTCATTTTCTGCACTTTCAGAGTGTAATGGTGTTATGGAGACAGGCTCAGGTACTGAGGATAGTGGTGTTATGGAGACAGGCTCAGGCACGGAGGGTAGGGGTGCTCTGGAGACAGGCTCAGGCACTGAGGGTAGGGGTGCTGTGGAGACAGGCTTGGAGACTGTGGTGAGGTATAATAGAAGCAGTTGTTGTTGGGGATTCCATCATAAGAGATGTGGAGATGGACAATGGTGGTCTTGTGAGGTGTCTTCCCAGAGCTACTGCTCACAGAGACAGGAGACGTATCTGTAATATTGTTAAGCAAGCAAAGCAGGAAGGGGAATTGGATGTACTTGTCCATCTAGGGACATTGACTTGGCTTGCAATGAGGTTTCAGAGGTTAAGGAAGTTTTTAGTGTTTTTTGCCAATGATATACGGCAGGTTGCTTCCACACTGTCATTCTCTTATTGTGCACAATGCTCAGAATGACAGGCGGATGCGTATTAGGGACTTTAACTTGTGGCTTGGTGAATGGTGTCGGCAGCAAGGATCTGGCTTTATTTCTCATGGTAGCTCTGTTTGGAATGGAAGTAAACTGTACAAACAAGATGGTTTGCATCTTTCGCAAAAGGAAACAAATGTTCTCAGTGAGCAGTTCAGAGGTTTTGCTAGGATGTATTTAAACTATGGGGGGGGGGGCATAAGGGTGATAAAACATCAATCCAATTGCCCCCCAAAACAAGGACAGAAGGTGCCTTTAGCAAGTGTGTTAAAAAAGGATAAGCTTAGAGTCATGTCTATAAATACTCGCAGTTTAGGGAATAAGATCCATGAACTTGTGGCAATAATGGCAACTGATAATGTAGATTTAGTCGCTGTTACTGAGACATGGTATAATGAGAAAAATGACTGGGACATAGCAATACCAGGGTACTCTTTATATAGAAAAGACAGGGAAGGCAAGAAAGGGGAGGGGTGGCCCTGTATGTGAAGGATAGCATAAAATCTAGCCTAATAAAAGTTAGTGAGGCAAACATAGAGTCAGTTTGGGTTACGTTAGAATTTGGTTATCACACAGTAACTCATGTAGGTGTGATTTATAGGCCCCAGGACAAATTGAAGAGTTAGATAATCACTAGTTGAGGAAATAGCTAAAATGACAATGAAGGGGGAAGGTTATCATCATGGGTGACTTTAATCTTCCTGATGTGAATTGGAAAACAAAATTAGCTACTTGTGCCAGGAGCACACATATTCTAAACTCCCTACTGGGATTGTCTCTAAAACAAGTTGTTGAGGAGCCAACTCGTAAAGAGGCCATACTAGATTTAGTGTTAACAAATGGAGATTTGGTATCAGATATTACTGTAGGTGAAAGTTTAGGATCCAGTGATCATCAGTCAGTGTGGTTTAATATAAGAACAGTGACTGAGTCACACCACACAAAAACAAAAGTTTTAGACTTTAGGAAATCAGACTTTTCTAAAATTAGAATATGTGTAAAGGAGTCATTATCAAATTGGAGCAATTTAAATGGAGCCCAAGATAAATAGGATTATTTAAAAGTTGCACTGCTGAAGGCAACAGAAAATTGCATTAGGCTTGTCAGTAAAAGCAAAAAATAAACCACTATGGTACTCCGCAGATGTGGCCAAAATAGTAAAAAACTAAAAGTTAGCATTTAGAAATTATAAAAAAAAAAAAAAACAGAGTGAGGAAGACAGAATGATCTATAAGATTTGGCAGAAAGAGGCTAAGCAAGTTTTAAGAGGTTCCAAAATACACACAGAAGAGAAAATAGCACAGTCAGTAAAAAAAAAAGGGGACACAACATTTTTTAGATACATAAATTAGAAAAGGGAAGTAAAACAAGGATTAGTTAGATTAAAAACAAAAGAAGGAAGGTATGTAGAAGAGGATAAAGATCTAGCTGACTGCCTCAATTAATATTTTTGTTCAGTATTTACAGATGAAATTAAGGAAAGGGACCTCAGTTAGGAAAAAGGACAAATGGGCCATTTATTACATGTGAGTTTACAGAGGAAGAGGTTTTATTTCAACTGTCAAAAGAAAAGACAAATAAGTCAATGGGACCAAATGGAATACACCAAAAGCTATTAAAAGAGCGTAGTGGTGTACTAGCAAAATCATTAACAGATTTATTTAACCAATCATTGTTAACATTAGTAGTCCTAGAAGATTGGAAGTTAGCGAATGTTGTGCCCATCCACAAGAAAGGTAGTAGGGAGGAGTCGGGCAATTATAGGCCAGTAAGCCTTACTTCAGTAGTGGGGAAAGTAATGGAAACCATGTTAAAGGATAGGATTGTTGAACATCTAAAAACACATGGATTTCAATATCAGAGACACGATGGGTTTACTTCAGGGAGATCATGTCAAACTAATCTTATTGATTTTTTTGATTGGGTAACTAAAATTATAGATCAGGTTGGTGCAGTAGACATTGCTTACCTAGATTTCAGTAAGGCTTTTGACACTGTTGCACATAGAAGGCTTATCAATAAACTGCAATCTTTAAGTTTGGATTCCAATATTGTTGAATGGGTGGCTGAGTTACAGGCAACAGAGGGTTGTAGTTAATAGAGCATATTCAAAGCTTGGGCTTGTCACCAGTGGAGTACCTCAGGGATCTGTACTGGGACCCATTCTCTTTAATATTTTTATTAGTGATATTGCAGAAGGACTTGATGGTAAGGTATGTCTTTTTGCTGATGATTCTAAGATATGTAACAGGGTTGATGTTCCAGGAGGGATAAGCCAAATGGCAAATGATTTAGGTAAACTAATGGTCAGAGTTGTGGCAACTGACATTTAATGTGGATAAGTGCAAGATAATGCATCTTGGACGTAAAAACCCAAGGGAAGAGTACAGAATATTTGATAGAGTCCTAATCTCAACATATGAGGAAAGAGGTTTAGGGGTGATTATTTCTGATGACTTAAAGGTAGGCAGACAATGTAATAGAGCAGCAGAAAATGCTAGCAGAATGCTTGGTTGCATAGGGAGAGGTATTAGCAAGAGAAAGAGAGACGTGCTCATGCCATTGTAGAGAACACTGGTGAGACCTCACTTGGAGTATTGTACACAGTACTGGAGACCTTATCTTCAGAAGGATATTGATACCTTTGAGAGAGTTCAGAGAAGGGCTACTAAACTGGTTCATGGATTGCAGGATAAAACTTACAAGGAAAGGTTAAAGTATCTTAACATGTATAGCTTGGAGGAAAGACAAGACAGGGGGGATATGATATAAACATTTAAATATATTATGGGAATCAACACAGTAAAGGAGGAGACTATATTTAAAAGAAGAAAAGCTATTACCACAAGAGGACATAGTCTTAATTTAGAGGGGCAAACGTTTAAAAATAATATCAGGAAGTATTACTTTACTGAGAGGGTAGTGGATGCATGGAATAGCCTGCCAGTTGAAGTAGTAGAGGTTAACACAGTAAAGGAGTTTAAGCATGCGTGGGATAGGCAGGAGGCTATCCTAACTATAAGATAAGGCCAGGGACTAATGAAAGTATTTAGAAAATTGGGCAGACTAGATGGGCCGAATGGTTCTTATCTGCCGTCACATTCTATGTTTCTATGTAATTCTGCAGTACAAAGGAAATTAACCGAATGTAGCACACAGAAATTAAAGCTAAATAAGACCATCGCTATTATTGGGAAGAAGATGCTTAAAGGTGCCGTCTGATGGCAACAAGGATACGGGAGACCCCTATTGGTATAGGCAATGTGACTCTGGGGTGAAGTCCATTCTCAGCTGAAGCCCAAGGTCGGGAACGTTGGATGGTTGCCGCAAAGTGTAGTAAGGCGGGAGCGTGGTGTAGGGCCCCTCCTGCCCCAGGCCGTGATGATTGTAAACATCAAGGAACCATGGATTCGAGAGCTCGCATTGGGGTTTAAGTCCATCCCCACCCGGGAGTTCTGGAAGCTCCTGGTGCTCGGACTCCGCCTGCGGCGATGGGTCTTCCATCTGGGTGGTTGATGTATGGGGACTACGTCCCCAACGGCCCTCAGCCTAGACGTGCCAGCTCTGGGAAGCACAGGAGATTGCTGGGATGCTTTGCCTGGAGGAGGCACTCTTGCCTCTGCTCCCGTGTCACTCGCTTCTTTCCCCAGATTCTGAGGTGATGCCGCCATGATGTGGGCCTCCAGTTTTGCTCAGAAGCTTGCAAAGTGACATTTCAGTCACTCCATGATGTGGTCAGGCTCCATTAGTGTGAGCTCATGCTTATGTGGCGTGAGCATGTCAGCCATCCTGGGGGGTCAGCTGCGGTATGGTATCAAACGGAATTGTCTGCCTTGCATCTGCAGTGGTGAGTTAAGCAGCCCCGTGGGGACCGGGATATCCCCCGCTGGTCCAGATTGGGGGGGAGGTAACAGGGCGCTGTAGTTCACTGTGGATGAGTGTCGCTTTGTGGGACAGGAGATCGGCTGTTTCTCCCGCCCAGCATGCACACTAGGCCTCAATGGCTCCGGCACACCAGTGTTAGTCGGCACCTCCTGAGCAAATGACCAAATCCTCCAGGCTGGCTTTAACAGCAGGTGAGGTGCTGCCGGATTCAGATTTTCGTATCGGGTGTCGCAGGGTTCTATTTAAATTGAGAGCTCTGTTAAGAGCTCCTGCGTGTTGTGACCAGCAGCCATGAGGTTCAGGCTCTGTCCCCCGTATATCTCTATTTTGTGTCTTTTTGGTTGTATATGAGAAACGCCCTATACTGTATGGATAAGCCTTTTTTTTGCGCTGCACTATATTCTGCTGTGTGTGTGTTAAGGGTATTACCATCTAAACCTAGTTTTCATACCAAGTGGTGTTTACTTTAAAAGCAATAGATACTCCCACCAATCCCTAGGTCAAACAATACATATCCCCACCAATCCCCCAAGTCACACAATAGATACCCCCACCAATCACCCAAGTCATACAATAGATATCCCCACCAATTCCCAAGTCATACAATTGATAACCCCACCATTTCCCAAGTCAAACCCTAGACACCCCAACAATCCCCAAGTCAAAACAATAGATAGCGCCAAGTCAAATAGATACCCCCACCAAACTCACCTGAAATAATAGATACCTCCACCAATCCCCCAAGTCAAACAATAGACATCCCCCACCAAACCCCTGACTCGAATAATAGATACTACCACCAAACCCGACTCGAATAATAGATACCCCCACCAATCCCCAAATCAAAGAGAGTTATACTTAATTTGGAGATGTAGTTGAAAAAGTGTGAAAGCCTTCACTTATCCCCAAAGTTCCTTAAAAAGAAAACATATTTATTTATATATCCAAATAAATTGTAAAATGGAATGCCCCCCCACCATCCCCGCATATGGATTGCACTCACAAGTAGCATGCAAATATTTGTATTAGGTTTCCTTCCTCAGATTTTTGCTGTTTTCCCATTTGTTTGGTTATATATGTTATGAATAATACAGAGGCTGAACCTTACACCTCTATCAATCCCCAGGTCTTAGATTTCTAAGATAAAGAAAATGATTTTTACTGTAAGAACAATAAGATTGTGGAATTCTCTGCCTGAAGAAGTGGTTTTATCAGAGTCCATACAGATGTTCAAACAGCTACTAGATGCATACTTGCAAAAACAGAATATTCAAGCATATATTTATTCAATGTAGGCTAATAGCTTCTTGATCCAAGGAATAATCTGACTGCCATTCTGGGGTCAAGAAGGAATTTTTTCAGCTCTTCAGACTGGGCAAAAAACAAATGTGAGGAAGGCTGAACTTGATGGACACAAGTCTCTTTTCAGCTATGTAACTATGTACATAGGACAGTATGGTTCCTAAAGTTGGCTAGAATAAAGTATAGATGGGGCTTCCAATTCAAATGTATGGCCTTCTCCCAGGGCAAGACTTTGACTCTCCTTCCCACTTCAGTGCTGGCAACGTTCCTTTCCAATTAAGGTGTGCCTCCAACAATGTAATTTTAAAGGTCACCCTAAATGGTCAGTGGTGGCTGCTCTCAGGTGGTCACTTGTTCTCTTAATAGGAGTCAGACTAGTCTCCCTGATCTGTATTTCCATTAAAGGAACCCTTCACTTGCTGAAGTCATGTCATATTTGAGACAGTTTATGAAAGTGTCAATTTCAGTAGTCTTATTAGTATGTTACCCTTTTCTACTTCTATATAAACCAGCATCCTGCCTCAGTACCTTAACAAAAAGAAACCCAGCCTTATGTTGTATCTTGAGAGTCGTAAAGACACTTTTTATATATCTATATTTACACAATATACAGTAGTTCAAGCATTCCATATTTTTATAATCAATATTGAAACAATGCAGGCAATGACCCAATTAAAAGGGGAGAGACTCTTTATAAAATAAACCCACAAAGGTAGTATGGAACTAGTATCAAACGCAATAAAACCATCACACAAGGATTACTTTGTCTTCCGTTGTCATTTTTGCCAAAATATAATATGGCCACTACCACATCTCTGATCAGCCAATCACTCGCAATTGCTTATGGATACATGCATCACCTAGCACATGTATGACATAATCTACAGAAAACTCTGTCCGATCTATCTGGCTCCCATTTTACACTCTTGCAACACAGACAAAGCATCTGGGAGATAAATCAGCCATAGGCAGAATACCAGGACTAAAAAAACCATGGAAAATCTGGAGAATCCAATGCAGGGATCATATTTATCTCCCCTCTCTCCCCAGGTGACTCCATGCACCTGGTATTCATGTGTACACATTTCTTTAAGTGTTAAATTCTACCAAAATTCCACAGATCCAAGAATTCTGTTTTTAATGTAAGAAGTATTAATAGTAAATGATGTGTCCTCTATAAAAATAAAGCAACTCCTATTAACACAGATACAAGAGTCTGGTTGGGCATGGGAAGAGTCAATGGAACCTGAGTAAAACCACACAAGACAGATTGTTGATTATTAACGGAGAGGTATTTGCCATTTATGGTCTTCCCTGAAAGAAACAAGGTGGAAAGGAGAACCAGCTGTAACTTTGAGGGCTGGGAGTAATATTTGACTTGATGATCATATGCTGGATTTGTACTTTCATAACACCTGTTAAAAGTATGAGTGCAGTTTGTTTTAAGCCAATAAATTGTGGCTTTATCAGATTTACAAAAAATTTACGTTAAGATATCTGAACTAATTACGTCTCTCCAACACCACTTGCTTTTAGAGATTCAGCCAGCGGGAATCTAGACAGTTGATTTATAAGTGGGGATTGCTTTATTAGTATACTACGCTATGAAGGTTTACAACTCTCTTGCCTCAAACGTGCTTCGTGACTTGTGTATCTAAGCAGGAAACTATGTAAGCAGTTGTTGTCTATAGAGTTTCAGCATGGCATTTTTTTTTAACATCTACTTTTTTTTTAACTCAAATAATCAGCAACTTTTCATATTGTGTTTCATGATGTTCTTGCACCTCTAATAAAGGTCTGCTTATGGAACATATAGTGTATACGCTGTTAAAGGCAGATGTAAATTAGAAACCTGGTGACAGAAGGCTAAATTACTAAACAAATATATATAATAAGGAAATTACAATAACATATTACAAGCACTGTAAACAATTGTTTATATAGACACTATATATATATAACAGACTCTGCTGATTATTACACTGAGAAATTGGAAGAATCATTTTGAAATATAACTATTTATTCTGGTGTTAATGTCCACTTATCAGTTCCCTGACCCTAAAATGTTGCCAGGCCCTAGAATTTGGTTTTCTCCTTTGTGAATTTTCTGATGATTAACTAGAACAGATTTTTGAGTGAAGCATTTGCCACAGTTAGGACAGCGATATGGTTTCTCTCCAGTGTGTGTTCTCTTATGCTTTACAAGAACAGATTTTTGTGCAAAACATTTCCCGCATTCAGGGCAGAAAAAAGGTTTTTCTCCAGTGTGAGTCCTTTGATGAGAAACAAGAACTGATTGATGAGCAAAGCATTTGCCGCACTCAGGACATGAATACGGTTTCTCTCCAGTGTGGATTCTTTTATGGTTAACAAGATGCGATTGATGGTTAAACCGTTTTCCACATTCAGGGCAGGAATATGGTTTCTCTCCCGTGTGAATTCTCTGATGCAAGATAAGATTGGGCTTCAAGTTAAAACATTTCCCACATTCAGGGCAAGGATACGGCTTCTCTCCAGTGTGGATTCTATGATGTAAAATAAGATGCTGTTTCCGGTTAAAACATTTCCCGCAATCAGGGCAGGGATATGGCTTCTCACCTATGTGAACGCTTTCATAATCAAGAAGCCGTGGTTTAGGTAAAACATGTTTCCCAGATTCAGAACTTGCAGATATTTTTTCTGTTTTATGGGCTGTTTCATGCACAGCAAGTGCTGATCTACAGCTAAATTGCTCCCCACATTCAGAGCAAGCATGGAAATCTAAATTATGAAGTGCCCTGTGGTTAATGAGATCTGTGTGATCATTAAATGACATTTGGCACTTAGAGCAGTTATACATGAAAAAAATATCAGAGTTAGTTAGATTTTCTTCCTCGCCAGAAGACGATTCCTCCTTTATACAAATAGACATATATCCTGCCTGTGATTGTTGTGAGGGTGTATAAATGTTGTGGTTTGTGAGATTTCCTTCATATGAGAGTAATTTCTTCTTAGAAAGAATAGATGAATATTCTGTCTGTGGATGTTCTGTGGATGTAGAAATATCTATAAGATTTTCTTCATCATATGAAGCTGGTTCCTCCTTAATAGGAGTAGATGGATATTCTGTCTGAGGATGTTCTGTGGGTGTAGAAATATCTGTGAGATTTCCTACTTCACGTGAGGCTGAACCCTCCTTAATATGTGCAGACAGATATTCTGTCTGTGGATGTTCTGAAGATGCATAAAAGTCAGAGAAATTTCCTTCTTCAGATGAGATGGATTCCTCCTTAATATGAAAAGACGTATAGTCCATCTGTGTGTTGTCTGTGGAAATATACATGCCAGTGAGGTTTTCGCCTCCTGTAGATGTATTTCCAGTTTTAGACATATCTGTTGGAAAAAAAAATAGGCATGCGTGAGTGTTTCAGCAGAGAAAGATTGTAATGTTTGCTACAGCTGATAAGACCACACATGCACACTCAGTGATCAGTTACCATTCTAGGAAAAGATTACAAATAAAGAAAGTATTTTACGTGTAGTCTCAATGTAGTCAAAATATTGAAAAGCTATAAAATAACAAAATTGCCAGTATTAGTGAACAATTGATAGTGTTTTCTGAGAGCGTGCAGTAACATCTGCAAAAGACACCTACATGAAGATAAAGCAGGGACAGAGAGACATGCACATAGTGGTCACATGGGACAGGTCCTGCCACACACAACACTTTAGGTTCCCATCCTGGTTCATTCAGATAATTGTTTTCCAGAGATAGTTCAGTGAAAACCCAACTGCAAAATTCAGACTATAACAGCGAAACACTGACAATAGTTCAATAGGATAGGGAGTACCCATACCACTTAAGCTCAATGAAGTGGTCTGGGTGCCAGATCCCCCAGGTTTTA
This sequence comes from Pelobates cultripes, assembly GCA_933207985.1. NCBI lineage: Eukaryota > Metazoa > Chordata > Amphibia > Anura > Pelobatidae > Pelobates > Pelobates cultripes. The sequence continues at coordinate 4,370,994 of OW240922.1, read as the reverse complement.
ACCCTTCAGATGTAAACATAGCATTTCAGGGTTAATCCAGCCTTTAGTGGCTGTCTTCCTGACAGAAGCTAGAGGTGCTTCTGCGATGCTGGATGCGAAAATCGCATTCAACGTGTGGAACGTCCATAGGAAAGCATTGAGAAATGCTTTACTATGGACTGTCTGAATGCGCGCGCGGCTCTTGCCGCTCCACTCGGGAGCTGACGTCGTCAGGGGGAGGAGAGGTCACCAGTGCCGAGGGAGCCCGCTGCTTGGTTAAGGTAAGTGGCTAAAGGGAGGTGGATCCTTAGGGTGGGGGGACCTAAGGGTTATATAGTGTCAGGAAAATAGGTTTGTTTTCCTGACACTATAGTGATCATTTAACTCCTAAATGGCAGAGAATTGAGCAATTCGACTGCAGGTGCATAATCTATACACCAAAACTTCCTCATTAAGCTAAAGTTGTTTTGTTGACTTTAGTGTTCCTTTAAGTTTAATTACATACAATTTCAATGTTATTCTGTTAAGATTGTATTATTTCCAATCTAGAAATGTAATAACGTGTATTATTTAGCATTATAACTGGATCAGTGTTTTATTGTTTCGACATAATAAAGTGTACAAAAACATTATATGCAATTTATCACTAGTAAAGTATATGATTATACAAGGCTTTATATAGATCAGAGGGGCCCAAAAGGTAGATCCCAGATATTGTATGATGCTTTGCATGTCTTTAGAATGACAAAGCATTATGGAAGTTGTAGTTTTGAAACATTTTGGGATCTCCCTTTTGGGCACCCCTGATATAGATTCATATTAATCATGGCCACAGCAGAAGTGTGATATTCTGTTTGAGAAAAGCTCCTGACTGTGAAGAGACTTACAGAACATAATATACATTCTATACAATTCTGTTCTTCTACCGTAGGAAAGATGAGACAGGGATGATAGAAACATTTAACCCCTTAAGGACACAACTTCTGGAATAAAAGGGAATCATGACGGAATATTTCCGTCATGTGTACTTAAGGGGTTAAATACATAAAGGGAATCAAAACAGTAAAGGAGGAGACTATATTTAACCCCTTAAGGACCAAACTTCTGGAATAAAATGGAATCATGACATGTCACACATGTCATGTGTCCTTAAGGGGTTAAAGGAATAAAAACAACCACAACAAGAGGACATAGTCTTAAATTAGAGGGGCAAAGGTTTAAAAATAATATCCGGAAGTATTACTTTACTGAGAGGGCAGTGGATGCATGGAATAGCTTTCTAGCTGAAGTGGTAGAGGTTAACACAGTAAAGGAGTTTAAGCACGCGTGGGATAGGCATAAGGCTATCCTAACTATAAGATAAGGCCAGGGACTAATGAAAGGATTTAGAAATTGGGCAGACTAGATGGGCCAAATGGTTCTCATCTGCTGTCACAGTCTATGTTTCTACCTGGCTCAGCAGGACAATGCACAAAGCAATATAGTTTGTAAATACTGGCTTTCACACAACCTTTGTCAATAATCTATATTCACCACACAATAGCATCACATTAAGGCGGATTGGCAAATTTAAAGGGACACTAACATACCCCAACACTGCAACTCATTGTACTGGTTATGTTACCTAGATTCCACAGACACCGTCCCTCTGTTTAATATCAAACTTCAATGTCAATTTCTTTTCCAGTCAGAATGACATTGATTGGCTGAAAGTGCCAGGGGTGGGTTAATACATCCAAGTGGGATGAAATTGGACTTCAATCTGTGAAAGTGTTAATGCCATATGATCAATGTACCTGAGATGGGGTGGCACCAGGAAGATTATAACAAACCATATTGAAACTATTTCATATTAAACCAGATGAATGTATGCCGTCTAATCCTTATAATGTTTATGTGACTTAGTGTTCTTTAATTCACTTTTAGCTGAATCATCATTAGGTATCACAGATGATATGTTCAGTAACTATATTCCATTCCAATTGTAGAACAATTAATTAAAGAAATTCTGACGTGTTCTGTATTGGTACTTACTGCTTGTTCTTACCTATTACACGGAGTGTAATGGGTGGTTACTGAGTCCTTCCCTCGGCACCAGTCCATCCTCTAACTATGGCCTCAAATTTCATTCTTTGGAAAAGCTTTTTCAAATGATCACAATCAGTTAGAAAAACATTTCAAATGTATAAATCCATTAAACTTGAATTATAAATCCATTAAACTTGAATTGTGAATCTGGAAATAGATCTTTTGAAAAGGTTTTTACCAGCAGATTGTGATAATTTGAAAAGTTTATGCAAACAAAATAAATCGAGGCCAGTAGGGCAATATAAGATCTGATTGAAGTACTTTATGGTTACAAAATAAATCGAGGCCAGTAGGGCAATATAAGATCTGGTTGAAGTACCTTATGGTTACAAAATAAATCGAGGCCAGTAGGGCAATATAAGATCTGACTGAAGTACTTTATGGTTACAAAATAAATCGAGGCCAGTACGGCAATATAAGATCTGATTGAAGTACTTTATGATTACAAAATAAATCGAGGCCAGTATCTGATTGAAGTACTTTATGGTTACAAAATAAATCGAGGCCAGTACGGCAATATAAGATCTGATTGAAGTACTTTATGGTTACAAAATAAATCGAGGCCAGTAGGGTAATATAAGATCTGATTGAAGTACTTTATGGTTACAAAATAAATCGAGGCCAGTAGGGCAATATAAGATCTGATTGAAGTACTTTATGGTTACAAAATAAATCGAGGCCAGTAGGGCAATATAAGATCTGATTGAAGTACTTTATGGTTACAAAATAAATCGAGGCCAGTAGGCAATATAAGATCTGATTGAAGTACTTTATGGTTACAAAATAAATCGAGGCCAGTAGGGCAATATAAGATCTGATTGAAGTACTTTATGGTTACAAAATAAATCGAGGCCAGTAGGGCAATATAAGATCTGATTGAAGTACTTTATGGTTACAAAATAAATCGAGGCCAGTATGGCAATATAAGATCTGACTGAAGTACTTTATGGTTACAAAATAAATCGAGGCCAGTATGGCAATATAAGATCTGATTGAAGTACTTTATGGTTACAAAATAAATAGAGGCCAGTACGGCAATATAAGATCTGATTGAAGTACTTTATGGTTACAAAATAAATAGAGGCCAGTACGGCAATATAAGATCTGATTGAAGTACCTTATGGTTACAAAATAAATTGAGGCCAGTACGGCAATATAAGATCTGATTGAAGTACCTTATGGTTACAATGTCTGCTTCTGCAATTTGTTTTGAAGACATTGAAATGCATGAGTTTACTCACTAAACATGGAACTGCATAGATAGGACTGTGAAATGACCAATTTAGGACAAAATTATTAAATTGAAAAGAGAGCTGCTTTGAGGAATATTTCTGTGTATGGTACTTCCACTGTGAATACTTAGTTAACAGATCACCCCAAGGTGGGCAGTTTTGATGTTTCCAGCACTAGGTTTAACAAGTCTGTTTGATGTATGATGTGTGCTGTATCTGGATTGCAAACCCAATGGCATGGAATAGATTTAAAGCCTAAAGCCGTCAGCCCCTGTGTTATAATACTGAAACCGTATGAAACAAAACTCCTAAGGAACAATGTCAAATCTAGCACTTTGCTAAATTGAAACAGATCAAGTTGTTCAGAAGACAGAGGAGGTTTCTACGTCATACTGGAAAGGAGTAATGAATGGCGTAGCCATTACAGTGTTTGTGTGATGTATGCACACACAGATAGATATCAAGGGGCACGTACTACTTGAACAAGTCACTGTGTAGCACAGAGATTATATAAACACAATACAAATACATTTCCTATATATAAAGACACTTGGCAGCTTCTTACCTATCTTGGTGAATGGCTGGTGATTTGTTGTCAAGAAGTCTGTATCAGGGTCAAAACACTCCCACCATTCCATAGAGGAAGCGACAGTGACATCGTCACATCTTATAGGCACCTGATACACACAATGATACAGTCACCATCCAGACACATTCCTTGGTTTTACAGTATAGTTTCCCATCCCCAGCAGCTTTACCTCTCCAGTCAGCAGCTCAATGATCTGATTGGTCAATTCCAGGATCTTCTCATCATAGTTTCTCTCATGGATTGGGGAATGATGTTGAGGCACCTTGCTGAGACCCTTATTCCTGCAGAATACTGCAATACAGGGGCTGCTACTGTATGAAATGTGGTCAATAAACTTCTTCACCACAACATAATCCTACACAGAGACAGAAAGCGGTAACATTTTAAAAAGGCTGTTTGCATATACAGGTGAAGTGGGATACCTAATAAATCAATTTACAAGAACAAACTTTCTGTTATGAGGCTCAGTGCAAGCAGTCATATCTGTGGCTATGGTATTAACATATCGCACAAATATCTCGCCGATACCCAAACATTTCCCTACTGACACGTCTTCCTGTAAAAACACCTGCTATTTCTTGTAATGAGATAAATTGTGTGCATTACTCACCCCTCCAGTCAGCAGGTAGACAATCTCCAGGGTGAAATTTAACACCCTCTTACTCCTCTCATTCATCTCGTTGTGTTGTAGGCGAGTTTGTGCAATGACGCAGAGTCAGAGGGCTTTTGAGAAATGTACGTCTTTGTTCTCCTACACAAGGAACAAAGATAACAAGAGGCATTTTTTGTATGCAACAGTCATGTACTCCCTCTTCTATATGATTTTATGCTAAGCATGTTGATAAATTCCCTTCCATACATGGAAGATGAAATATCATCCCCTCAGCACAGGTTTAAAAGTGACTTTTCAGGGGGCGAGACCTGGCCACAGAGTGGAGCAGTCGCAAGATACCACGGCTCTTGCTCTACTTTGTGATTTTCACAGATTTTCTGCTAAAAGACGACAGCACTCCGCTACCAAGTGACAAGGGGCATTTCAGATGATATTAAAAAAATACAATAAGTTGTGTAGGCGCTTCAAATATTAAATAAACCAAACAAAGTAAGTGTGAAAAAGGTGTAATCCCTTAACACCTAAGAAACAAAGTGAAAGAATAAAAGGATTCACACACTCAAAATTACAGTATGTAAACATACCACCTATAACAGATATAGGTATAATGATTACACCTGTAAAACAAATGAAATGCACATAGTGTTTTCCATATAAACAAATACACAATGTATAAAATATATGAGGAATAAACTCACAAGGCTGGAGCCTAATATGCTCTCTGTATATCACCCTTGGGTGCCTATCCAGGCTCTCGATAAACTTCCTGTGAAGAACTTGAATTCCACGAAGAAATAAAAATGTGAAATATTTTTTATTAAATGTATTATTAAAAATATATATCCAATAGGGACAAATATGAGGCAGGTATAAATAAATTAAGTATAACACAGTATCACACCGCAAATCTGGCCAAGGATAAAAGCAGTGAAAATACTAAAATGTAAATACAATATAACAATACCGCCAACAAGAAAAAGTCCCAATAAAAGTCCAAAATATAGCAAACGTGTTTCTGAGGCCTACAAGCATGGTTGGCGTAGGGGAGGTGACCACTCTCACACTACCGCCGATAGCTGTCTGTTCAGTCTGAGTCCCTCCCCCCCCTTCTTCCCCCCCATGGACTGACAGGGGTTATCCCGGTCCTAGGAAATCATCTTCCAGCCAAGCGACACCAGCAAGATAGCAAGCATTGACTCTGTTAGAGTGGCGGAACAGTCCACCATCCACAAACTGGATGCTACCTTTGCAGCTTTCATGAAGCGTATATCAGAGAGGCAGAGGGTCACACAAAGCCCTATGACTCATAACTCACCGCCCCCACTACAAACATGAGTGATCCCACTCAGTGTAAAAATAAAAATAAATAAAACCAGATCTAATACCAGAGCATCACTACTGTCCATCCGCAATTCACAGTCTATTTCTCCACTCCGCTGCAATACCTCTAAATGTGGCCCTCACTAGGCCTTCACTTCATACATTACACACGGCCCTCTGTGGGCAATCCATTAAGACACCATTTTTGCTACACATTTGGGCAATTACATACATTTCCAGCTTTACAAGGGTTAACTGCAACCCTGTCATACTTTGGTTGACTATTCCTCAGCCTTGTTAGGCACACACAAATCATTCTTTTACGACACTCTCTCTGCACTCCTGAGAACCAAGAACATCTAATTACACATTTAACCATATTCACGCCTCCTCGGTCTGTCATGGTTTTACCTAAGCCTGGTATAATCCACAATTCCTATCACGAGCACTTACTAGATCTTACATATTTTGCTTCCTGCTTGTAAACTAGAGATGTTTCGATCTTTCCCATACTTTATGTCCTTCTTTTGGAAGGATACACAGTGGGAACACATAATTAGACACAGCACTACTAGGTATCTCTTTCATATCCATATTGAAAATCCTAAGTTCTATTATTATCTAGGTTTCTGCTATCCCTACTTATGATCCTGTTGTTAACGTTTTAATCTTTAACCACACTTACATCATACTGGACATATCTCCATAAACATTCCCATTGTGTCTTTAGATTTCTCTCCACGACATACCTGTCACAAATTCATCCACGCACTAGTTGGGCAATATACGTACGTTCCAACATACTTTCTATCAATTCATTAAGTTCCCCTACATTCCTTAGGGATAGATCAACTGGCTGTTAAGAGTATTGGTGTGGGTCATATTATTGTATATTTGTAATTCAGTCACGTAAGGCCTACACCCATCTTCCCGAGAGGCATTCGTCCATCGGCCCGACTCATAGCTAGAGCCTTGCTCCTACCTCTCTAGGTTTTAGATAGGGCCTCTCATGTCACCGCCACTCCTTTAAAGCTCTTACTTGTCACCGAGAGGCCAACATTCCTGCCACATCGTTCGATGGCCTCGCTCCCTTGGCCAATTCATAGCTAGAGCTTCTCGGAGTCACTTGGCTTTCCCTCATTTAGCAAGTTTTTGGCCATTCGACAGTATGTAAGTCGCCAGTTGTTATAATATCACCTACATGACTGTAACATTTACTCTACGTATAGATGTTGCACACTAGAGAACTAGTAAGACATTTTTCACCATTCAGCACTACGTAAGCCACCAGTTGATGCTGGGTTACACAACCAACTGCATGACCATCACATTTCTTCTACTTATCTTTGTTTCACAACAACAGGATAATTAAATTCTAGGTCCCCCCACCTGAACCTCCTCACCTCGCACTCTGGCTACATGCCAGGTAACCCCACCTATGGCTCAGTGAGCTGAGCTGTTTAGATTACAGTTTGCCAACTCTTTAGACTCTCCTGCCAGGTGACAGCACTAACAGCATGGTTGGAATGCATGCCATGATATCACCCATACTTTCATCCTTCTATATATTTTGTTGACAAACTTGTCAAGTTAGATTCCCCTAACTCATAGGTCCCACCCTCCCAAGAAGTACACTACTTCATCCCCCTTCCTTCCATCCTCTCAGAATAACACCACCAGTTACTATCCAGCATAGGTTCCCCCGTCTCCCGTTATCATACCGTACATTAAATTCTCCTCTCCATTAGATTGGACATGGCTATAGAGATTTGTCAGTTGTTTCAAATCTGGGGACCCCAGACTGAACAAACTGTCTGTTCTGTATTCATTCTCACCTCGGGTCAATTAAGTCGTCTGCCTTAATACTTATAATTCCCCTCCTCTAGTCAAAATTCTCCTTACAGGGTGTCACAGTTTTCCACACAGGTGTCACTTTACTTGCATCAGGTACTCGGGATTGTCCAAACCTCCAACCTGCACTTGAAGTCTCATTCCCCTTAAGTTACTATTTGTGATGGAATCAAGGATTGGTTTCATTAAAGGGGAGGGGCTATTCAGACGCTTCCTTTTCACTTGTAGGGCTCTGATCCGATTAGCTTAATTACGGAGGAATAATGCCGATTAATTGTCATTATCGGCTCCTCATTCAATTGAGTTCCCTTTATTATGCAGCCTGGTTCAGGAAACTGCCATATCTCTTGACTTCAGGATGCTCCCAGTGCTTCCGGTCGGTGGCATTGGACGATATTTGTTGGAAGGAGCATTCTTACTTCACCACCTGTCTTACATTTGTGGCCATGTGCTACCCCAAACTACTGACATATTTGCATAATCTCTCTATTAGCTCCTGATGTGCATCGATGCTATGCCTCAGTGTTACATGACCTTGGCAATTTATACCGATAATAAAACTGTATGCCATACCTCGAAGCAGGCAAAAATAAATATATAAATAAATTTGAATCTGTTACATCTTTTGACGCCCCATGGTCTTGATAAAAAACTGTTGGCTCTCCACCAGTTTTATTCTTATGGACATACACACGATATTTGCATTTCAGCCTCTCCACAATCTATGTCCAGCAAATCAGATGGGGGAAGCCCTTTATGGGACACTATGCTTGTTCCCATTTGGATCCCCAGCCTCTCCTTGATCCGCTGAACTTTACTATGCACATTATACATCGGCGCTCCTTTATTTCCCAACAACTCCCCTGCTCTTCGTGCTTGTGTGGAGACGGAACAAGCAACCTCTGAAAGGTAACAGGGGCATTATTTATCATGACTTTAAATTGGAACAAGCCGAACAGGGTGATGAAGGCCAACTTGGGAGTTGCGTCGGCAGCCAAGGGGGTCTGCTAGTACCCTCTGCTCAGGACGAGGGAAGAGACCCAAGCAGCGCTAGAAAGTCGGTCGAGGAACTCATACCCTGGGCATGGGATAGGCGTCGGTAGTGGTCTTTTCGTTGAGCTGCTTATAATCGTCACAAATCCAGTTGGTCTGTCCTTTTTGTGTACCAACACTACAGGGGGAAGCCCAGGAGCTGTGGGAAGGTTATATGATGCATTAAGCTTGCATTTCTTCGAGCTCCTGGTGGATATGTCCTGTGACAGCCTCTGGCACCCTGTAGGTCGATTGGCAGTGGGGAGCTTGGCTGGGGGCTTTGACTGCATGGTGGGCTAACATGGTAGCACCAGGCTGAGCAGAGAACAAGCGGGGTTGTTCCTGCATGACCGCTAAGAGTTGGGACTGCTTTTCAGGGCTAAGTTGAGCCTGTGTGAGGTCGTTTCAATCCTGGGTTTCGGCTAATAGGTCTGGGATTGCTTAGTCTCCTGTCTGTGTGGGATGGAGTGCAAATTACAGCTACATCTGCTGCACGTTCCAAGTGTGCCTTAAGCTCGTTGATGTGGCATATGCGTCGGGTCTGTCACTGGGCTCCCTTGGCTATCACATGGGTGGTTGTGGCGGAACCAACCTCGCCACTGGGCATTGGAGAAGCCTGTTTGCCCGCCTCCTGCCTTCTGACTATGACCCCTGGGAGACTTTGCCCTGTGTAAGCATTATTTGGGCTTACTGTATTTTAAAACACTTTTTCTGCCCCCCTTGAATACATGAGAAGGTGTGCCCCTCCCCCGTTTCCTGTCTATTGTTCTCCAGCAGGGCGTTGTCCCAGGGACACTGCCAGACCAGTTGGAACTTGTTGCTAAACTTTAACCCCATGGTAATTTGACTGTGTTTGTGGCATCTGAGCGCTGTTCGGATATAGTGAATGTGGGGGTTCTGTTCAGTATGATAGGAATTATGTGTTTTTGCTGTTGTTGTAAATGGAGATATTTTCTGTATGCTGGAGATAATTGGCTTACCACACCCAAGCCATGCTTGCAGTCGGTCAAATAGGTCTTCCATCTATCTTTTGAACCACTGGACCAATTTGTATGATTTTGACACGTTTGTATTTGGAGTATGCGGATTCTGAAAATGTTTTATGTGAATGTGATGTATACTTTTAAAGTTATGAATATTGTGCAAAACTGTGTATGTCCCTATCTGTGATAATTACGTTAGCCCATTGTGTTCAGTAATTGTATCACAGGCAGAGGGGAGGATTTCTGCTGGTATGAATGTGAGTGTTTAGCTGTGTTGTAATGTATTGATTGGTTGTTCTTCATGGGCGGTACTATGTTTGTAAAATGGGCATAAAAGCAGAGTGTTTGATTAAAAGCTTCAGTTCTACTACGCACCTCAATTTGGAGTTCCGTCTCATATTGGGGGAATCTGCTACAAGGGATTGCTATGCTCTGCATATTCCCTTGCTATAATAACTCCTAAGCTCTTTTAAGAGCTTGTTCCTGCTTCGCTCTGAAAGAAGAGCGGTTCGGCCTGCGGAGGTTGTGGTGTCTGCTAGAGTGCTTGGAGCCCTCTGGAAGCGCTAGGAGCATCCTTCAATGGAGGTACCCAGTCGGGGAGCCAGGCGATCCGTTACAGTGGTCCCCTCCTTCTTTCTACGACCTTCACAGACAGTCTGTAACTTGTTCTGCCTAGTGAGTCGTAGCATGAGGACCTGCTGCCCTTCCATGAATTCCCATTTCGGGCCAGAAGTCAAATTTTTTACTTCAAGGTAATTTCGTCTCCTTTTCTCGGGGATAGCCGATAAGCCTCTGCAGCTCGACCAGTTAGTTTCCCGACCAAGATGGGGACCCATTCGTGAGATTTCACGTGGTGTGTTCGGTACTGACTTTCAAAGTCTTGTAAGAATCCGTCGATGTCCTCAACTTGATTGTCAACAGTTTTAAAGGACTGGGTGACCTTGATGCCGCTGCTGGAATGGGAGCTTTGGAGGGACCCCATATCTTCTGGGATAGTGGCCGTAGCTTTGCCTCGGCTAATGGCCAGTTCTTTAGCTCGCTCCCTTTCGGCTGCCTCCATGATTCGCTTTATGAGGTGGGTTTGGACCAAAAAAAGCTAAGGGTTCTCTCACCCGTCTGGAGAGCTCCTTTGGTGCAGTCTGGGGTGCTGGGTGGGTTGCTGGCATGGCTAGACCTCTTGGTCCAGATTTACCAATTAGCTTGGTGTGGCGAAAGTAACCTCGCCACTGGGACTTGGAGGGGCCTAATTGCCAGCCTCTTGCCCCAGGATTATGGTCCATGTATTAGACCTGGATTCAGGACTGGGGAAAGCCTTTGTTTATGCCTTTTCCTTTTTACAGTTCAATATATGAAACTACCGAATGGATTGTGCCTATGGTGTTCATTTACCGACAACAATCGAACAGCCGGACCACACACAAGTGGAGGGTGTAGCCCATTTACCTCCCAGACTGGTAGTTAACCACAGCCAAATTGATAAACGGCTGGGTGGTCGCAGTTTGTATAGTCAAACACGTGGTGGTGGTTAGCTACTTTAATTATATCACAGGCATTTACTGTATGTGGGAGTGTCGTGCTGTTAACGACTGTTTTGATTGGTTTACGTCCCTTGTGTCCCTGTGTTCCATCAGGTCCAGGGGGTGTGCCTCTGGCCTGAAAAACTGTATAAATTGTAAGTGCTGCCTTCTATTAAACAGATCTGTGTTACCCCTTCATGAAGTCTTGGCTCATGTTTGGGGGATGGGATAACTACACTCTTGGAGATTACTATAATCACAATACTCCCCTGAGCTCTTGTAAGAGCTTGTTCCTGCTACGCTCTCTGGACTAAGAGAGGCCTATCCACTGGAAGCTGGATCCTGGTCTTGGGTCCAGGGTGGGTGGAGGACGGCGAGACCCTGGCGCAGCTGCATCGCTGGTAGTGGGGTCTGCAGTGCTTATGGTGTCTGGTGGAGTGCTTGGAGCCCTCGGCAAGCACTAGGAGCATCGATTGGCGGAGGTACTCTGTTAGTGTGCCAGCGGTCCATCACACTTGGGTTTCTTCATCCCCGCTGGACCTAGTTACTTCTCGGTCAGTAGTTCCTGTAGGGCTACTTTAGTTAGTTGTCTGTAGCTTTCTGCCATCCATGTCACTGTATTTTCCGCTGGACTTGTTTGGTACGGAGGATCCCACCTCAAACAAAAGTGACAAGGGTTACTAGGCTCAGGTCGTTGTGCCTTCCTTCCTCCCTCCACTAGTCCTAATTCCACATGGGCTTAGTAGTGTTTTAGCTCTCTGTCACAAACGCTCCTTCCCACGAACGTTTGCCACAGACATCTGCAGAAGTGTGGAAGCCGGCCTCCTGCCCACCGACTATGGTCCAGGTCTAAGACACCATTTGGAAGTTAACCTGCCCAGCTGCCATTAGCAGCTTTCCCTGGGTGCCGCTGGTTTGGTACTCTCCCTTCATTTGAATGGAACCGAACACTAGCTCCCTGGCGGCCATTCACATGAACCAAATGGTCCTCAGGGGTACTTAGCAGCAACGGCGATGGAACTAATTTCGGTATGAGGACTTTGTGGGTCCCCGCATGAGGTGACCGAGCTCCTGAAAGTTGACCGTCAAAAGCACCAAACCCCCTGGAACTATTTTGGGCATAGGACCACATGTGCGGACGGTCAGAACTTTAACACGGTGGCATTTTGTCTACACTGCATGGATCTGAGCGCTGTTTGCAGAACTTGGGCACTCAGATCAGGGCTATTTGGAGATGTATTATTTGTGGGGTTATTTTATGCTTTTATTATGTTTTGGGGTACTTTTATGCTTTTATATTTTGTGTTGGGCTCTCTGTTCCTGGGAAATAATTAGCTTTCCAGTCTTTTACTCAATTATCTCCCAGGCCCAGAGATTCTTGGAGGGGCTTGTGTTGAATACAATGAAAACCTCTGCCTTTTGAGGAATCAGCGGGGAAATTCCTTGTAAGCACTGTAGCTCCCAGGACTGTGTGTCCTCCAGGCCCTGGGAGACAACAGAGGTAGTCCCCAATCCTGCTCCAGAACGAAGAGGCTCCAGGAGGACCTCAGTCAAGCCACGGTGACTGGACCAGAGGCGCTGAGGTTTTCCCTGGTTTCAGCTAGGAAGTGGTCCTTGGCAGAGGTACTCAGCTGGGGTAGAGGGAGCTTCACTACACTCTCCCACTCCATGTAGAAATTCCCCCAATATATTGGACACAACCAGTCGTATTAGGTCTAAGAAAGACTGTTTTATTAAGGCCAAGTTGCCTGTTTATACATACAGACCCCCAGCATGGGTTCTCCATAAAATACAATAGTAACCCCGCCTAGGCGTCTCTGTGTCTGGGAGATAAGTGCGTGTACTTTTGCTTAAACAAATTATCTCCCAGGCACTAGAGGTAAAATATTGTACAACGAAAAATGTCAAAATACATTTAAGACGGATGGGAACCCCCACAAGTATGGTATCCCCAGATAGCCCGGATCTGAGTGCTGAAGTTGTGCAAATAGCGCTCAGATCCATGTAGTATAGCCGAATCGACACCGGGGTAAAGTTTTGTTCTACCGCACACATGGCCTTTGCCCAGAATAGTTCCATAAGAAACGAGGTAGTGGCCGGTCAACTTTCAGGAGTTCCTATACGCCTGTAACCAAAGGCTCCATCTGGCTCGTAGGGAGCGAATGGTCTCCCAGTTCAGGATAGTCTTCTTCCCGAACAGCACTCTCCTGGCTTGTCTTGGGACAGAGCAGGCAGCGGTGTGATTTTCCCAAAGTGTTCGAAGTATAGCTCCACGCACTCAACGACTACGTAACGCTGCCCAAGTTCAGGAGTCAAGATGGCTGCCTGTGACGAAAGCCACTTCACCACTGGTTTTTGGAGGGGACTACTTGCCAGCCTTTTACTCTGTGACTATGGCCCCTGCAATAGAACTGGCTAATATACTTTAAACAGGCTCTGTTTGTGGAATTAGGACTATATGGTTCATTTAACAAACAACCGCACGAACAGAGACCACCCTGGAGCTTAACATCTATTAACAACTTGGAATGTTTCTCACCGCAGTGTTCTATTTGTTCGTCTGGGTGGCCGCAATTACTATGAACAACCACGAAGTGGCGGCCATCTTGTTCGCATGGACGCAGGCAACGGTGTTTGGGCATGAATCTCATGGAACTGAAATCGGATACAGAAACTCCCGAACACCGCTGGACTTCCATCATCACCTGTGTTTATTTCTATTCAGCTTAGAAGGGCACTGTTCTGTCAGATTATTCGTCTGGATGAAGGAAACAAGCTCCAGGGTAAGACTATTGACTGTTCGGTAGTTTGTTCGTTTGCAAACTACCGAACTAGACCAGCCGCACAGCCTAATTCTATAGAACTGTTTTGGGCATGGGACCATGCCTGCGCCTAGGCAAAAATATGAATTCCATTAAACTTTTTAACCCCTGCTCTGACCTGGGTGATTTTTGGATATGTTCGTCACCCAGATCAGGGCTATTTATGGGGATTGTGGCGAAAGTGACCTCGCCACTGGTTTTTGGAAGGGCCTGTTTGCCAGCCTCTTGCCCCGGGACTATGGCCCCTGGGGGTATTGCCCTTTGGAGACGATTATTTGGGCTGATTGGATTTTGGGACACTTTTTCTGCCCCTTTGAAGCCCTGGGAAGGTGTGCCTCTTCCCCTCCCCCATTTCCTGTCCCATTGTTCTCCAGAAGGGCGTTGTCCCAGGGACACTGCCAGACCAGTTGGAACTGGCTGCTTTGTCCCTCCTCGGTCTCTCAACAGCCCTTGCTATGGTTTAACCCCATCGCGATTTGACTGTGTTCGTGTGATCTGAGCGCTGTTCGGCTATAGTGAGCACCCAGCTCCAAGCTATCTGGGGATAGGTCAAATGTGGGGGTTCAGTTCTATAGAATATTAGTTATGTATTTTAATGTGTTTTGTTGCAGTTGTGACTTAGTGATATTTTCTGTACCTGGAGATAATTGAGTTTACTCTGCTTGTTAAAAGAGTGCACTCACAAGAGTAGAGCCATATATTGAACCTGGCTCTGGTGTGGATGTCCTTAGGATCTTTAAGGGTGATCCAAATCCCCCTGTGGATAGTTTGGATACCTGGAGTATTTCAGTATTCTCCCAGCAATTAATTGCAGAAAATCCAAATAGGGTTAAAACAAAATTTATTTGATGAAACAAATGGATAAAAGATATGATGATAAAAATCTCTTAATGTCCAAAACGCATTTTGCCTAGTGTGGCTTCTTCACTTGGCATTAGTGATGTTAATGTATCCAGTTCTTTATATACTAGTGATTTTCAAGTTTGCGTTATTTTTCTTAATGTCTGTTGGTACAATACTTCCTGTTGTTTACGTCATATCCGGTCTTGTAGGTACTCTGCGTGTTTGGAACGCACCTCATTGGGTCGGCAACTCTCTTCCTGTTGCTCACGTCCTTTGCGATCACGTGTATACGCTCAGCGTGTTTGGAACGCACCTTATGTTTCACTGAATCAGCAAGCAGAGTGGGAGAAGTCTTTGGTGGAGTGCATTATGCGTTCCGCTCATATGACAAGATTTAACACATAAAATACTTAGGCATTATAACTTAATGTCTAAACTGGAAAAACAAAGAATTCAATATTAGATACATTTGATCACATATTTCTCAATGTTGTACTTTAGTGGTTTAAAAATACAGATGAGAAATTTTTAAAGTGACAGTATAATCATACTAATTATATATACAGAATTCAATATGGAGTGGAGTAACACCTCTTAGTGTAAAGTGGAAGGGAGGAAGAGTTTCTAATATATGATTTTTACACTTGCTCATGCATTGGTGAAATTCTAAAAAAATATAAAAATTATTACTTTTAAAAATATAAAACATAGTTATCTTATTATTAATACAGAAAAAATATTTAAGTTAAGATAAAAAATGACATAATTCGAAGTCCTGGTTAAGACCATGTGGGATGAGTGTTTTAAAATTATAAATGCATTTAATTTCTTCTTCTCCTATTTTCTTATTACCATTCTACCATTGGAAGAAGGAGAAATAGAAGAAGAAGAACTACCGAGCAGAGAGAAAAGAGGAAGGAATTAAACACAGAAGGGATGTTTTATTTAACAGGATCATCATTAAAGGAAAAACACATTAAAATATTACAAAAGGGCCTAATATTTGCTCCCACTTCAGATTTTAATGAACTCAATTTTTTTATAGATGTAAATAATTTTATTAGACCATTATCTTTAAATAAATTTTTTTTAATAAAGAAATAAATATGGCTGCTGAATCAAACTCAGATTTTATACAAACAGAATTAAAACAAAAATCACAATTTTCCCAAAATGTATAATTTGTGACGAAATGAAAACTTTGGAAAAAATGCTAATGAGGGAGGCACAAAATATAAAAAAATTCTGAAAAATCTGTCACAGACAGAGTACAAAGCTTTAAATGACTTAAAGGAAGAAAACTTTGTCATAAAATCAGCAGATAAAGGAGGGGGAGTTGTTGTTTTAAAAAGAGACAACTACGTTCAAGAAGCAGAGAGAATTCTTTTAGACACTAAAACCTATTAAAAAATACCTACGAACACAAGTGTGAATATACAAAAAAAGTTTGAAACATACGTAGAAAAGGGTTTGATTTAGGAATTTTGAAAGAGGAGGAAAGGAAGTATTTATTAATCCCACATCCAAAAACACCTGTTTTCTACTATCTGCCAAAAATACACAAAAATAGAAGCAATCCCCCGGGAAGACCTATTTGTGACGGACTGCTGGCACTCTGACCGACTACCTCAGCCAATCGATGCTCCTAGTGCTTGCTGAGGACTCCAAGCACTCCACCAGACACCATAAGTACTGCAGACCCCACGAACCGCCGCAGCTTGGTTGGGGTCTCGCCGCCCTTCACCCACGGTCAGTATCGAGCTTCCAGTGGGCAGGCCTCTTTTCCTCCAGAGAGTGTAGCAGGAACAAGCTCTTCTTAAAGAGCTTAGTAGTGATTATCCAAAGGAATATACAGAGCATAACAATCCCTTGTAGTGTTATAGCAATTCCCCCAATAAGGGCCAAGACTCTAGATTGAGGGTTAAGCAGGAACAGAATTCACTGAGGCTTTATTGCTTCTTTTATACACATTTTCCAATAAGGTTAACACCCACGTGGACCTTGTTGGGCACTGAAAGCACAAACGTAACAACCAATCATATACAGACACACAGTTAAACACTCCCATTCATTACAGCAAAATACTCCCCTCTGCCTGTGATATAATTACTGAACACAATGGGCTAACGTAATTATCACAGGCAGGAAAATATACTGTTTTTACATCATTTCTATAACTCTAACATTATACATCTCATTCGCATAAAACTTACATTTTCTGAATCAGCACAATTAGGGAACAAACATCTCCAAAAATCATTTGAATCCGTTCAGGAGTTAGCTGGAAGTCTCCTTTGACTGACCGCACGCACATTTTCATGCCCAAAACAGTTCCACAGATTTGGCCTGTGCGGTCGGTCTATAACAGGTGCCGTTCGTCCAAATGGCAATGTTAATGTGGCGTTCGAATAATATTACACTATATATATATATTAGTAATTCTCTATATAATGCCAATATTACACTATTTATATTAGTAATTCTCTATTTAATGATAATATTACACTATATATATAGTAATTCTCTATATAATGATGATATTACACTATATATATTAGTAATTCTCTATATAATGATACTATTACACTATATATATATATATATTAGTAATTCTCTATATAATGATACTATTACACTACATAGATATATATATTAGGAATTCTCTATATAATGATGATATTACACAATAAATATTAGTGATTCTCTATATAATGATATTATACTATATATGAGTAAATCTCTATATAATGATATTATTACACTATATATATATATTAGTGATTCTCTATATAATGATAATATTACACTATATATTAGTAATTCTCTATATAATGATGATATTACAGTATATATTTGTAATTCTCTATATAATGATAATATTACACAATATATATTAGTAACTCTCTATATAATGATAATATTACACGATATATATTAGTAACTCTCTATATATAATGATAATATTACACAATATATATTAGTAATTCTCTATATAATGATAATATTACACTATATATATTAGTAATTATATAATGATAATATTACACTATATATATATATTAGTAATTATCTATATAATGATAATATTATATTATATATTAGTAATTATCTATATGATGATAATATTACACTATATATATATATATATTAGTAATTATATAATGATAATATTACACTATATATATTAGTAATTATCTATATAATGATATTACACTATATATATTAGTAATTCTATATATATTACACTATATATATATAAATTAGTAATTCTCTTTATAATGATGATACACTATATATTTTAGTAATTCTATATATAATGATAATATTACACAATATATATTAGTAATGATCTATATAATGATAATATTACACTATATATTAGTAATTCTCTATATAATGATAATATTACACTATATATATATTAGTAATTATCTATATAATGATATTACACTATATATATTAGTAATTTGCTATATAATGATATTACTCTATATATATTAGTAATTCTCTATATAATGATAATATTACTCTCTCTATATATATTAGTAATTCTCTATATAAGGATGACATTACACTATAAATATTAGTGATTCTCTATATAATGATAATATACTATATATATGAGTAATTCTCTATATAATGATAATATTACACTATATATATTGGTGATTCTCTATATAATGCTAATATTACACTATATATTAGTAATTCTCTATATAATAATATTACTCTATATAGATTAGTAATTCTCTATATAATGATAATATTACACTATATATAGGTATTCTCTATATAATGCTAATATTACACTATATATTAGTAATTCTCTATATAATAATATTACTCTATATATATTAGTAATTCGCTATATAATGATAATATTACACTATATATATATATATATATATATATATATATATTAGTAATTCTCTATATATATATCAGTGATTATATAATGATAATATTACACTATATATATATGAGTAATTCTCTATATAATGATAATATTACACTATATATATATTAGTAATTCTCTATAAAATGATATTACACTATATATTAGTGATTCTCTATATAATGATAATATATATATGAGTAATTCTCTATATAATGACCGTTCGAGGTCAGCGTTGAATGAGGATCCACTTCCGGGTTCTCTCAGACGCCATCTTGGGTTCAGTATCCACGAGGTTTTCACCACGTTAGCTGTGTCCAGGAATCCTGTTCAGGCCTTTCCGCCCGTCCATATAATGATAATATTACACTATATATATATTAGTAATTCTCTATAAAATGATATTACACTATATATTAGTGATTCTCTATATAATGATAATATTACACTATATATATTAGTAATTCTCTATATAATGATAATACACTATATATGAGTAATTCTCTATATCATGATAATATTACACTATATATTAGTAATTCTCTATATAATGATAATACACTATGAGTAATTCTCTATATCATGATAATATTACACTATATATACGAGTAATTCTCTATAGAATGATGATATTACACTATATATATTAGTAATTCTCTATATAATGATGATATTACACTATATATATTAGTAATTCTCTATATAATGATAATATTACACTATATATGAGTAATTCTCTATATAATGATGATATTACACTATATATATTAGTAATTCTCTATATAATGATAATATTACACTATATATTCGTGATTCTCTATATATGATAATATTACACTATATATATATGAGTAAATCTCTATATAATGATGATATTACACTATATATTAGTGATTCTCTATATAATGATAATATTACACTATATATATATATATTTTATTAATTCTCTATATAATGATATTACACTATATATTAGTAATTCTCTATATAATGATATTACACTATATATGAGTAATTCTCTATATAATGATATTACACTATATATATTAGTAATTCTCTATATAATGATAGTATTACACTATATATGAGTAATTCTCTATATCATGATAATATTACACTATATATATATGAGTAATTCTCTATATAATGATGATATTACACTATATGTATTAAGGCAATTTGCCTGGATTTGTGGGAGGTGCTGGTTTGCTACCCCTAGCCTACTTAAGGCACGCCCCTTACCTGGCTCCTTACCGTTCGAGGTCAGCGTTGAATGAGGATCCACTTCCGGGTTCTCTCAGACGCCATCTTGGGTTCAGTATCCACAAGGTTTTCACCACGTTAGCTGTGTCCAGGAATCCTGTTCAGGCCTTTCTGCCCGTCCAGCTCCTTCTGACTCCGGTCTTCGTCGTAGATCGCGTCCCAGGGACTCCTAAACCGTAAGTCAGACCTACCTGTCATGCCAGGACCGGTTCCCACGGCGTACGGTACAGCACGGGTCCTCGCTTTACGGTTTTTCCCTGGTTATGACACGAATGTTTCAAGCTGTTCGCGGGCTTTTTCATTCATACGGTCATTCGGCTGAACAGTTTACTCGTTCAATAGTCATTTCACATATCAACTATTTCATGTTACATTGAAACGAATTATCACTCGGTTGTTTTGCCGTTCTGCAATTTTCATATACGCTCAAACACGCTTCGGTTCGCATAAGTTCATATGGTTAAACTGTTCTAACTTCTGTGTTTCCCTCACATTTGTTTTCGGCTTTATTTCTATGTATTACGCATAATCCTTTCATGAATTATATTCACTATTTCGTATGTATATAACGTTCGGTTAAGAATTGCTTGTTTAAATAGATAGATTATTTCTATTACTTTTTAAATATTGTCAGTATTGTATTACGTCCATACAAATCAAGTCCACTTATCTGTATAGACCATTTGACTCCCACGCTTTCAGGGGTCTGCATTACTTATCCATCCATACAAATGGACTCAGCCTATGTTACAGGCCTCATTTCTGTGTTATTACTATAACACATACAAAGGATACAGGTTCATTTAAGCAATAATTCTCGGGTTGATACGTCTTTTCAATACAAATATATATCATATGTATTAAGGCAGTTTTGCCTGTATTTGTGGGAGGGGCTTAAATGAATTCACTCCCCTATATAAGGGACACCCCTTACCTGACTCATATTGCTTGAGGTCAGCATCAGAATGATTTCCACTTCCGGGTCATCCAGACGCCATTTTACCTGATTACTCCATGAGGTTTTCTAAGCAGAGCTGTGTCAGGAATCCAGCCACAGGCTTTTCCGGCCTACCACCTTCTTTCTTCAATCCATCGCCGTGGATGGTGTCCAAGTGACTCACAAACAGTAAGTCGACCTACCCGTTACGCCAGGCATCAGTCCCACGGCACCATGCACGGGTCAGGTCCTCACTTTACGGCTGCATTTTGTCTATGTCTGTTCTAAAACCATTGCATGTTCATGCATATCATTCGTTTAAACCCCCTACCGGTCTTTGGGTGTACTACAGGCTTCTTAGACATTATTGCATTTCATGTACAAACCAACGAACCACTGCATTTTCGCCTACACACTGACCCCTACCGGTCATTCGGTGTACTACCGGCTTCTCAGACATTATTGCATTTCATGTAAAAACCAACCAAACACCGCATTTTCACCTACACACTGACCCCTATCGGTCATTCGGTGTACTACAGGCATCTTAGACGTTTTTTGCATTTTCATGTACAAACCAATAAACCACCTCATTTTCACCTACACACTGACCCCTACCGGTTTTTGGTGTACTACAGGCTTCTTAGACATTATCGCATTTCATGTACAAATAAACGAATCACTGCATTTGCACCTACACACTGACCCCTACTGGTCATTTGGTGTACTACAGGCTTCTTAGATATTATCGCATTTCATGTACAAATCAACGAACCACTGCATTTGCGCCTACACACTGACCCCTACCGGTCATTCGGTGTACTACGGGCTTCTCAGACATTATTGCATTTCATGTATAAACCAACAAACCACTGCAATTTTCACCTACACACTGACCCCTATCAGTCATTCGGTGTACTACAGGCTTCTTAGACGTTTTTGCTTTTCATGTACAAAACCATAAACCACTGCATTTTCACCTACACACTGACCCTTACCAGTCATTCAGTGTACTACAGGCTTCTTAGACATTATCGCATTTCATGTACAAATAAACGAATCACTGCATTTGCACCTACACACTGACCCCTACTGGTCATTTGGTGTACTACAGGCTTCTTAGATATTATTGCATTTCATGTACAAACCAACTAACCACTGCATTTGCGCCTACACACTGACCCCTACAGGTCATTCAGTGTACTACTGGCTTCTCAGACATTATTGCATTTCATGTACAAACCAACTAACCACGGCATTTTCGCCTACATACTGACCCCTACCGGTCAATCAGTATACTACAGGCTTCTCAGATTTTATTCCACTTCATAAGCAAACAAACGAACTACAGCATTTTCGCTTTTATACTGACTCCTATCTGTCAAATGGACACATGACATTAACCCCTTAAGGACACATGACATGTGTGACGTGTAATGATCCCCTTTTATTCCAGAAGTTTGGTCCTTAAGAGGTTAAAGGGTATTTTAACATACAATCAGCATTTCTGACCCCTACTGGTCAACAGCAAAACTGTCTTCACATGTCATATACAATTTACCAGCCAATATAAATTACACATAAGATTGTTTTAAACATAACTATAGACCATAAATTAAACTCCAGCACGGGCTCAACTTCAGGTTTAATTCACAATAATTTACATTTCACATCAAGACCAACAGTGGTTCTATCAACACTGCCACCTACAGGTCTGTCAAGTACATTGACAATTTTCATGGGGTTTTACAAACACCAAAACACTGACACCTATAGGTCAACAGACAAACAACATTTCACATACCAATCAGTATCCAACTACACTGCCACCTATAGGGCACTCGGCAGATCTCCAGTGCACTTGCATTTTGCAACACCATGTTCACTGACCCCTACCATTCAATAAGACATACAACAATTCACATAGCAAGCACTATGTCAACATCTGGTATAAATACATATATTATTACACAGTAGCAGACGCATCTGTATATATGTAACTGGTAATATAGTTCACATACATTTTTCACAGCACGCTGCTCCCGCAACAGACTTACAACATACAACATACAACATACAACATACAAGGTGGGGACAGACCACATTTTCACTTGTACATACGGCACTTAATGGGTTAAGATTGATACATATTTAACCAGTATGGCTACGATGTTTAATATTTACACATTACGTCACTTTACTTTTCACATATACTGTACATATTAAGATAAGCTTGGTCTATGCCATATTTCCTTATGCCATACGGTTTTATCCATTCAGGTTACAGTTACTACTAAAAAACCTATACGGATTGTCAGGTTCAATACCATACTACCAGGTACATACACCTGCTCACGTAGTTATCCATCTCTTACCTTCCCTGGAATAGTAATAGTGTACTGGCAATTAGGGTTCTAGGGCCCAATAGGTATTACCCCCTTTTTTCTCTGCATTATGCTTCGGTTAGTGGTCCCGCGAGGCCAACACCCCGCCTCACACTCGGAGGCATACACCCCTCGGGCCACTCGTGAGCTAGCCGCCTCGCATTGTATCATAGAGAGGACCTCACCTGTCACTCCCCTTCCTATTTTCTGGTTACTGTCACCGAGAGGCCAACATCCTGCCACAACGTTCGGTGGCCACACAAAATCCCCTCGCGCCAAGCATAGATAGAGCCTCTCAAGCCACTTGGCAACTAGCAGGGCCTCACCAGTCACCAAAAAACACCAAGTCTAATCGTTTCGCCTTACGGCTTAGCTAGCAAGCCAGTACAAGAACCCTGGGTACAAATAATAATTGCAATCTTTATTGTTATTTAAGTATTTCTCAAAAAGATGGTGAAGAATCACCTCTTCCTAGCACCCCGGCTAGAATTGATACACCTTCAAGCAGAGGAGATGTTGCTAGTCCAGCAGCAATCAGATCCTGGACGATCCCACACATTACCACCGACCTAAGGAGGTGACAAATCCCCTACCCTGCTACAGCAAGGAAAGCAGTTATTCAAACTCCTCCATACATCAACGGACAACACGGAGGCAGGGGAAGGCCCAGCTACATCAACTCAGGTGACACCCAGGCTATGCTAGCTTCACTCATAAACTCATGAGCCAAAAATTTATGACAGACTGGCAATCTCGAGTTGGTCACCACAGCCCTCACAAGGCTGGGCCTCACGCTACTGTACAACCAGCACCAACCGAAACTCGGTTACCTGGTACAATCAATTCTTATGACACACAAGATGTTAAACCTGCACGTATGATCCCAGCACATTGGGGAAGCAAGGCATATATATGTATGATGATGTATCTGTGATGGTCAGATCCAGGGATTCCAGGTAAATCGGGAACTGACCATCCCTTGGTTGGGTTGGCATTTGGAATATGTGGAGATGTTTATTTGTGCAGGTACCCATACAGAAGGGATTTTGTCCCAAACAAATGGACGAGCACTCTCAGGCTCCAGGTACCAGCATCTCTGAACTACCAGAGACCACTGATATGAGTAGTTGCATTGCATACAGACTGTTGCATATATGTTCAAATAGTTCAGGGCACATGACAAACCATGTGTCCCAATACAACTTACAAATAATGTATTCACCATCTGTACACACCAATGCATTTTCAACACTACTGACTCATCACCCTTCCAGACTTGTAGTAGATTTACTAAAGCTCTGGAGCTTCAAAGGGCTCCCATACAGGTATCA
Organism: Pelobates cultripes; assembly: GCA_933207985.1. Lineage (NCBI taxonomy): Eukaryota > Metazoa > Chordata > Amphibia > Anura > Pelobatidae > Pelobates > Pelobates cultripes. The sequence goes on along the minus strand of OW240922.1, from coordinate 4,346,315 downwards.
TAAACACACCTTCAAGGAATATAGCATGCCCTCACTTACAGTCAGCACAACAAAACCATTGGCTGTAAACACACTCATAGCCAAGATTTGCAGAGGGGTCTTCCAATCTCCACCATTTACAGCATGGCACCAAACACACACATTGGTATTGTCACAAGGAATCTTCCCTTAAACAAAGACTAACCATGGACTTATCGGTAACACACACCTCCGCTACCCCAAGTCTCAACTCCCTCATACCCTCCGAGGATTTTTCTTACTATACAACACCATTGATCTACCTTTACAGCGATCACTCAAGCATGGGTTGAAGCTTGATTAAGTAAGACCAATATCATCAAAGCAGTAAACGGCTACCATCTACCCTACACACTGGCACTTACATGGCTTAAATTGGGCAATCCTTTCCCCGCTCAACTTTCGAGCTACAGATTAGCCTACTATCGATATTCGCAGATACTCTGTGCTGGTTATGATAACATATCCAGAGGCCTTACAGTCATACACTATCTAGAAGACTTCTTGTTAATCAAAGAAAGCATATTTTTCACTAGAAGCCTCACGGCAGCTTAGTCTGGTTGACCACTTGGGCGTCCCAGTACCCCATAAGAAACAGAAGGCCCAGACACTATCTTCACATTACTGGGAATATGACTTGAGTCGGCATCCATACACGCAAGTTACCACAAGACAAATAGGGAACATTCTCAACTACATCAATCACTACCTCCTGCTTAGTACTTACAACTGCAAGGAACTACGATCCCTACCAGGTTCCTTAATTTTGCCATGCTTTCACATCCAGAGTACTTCCCCTTTTTTCCACACTTCCAACATGATGATCAGAGGAGGTGCCTAGACACCTCAGCAACAGCAGACCTGCACATGGGGGGGGGGGATTTCTTAACCACTTGGCATGGTAAAAGCATGTTCCTTCCAGGATTGTCTGACACTTCTCCAACCAGATGGTCAGACGCAGCGTATACCACGGGTTTGGCAGCGATCTACCGGGAACAATTGCTTTGGAGCTGTTGGCCATGGCATCCAGGTTTGGAAATTTTTCCACCACTTCAGCCCCTTTGGGAGATCTACCCCATTGTAGCAGCTGCTGTGGCATGGGGTAAATCATGGTCAGGGTCATCAATCTGTTGTTACTCAGACAACTAAGCACATACCATATCATCAACAAACGCCACTACTCATCCATAAGTTCATGATGTTTCTGGGGAACTCACTTGGTTGGCCACTTATCACATTTCACTTTCATGTACCAGACGGGGGTATACATCCCTGCCGACAACTGTCTCATTTATATTCCAGGCATGTTCATCATACGCTTCCTACAGCCGCCCATACAGTCACGTCCACTCTTTCGTTCCAGAGACAAAATCATGGATTAGACATACTCATGCAGCATAGCATGCACTATCCCACCTAGCACTTTCGTCCCATACTTGTAGAACGCATAACACAGCTTTTCACCTGGCTTAAAGAATCTCATTGGAACACGACATAGCTCAACCTGTGTCACAAAATTTCTCATAAGTTTTGCTTATTTTTGCCACCTTAAACTTAAACTATCTCATACACCATTAATTATATATTTTACAGGCATTCAACAACACATGATAACCTATGGCCAAAACTACCATAAACTTCATGCTATCATACCAGAAAAGAATATACTCAGAGGTTTTCAGGAATCCATTCCCCCACGTTCCTCTCAGAGATTACCAATAGCCATCCAACTGTTCATCCTTATCGGACCTATTAGATCTACAACCATTCAATTATACTACCAAGTCGGCCATTACCAGCCATGCACATTGCCTTTTATGCCTTTCTCAGGCCAGAGAATCCACTACCATCACCACCACTCAGACAGATCATTGTCTTCAACGATCCCACGTACGTAAACACATATATCATTACCTATTGGCTCTACCACATTCCGAAATGAGTCAACATGCACCAACAGTAGAGATAACATACTATCCTACCTACAACAAATGGTGCCCACTTTCGGTCCTAGATTCCTACCTTCAAAATCCTTTCAGGAATTAAAGACTGTAATGCATTTAAGGAAATGTCTGGTTAATTTGTATATATTTGTTGACTGTATTAAATCTTTGATTATTCATTTTTGCCCTCTTTATTTACAGGCCTACCGTATCGTCGGTATCGGCACACCACAACCGACTTGCTCCCTTTACACTATCTAAGCTTATGCTGGATCCTTACTCCATATACGGCTATTTTGCCCCTTACACAAGTATTAAGGCAGTTTTGCCTGTATTTGTGGGAGGGGCTTAAATGAATTCACTCCCCTATATAAGGGACACCCCTTACCTGACTCATATTGCTTGAGGTCAGCATCAGAATGACCCTCCCACCCACTCCTCATTTCAACACTTTCTCTTTTCTTTCCATTTACTTTACTTTCTTACTCCTTGGTGGGCCCTCTTTATTTACAGGCCTACCGTATCGTCGGTATCGGCACACCACAACCGACTTGCTCCCTTTACACTATCCTAAGCTTATGCTGGATCCTTACTCCATATACGGCTATTTTGCCCCTTACACAAATATATATATATATATATATATATGTATATATATATATATATATATATATATATATATATACACATCACTTTACATAATTTTAAAGCATTTTGGGTATCCCTGCCTTTGGTTATTCTGCTACATATCATACATAACGCTGTGTAAAATAGGCCATGACCTAATCCATGTTCCTTTCTATAAAACCAGCTACATTTCTGTACAGATCATTGAACTCCCACGCTAGGAGTTTTATAATTATCCATTTCATTTCAATTCACTCAGCCTACGTTACAGGCCTTATTTCTCTGTCATGACTATGACACATAAGGCTTAATTCCTTTTCATGCATACTCGGGTTGAATCACACGTACTGATCCAACCAATCATACGTTTCCTGCACAGTCATATACATATATATATAACCTACATTTCATGTTCCCCTTACACAGCATTATCACATAACACATGGGTTGTTTGTACATAGGCCACGGCCTCCCTCAGATGTCTTATTTAAGCATGCAAACATTTCTGAGCCACTCATATCCATTCCCATCATATCAACATAATTTCAAAACATTGCTGCTACAGGCTATAAGTCTGTTCTTTTCAACAATCCACACTCATCATACTACTCTCTTTTACCCATTTTAGGCTGTCAAGCTTATATATATTTGCTCCACACGGTTTATTCCTGTAAATTTGTCATACTACCAGGTACGTACACCTGCTCATATGGTATTCTACCATACATTTCATTTCGTCCCCCTAGTTTAGAGTACTGGCAATAGGGTCACAGGATTCCCAATAGGTATTTACCCCGTCTTGGCAGTCGCCATTAGTTAGTGGTCCTGCGAGGCCAACAACCCGCCTCAAACGTTCCAGAGGCAAACACCCATCGGGCCACACGTTAGCTAGCCGCCTCGCATGTTGCATAGAGAGGGCCTCACCTGTCACTCCCTTCCCCTGTTTTCTGTCTTACAGTCACAGAGAGGCCTAAAACTCCTGCCACTACCAATTTGGTGGTTCAATATACTAATTAATTGTTTTATTTATAGTATGTCTCAGGAAGGGGTAGAGGAATTCTCCCTGCCTAGCACCCCGGCTAGAGCTGTCACTCCCACACAAGGAGGAGAGCTAGCTAGTCCAGCATCAATCAGATCCTGGACGATCCCGCGTATAACCACGGAATTAAGGAGACAACAAATCCCCTACCCCGCTACAGCAAGGAAAGCAGAACTTTTCAAACTGCTACGCACATCGACTAATAACATGGATGCCAGGGAAGGATCTAGCCAGTCCAACCCAGGAGACATACATGCCATGTTATCCTCACTCATGGCATCCATGAGCAAGGTCAACTCCAGGCTGGAGAAACTTGAGTCGGTCACCACGGCCCTCACTCTAGCAGGGCCACCCGCTGCTGCGGTACAAACACCAGCCTTGCCATTAGTCGCTCCAGCCATCACCCTGGATGACCAGGAAGTTAGCCCGGCCCACATGATACCTGAGCACATTAAAAGGGATATCCTGGAAGGTAAAGACGTCAACCTGGCTTCCCTGTTGATTGCCTCCCAGGATATTGTGGAACATAAGACGTATGCTTATGATGATGTATCTGTTATTGTCAGATCTAGGGATGCCCGCCTGAACAGAATACTGACTATACTATACCTGAATTTGTACTAGCGTTTGGTATTTACAGGGATGTCATCTGTGCGGTCTATCCCAACAGAAGAGAGGAGTTTGATCTCTATATGCACAAGCTGGTAGACCTGGGCAACAAATATGGTGGTTCGGCCTTCTATGACTACCATAGGTCTTTTTCTGCAAAAGTGTCTGGAGCCTTCTCCCAGTACGGAACTGGGGAAGGATTGATACCGTCTTATTTTGCAGACACTTTGCAGGTCTAAGAACACCAGCTTGTGCATACTGCTCCTCCACAAGCCATACTACAAAATTTTGCCCCAACACGGCAGACGGACATGCCTCCATGCAAGAAGCTAGTTCCTCTGGGGATCCAGGGAAATTATCAAGAGACAAACTGGGACGCCCAATCAAGTTTCTGGGTAAGTCCCAGATATGTAATAATTTCAATGTTGGGTCATGGGCACCCGCAGGAATTTTTCCGGGGGGGGGGGCATAATTGTAATGACATCCATGCATGGTACCTTTTTGACAGTGTCATGAAAGGGAAGGGGCATAGCCATTATCACATAAAGCCAGGGTGAATAGCGTTTTCAGAACTATGGTGTCAGGAATATATGTTTGTATTCCTGACACTATAGTGTTCCTTTAAGCAAATTCTGGTCACCATAACAACTTCACCTAAATGAAAATGCTATGATGCCAGGAAGCCCCTGGGTGCTCGCTTTCCTTTAAGGGGTTAAATCGCTCTCAAATGGTTTAACCCCAAAGGCTTCCTCCAGCTCCAGGTCGCTCAGTGGTATTTGGCTTCTGAAACAGAGTGTCAGGAAGTGCAGATTGACGTCAGGCATGTGTGCCGCTGATTGGCTAGAGTGGACAGTTGACGCTCTAAGCCAATCGCTAGTTCCCGGTTCATAAAATAGTTTAACTTTTTTATGAATGGGGAGCTACTGATTGGCTTAGAGTGCCAGCTGACCGCTCTAGCCAATCAGCAACACCCCTACCCAACGGCACTCTGTGCTTCCTGACACTCAGTAAATAAAAGTGAACACATTAATACTGATATTTTTTTACCTTTGGAGATGAGAAGGTCCAGCGTTTCCCTGCCTGGCCCAGGTACCAAAGCCTTATGATGTGGTGTCCAGAATAAAGTGGAGGGTTCACTTCATTTGTCCTTCCTGCTCCAATCTCCTTTTCCTCTCCTTCATTTGACAGTCTTTTTTTTTTCTTCTGACACTGTTTTCTATCCTTGGCCCCTTCTGCTCTTTTACCTTTCTGCTACTTTCTGCTTATTTTGCACCCTTCTGCTCCTTTCTCATTCTGATCCCTTTCTGCTCCTTGCAGACCCTTTCTGCTCCCTTTTCTACTTTACCTTTGTGCTCCTTGCTGTCCCTTTGTGCTCCTTCTCCTACTTTACTTTTGTGTTCCTTCTGTTTCTTTCTGCTCCTTTACCTTTGTGCTCCTTGCTGTCCCTTCCTGCTCCTTGCAGGCCATTCCTGCTCATTCTCCTATTTTACCTTTGTGCTCCTTCTGCCCCTTCCAGCTCATTTCTGACCCTTTCTGCTCCTTCTACTTTACCTTTGTGCTGCTTTACCTTCCAGCTCCTTGCTGACCCTTCCTGTTCATTTCTGTGTGCTCCTTCTCCTACTTTACCTTTTGTGCTCCTTGCTGTCCCTTCCAGCTCCTTGCTGCCCTTGTCTGCTCCTTGATGTCCCTTCCTGCTCATTTCTGTTCCTTCTCCATTTCTTACTTTACCTTCCTGCTCCTTGCTGACTCTTCATGTAGGCTGTCTCCCCCATCCCTCACTTCCATAGGCATGCGCACGGGGTGTGTCGTGTGTGCCTGGGCACACCCTAATCCCCGCGGCAGGGGATTGAGAACGGCAGGGGAGATCTCTGGATCTCCCCGGTCGGCTGATGCAGAGCCGACGCAATCCGAGCGGCGGCTCTGGTCTAAGCCTCCATGGGCCGGTGGGGAGATCAAAGTTCTACCTCACCGGTCCATAGCAGCATGGAGGGAGGCAGCAGAGAACCCGGGCTAGAGTTCACTCTCCACTGTACCACCAGGGAAGGCAGCAGGACTGGGATATTAACTAATCTGCCCCCACCTCCATCCAAACATACAGCACACACAGACACACATAATCTATAGGCTGCTGCCCCCCCAGCCTCACTCCCTAATCTATAAGCTGCTGCCCACCCCCCAGCCTCGCTCCCCTAATCTATAGGCTGCTGCCTCCCCTAGCCTCACTCCCTAATCTATAGGCTGCTGCCCCAGCCTCACTCCCTCTATAGGCTGCTGCCTGCTCCCTAATAGCCTCACTCCCTAATCTATAGGCTGCTGCCCCCGATCCCTCACTCCCCCTAATCCGGGCTGCTGCCCCAGCCTCACTCCCTAATCTGGGCTGCTGCCCCAGGCTCACCCACTCCCCTAATCCTAGTGGGCTGCTGCCCCAGCCCTCACTCACTCCCTAATATATAGGCTGCTGCACCCCCTGGCTCCCTAATTTATAGGCTGCTGCCTCCCCCCCCAGCCTCACTCCCTAATCTACCAGGCTGCTGCCCCATCCCTCACTCACTCCTAATCTATGGGCTGCTGCCCCCCCCAGCCTCACTCACTCCCCTAATCTATAGGCTGTAGCCCCCCCTCTCAAACCCTCCCCCCATCCCTCACTTACCTGATCTGTAGGCTCTCTCTGGCTGCATGTGTTGTTCCCCTGCGGTTTCAATCAGCAGAGAGATGCAGGGATAAGATATAGCTTCCTATCCCTGTCTCTCTCCATACACAGCACCTACTGGCCGGCGCCGGTATTGCAGTTCATTTTCAATCACACGAAAAATAGCAGAACAAGCTGAAAAATCCAGGGGGGGGGGCAAGTGCCCACCCTTGCCCCCCTGTGGACGACCATGTGTTGGGTCTTGTAATTACAGTGTATGTAGACTATTGCATGTCTGTTCAAAATGTTTTAGGGCACATGCAAAGACCATGTGTCCAAATAAAATGTATTCCAAGCCTTACCTAACGTCCATTAATATGCCAGTATTCACAGCATTTATGTCTCAGCACCCATCTAGACACCTGGTAGACTTTCTTATTTCTGGTTTAACAGAAGGCTTCCACACAGGTATCCTACACATACCAGCCGGAACTCTGGAATGCTCTAACCTACAATCCACCCAACACAACCCCACAGCGGCTGACACCCTCATAGCCCAAGAAGTGGATGAGGGCTTTGTGTTGGGGCCTTTTAGAACTCCTCCATTCGTAGAATGGCGCACCAACCCCATTGGTATTGTCACAGGGAAATCTTCCCCAAAACAGAGACTCATCATTGACTTATCGGCACCCCACTCATCGGCCAACCCCAGTCTTAATTCCCTTATACCCTCTGAGGAATTCTCTCTGCAATACACCACCATAGATCACGCCATTACAGCTATCATAGAAGCAGAGGTTGGAGCCTGGCTCAGTAAGACCAACATTACTAACGCCTTTAAATTACTCCCAATCCACCACACACTGTGGCACCTGCATGGCATCAAGTGGTCCGGGAACTAGTATTTTTTCTTCCGGTTAACTTTTGGGTCCAAAAGTAGCCCAGCTATTTTCGACACATTTGCTGAAGCATTATGCTGGTTACTATTGAACATAGCCAGATGCCCTACGGTATTACATTACTTGGACGATTTTCTACTGGTCGAGGAGAATACTTAGCCTCCCACTAGTCTCAAAGCCACCACTAAGCTGTTTGAGCAACTAGGTGTACCCATCTCCCCAAAGAAAACAGAAGGGCCAGACACGGTTATCACTTTTCTGGGTATCCAATTAGACTCTGCTACAATGCAAGCAAGCCTACCATACGATAAGATAGAGAATATTCTCACTTACATAAACAACTACCTACAGCTCGGCACTTGCAACCGCAAAGAGCTACAGTCCCTGCTAGGGTCACAAAATTTTGCTATGCGCATCATACCTCAAGACCGCTCCTTTATATCACGACTATTGCATCTTTTCCCACTTTTCCTACATGACACGCACAGGTTGTCCTTAGATGCCCAAGCTACGGCAGATCTAAACATGTGGAAGAGATTTTTACCCACTTGGAATGGTAAAAGTATGTTCCTCCCTCAATTGACTGAATCATCTCCTACCATTTGGTCAGATGCGGCATCTACCACTGGTTTTGCATCAATTTTTGGGAACGAATGGCTTTGGGGCAGCTGGCCTTCAGCAGTTCAGGATTTGGAAGGTTTTTCCACTACCTCAGCTCTTTTTGAGATCTACCCCATAGTGGCGGCTGCCGTAGCATGGGGTCATTTATGGGCTAATATGCCAGTGCGTTGTTACTCAGACAACTAGGCAACCTGTCACATCATCAACAAAGGTCGTTCCACATCTCTTACGATCATGAGATTTCTGAGGAAACTCACTTGGTTGGCAGCTTGTCATAATTTCTTCCTATGTTGTTTCCATGTTCCAGGTGTATATAACACAGCTGCTGACAATTTGTCTCGCTTTAAATTTCAGGAGTTTCATCAAGCACTCCCGTCAGCAGCACCCACAGCCACCATCACTCCAACATTTCAACAACTCATACTGGACTAGATGTCATCATGCAGCATAGCAGGACATTGTCCCAATTGGCACTTTCAAACAATACAAACAAAACATACAGCAGGGCTTTCACACTATTCAAACGATTCCTTCTGGAACATAACATCATACAACCGTCTGTTATGACATCTTTTCTGGGGTTTGCTTCCTATTGACACATTAAACTCAAAATGTCATATAACACCATCAAACTCTATCTCACTGGCATTCAACACCACATGCTAATCTTACACCCAAATAACAACAGTTTCATGGCTTCTCACCAAATTAAGACCATACTCAGAGGTATTCAAAAATCAGAACCCACACATATAGCCCAGAGGCTACCCATAGATAACCATATCTTCAAAGCATTATCTAGCCTACTTGACTTAAAACCATTTGACACTAATACAAATTCTATCATCAAAACAGCAATATACATCGCTTTCTATGGATTTCTACGACCCAGAGAATTCACTACAACCTCCACGACCCAAACCACTCCATTCCTCCTCTATTCCCACTTGACAAAACATATGGATCATTACATCCTGACTTTACCTCACTCCAAAACCAGTCAGCACATACCCGTAAACATTCCGTACTATCCCACGGACAATAGATGGTGTCCCGTCAAGGTTCTTGATGCCTACATACAGCACCATCACTTACTGCCCTCGCAACCGTTACTACAACGACAAGGTGCAGTACTCACCACTACAACCTTCATGACCTACGTCAGGTCCTTGCTCACACAACTGGACCTCAACGCAAACAAATACTCAGGGCACTCCTTTCGTATAGGAGCCGCGTCCACAGCCTCCAGTGTCAACATCCCAACTCATGTTATCAAAACACTGGGGCACTGGAAGTCATCCGCTTACTCACGGTACATACCGAACCCAGTACAAGAATTAAGGGATGCTTTCAAAAACATGTCTGGTTGATAAAATGTATATGTATTGGTTGTCTGTTAATAAATTTGATTACTTAATTTTTGCCCTCTTCTTTCTCAGGCCGACCTCATCGTCGGTTTCGGCACACCACAACCGACTTGCTCCTTTTATTATCCTACGCTTATTCATGGTATTTCACACTGTACTATCTTAAGCACCTAACACAAATATAAGTAATTCTCAATATAATGATAATATTACACTATATATATATATATATATATATATATATATATATTAGTAATTCTTTATATAATGATAATATTACACTATATATATTAGTAATTCTCTATATAAATAATGATATTACACTATATATATTAGTAATTCTCTATATAATGATGATATTAGACTGTATATTAGTAATTCTCTATATAATGATAATATTACACTATATATATATTAGTGATTCTCTATATCATGATAATATTACACTATATATTAGTGATTCTCTATATAATGATAATATTACACTATATATTAGTAATTATCTATATATGATAATATTACACTATATATGAGTAATTCTCTATATAATGATGATATTACACTATATATTAGTGATTATCTATATAATGATAATATTACACTATATATATATTAGTAATTCTCTATATAATGATATTACACTATATATTAGTGATTCTCTATATAATGATAATATTACACTATATATGAGTAATTCTCTATATAATGATGATATTACACTATATATTAGTGATTATCTATATAATGATATTACACTATATATGAGTAAATCTCTATATAATGATAATATTACACTATATATATTAGTAATTCTCTATATAATGATATTACACTATATATGAGTAAGTCTCTATATAATGATAATATTACACTATATATGAGTAAGTCTCTATATAATGATATTACACTATATATATTAGTAATTCTCTATATAATAATACTACACTATATATATATATAAATATTAGTAATTCTCTATATCATGATATTACACTATATATTAGTGATTCTCTATATAATGATATTACACTATATATTAGTAATTATCTATATATAATATTACACTACATATATGAGTAATTCTCTATGTAATGATGATATTACACTATATATTAGTGATTCTCTATATAATGATAATATTACACTATATATATATTAGTAATTCTCTATATAATGATAATATTACACTATATATGAGTAATTCTCTATATAATGATATTACACTATATATATATATATATATATATATATGAGTAATTCTCTATATAATGATGATATTACACTATATATATATATATTAGTAATTCTCTATATAATGATGATATTACACTATATATATATATTAGTAATTCTCTATATAATGATAATACACTATATATTAGTAATTCTCTATAATGATATTATTACACTATATATATTAGTGATTCTCTATATCATGATAATATTACACTATATATATTAGTGATTCTCTATAATGATAATAGTACACTATATATGAGTAATTCTCTATATAATGATAATATTACACAATATATATTAGTAATGCTCTATATAATGATAATATTACACAATATATATTAGTGATTCTCTATATAATGATAATACACTATATATTAGTAATTCTCTATATAATGATATTACACTATATATTAGTAATTCTCTATATAATGATAATATTACACTATATATTAATGATTCTCTATATAATGATAATATTACACTATACATATTAGTAATTCTCTATAAAATGATAATATTACACTATATATTAGTGATTCTCTAGATAATGATAACACACTATATATTAGTAATTCTCTATATAATGATAATACACTATATATGAGTAATTCTCTATATAATGATAATATTACACTATATATATTAGTAACGCTCTATATAATGATAATATTACACAATATATATTAGTGATTCTCTATATAATGATAATACACTATATATTAGTAATTCTCTATATAATGATAATATTACACTATATATATTAATAACGCTCTATATAATGATAATATTACACAATATATATTAGTGATTCTCTATATAATGATAATACACTATATATTAGTAATTCTCTATATAATGATGATATTACACTATATATATATATATATATATATATTAGTAATTCTCTATATAATGATAACACACTATATATTAGTAATTCTCTATAATGATATTATTACACTATATATATTAGTGATTCTCTATATCATGATAATATTACACTATATATATTAGTGATTCTCTATAATGATAATATTACACTATATATATTAGTGATTCTCTATATAATGATAATATTACACTATATATGAGTAATTCTCTATATAATGATGATATTACACTATATATTAGTGATTCTCTATATAATGATAATATTACACTATATATATATATATTAGTGATTCTCTATATCATGATAATATTACACTATATATTAGTGATTCTCTATATAATGATAATATTACACTATATATTAGTAATTATCTATATATGATAATATTACACTACATATGAGTAATTCTCTATATAATGATGATATTACACTATATATTAGTGATTCTCTATATAATGATAATATTACACTATATATTTTAGTAATTCTCTATATAATGATATTACACTATATATTAGTAATTCTCTATATAAGGATAATATTACACTATATATTAGTAATTCTCTATATAATGATGATATTACACTATATATATTAGTAATTCTTTATATAATGATGATATTACACTATATATTAGTAATTCTCTATATAATGATAATACACTATATATATATTAGTAATTCTCTATATCATGATAATATTACACTATATATTAGTGATTCTCTATATAATGATAATATTACACTATATATTAGTAATTCTCTATATAATGATGATATTACACTATATATATTAGTAATTCTCTATATAATGATATTACACTATATATTAGTGATTCTCTATATAATGATAATATTACACTATATATTAGTGATTCTCTATATAATGATAATATTACACTATATATTAGTGATTCTCTATATAATGATATTACACTATATATATATATATATATATATATATATTAGTAATTCTCTATATAATGATAATTTTACACTATATATATTAGTAATTATCTATATAATGATAATATTACACTATATATATTAGTAATTCTCTATAAAATGATAATATTACACTATATATTAGTGATTCTCTAGATAATGATGATATTACACTATATATATTAGTGATTCTCTATATAATGATAATACACTATATATGAGTAATTCTCTATATAATGATAATACACTATGAGTAATTCTCTATATAATGATATTACACTATATATATTAGTAATTCTCTATAAAATGATAATATTACACTATATATTAGTGATTCTCTAGATAATGATAATACACTATATAATAGTAATTCTCTATATAATGATAATACACTATATATTAGTAATTCTCTATAATGATATTATTACACTATATATATTAGTGATTCTCTATATCATGATAATATTACACTATATATATTAGTGATTCTCTATAATGATATTACACTATATATGAGTAATTCTCTAAATAATGATAATATTACACTATATATATTAGTAACGCTCTATATAATGATAATATTACAGTATATATGAGTAATTCTCTATATAATGATAATATTACACTATATATATTAGTGATTCTCTATATAATGATAATATTACACTATATATGAGTAATTCTCTATATAATGATGATATTACACTATATATTAGTGATTCTCTATATAATGATAATATTACACTATATATATATATATTAGTGATTCTCTATATCATGATAATATTACACTATATATTAGTGATTCTCTATATAATGATAATATTACACTATATATTAGTAATTATCTATATAATGATGATATTACACTATATATATATATATATATATATTAGTAATTCTCTATATAATGATAATATTACACTATATATATTAGTAATTCTCTATATATGATAATATTACACTATATATTAGTGATTCTCTATATAATGATAATATTACACTATATATATTAGTAATTCTCTATATATGATAATATTACACTATATATTAGTGATTCTCTATATAATGATAATATTACACTATATATTAGTGATTCTCTATATATGATAATATTACACTATATATTAGTAATTCTCTATATATGATAATATTACACTATATTAGTAATTCTCTATATAATGATAATATTACACTATATATATTAGTAATTCTCTATATATGATAATATTACACTATATATTAGTGATTCTCTATATAATGATAATATTAAACTATATATATTAGTAATTCTCTATATATGATAATATTACACTATATATTAGTAATTCTCTATATAATGATAATATTACACTATATATATTAGTGATTCTCTATATAATGATAATATTACACTATATATTAGTAATTCTCTATATAATGATAATATTACACTATATATATTAGTAATTCTCTATATATGATATTACACTATATATTAGTGATTCTCTATATAATGATAATATTACACTATATATATTAGTAATTCTCTATATATGATAATATTACACTATATATTAGTGATTCTCTATATAATGATAATATTACACTATATATTAGTGATTCTCTATATATGATAATATTACACTATATATTAGTAATTCTCTATATATGATATTACACTATATATTAGTAATTCTCTAGATAATGATAATATTACACTATATATTAGTAATTCTCTAGATAATGATGATATTACACTATATATTAGTGATTCTCTATATAATGATATTACACTATATATTAGTAATTCTCTAGATAATGATAATATTACACTATATATATTAGTAATTCTCTAGATAATGATAATATTACACTATATATATTAGTGATTCTCTATATAATGATAATATTACACTATATATTAGTGATTCTCTATATAATGATAATATTACACTATATATTAGTGATTCTCTATATAATGATAATATTACACTATATATTAGTGATTCTCTATATAATGATAATACACTATATATATATATATATATATTTATTATATTTAATGATATATCTCTATAGATTGCTAGCTTTGTGTTCAGACACTGGTTGCCATGGTAACTGACAAGAATACCCAGAGTTCCCTGCTCCTCACACAGTATTAGCACATTACACCCAGCACTGACCTGCAGTCCTTCCAGGAGCACAAACCGGAAACAGACAGCCGGCTACTTCACTTCCGGCTGTCATTGTGTACTTCCGGGTTCTGCGTTCCATTGCTCAATCTCTGAATCAATCTGCATTCCAGTCAACGTGCGCAGCGTTCCATTCAGCCTCCGTTTCCACGCGCTGCGTTCCATACCCAAGCGCTGCGTTCCACCTCACTTCCTGCTTGTGCGTTCCACCTGTGGTAGTGGTTTGGTTGCCGTGGAAACGGTTAATCAACCAAATCACTTTTCTTGGCTGATATAAAATGTATTTAATAATAAATATAAGCAGTGCTATAGTAGCACAAATAATGTGATAATAAATGATAATAATAATAATGCTAATAAAGGCAGCAATGAACAGGGAGAGATTATCAGAAAGGAAAATAAAATATAAAATCTGTCAAACTTGAATTAAACATAAAACCTACACTGATCTCAAACTAATTATATAGAAATAAAAACCAAAATACTGAGTGATATCAATAAACACATTATAAAATACAGAGTGATATCAATAAACACATTATAAAATACAGAGTGATATTAATAAACACATTATAAAATACAGAGTGATATTAATAAACACATTATAAAATACAGAGTGATATTAATAAACACATTATAAAATACAGAGTGATATTAATAAACACAATGTAAATCTAATGTGATATCAATAAACACATTATAAAATACAGAGTGATATCAGTAAACACATTATAAAATACAGAGTGATATTAATAAACACAATATAAAATACATAGTGATATCAATAAACACATTATAAAATACAGAGTGATATCAATAAACACAATATAAAATACAGAGTGATATCAATAAACACATTATAAAATACAGAGTGATATCAATAAACACAATGTAAAATACAGAGTGATATTAATAAACACAATGTAAAATACAGAGTGATATCAATAAACACATTATAAAATACAGAGTGATATTAATAAACACATTATAAAATACAGAGTGATATTAATAAACACAATATAAAATACAGAGAGCTATCAATAAACACAATATAAAATACAGATTGATATTAATAAACACAATATAAAATACAGAGAGCTATCAATAAACACATTATAAAATACAGATTGATATTAATAAACACAATATAAAATACATAGTGATATCAATAAACACATTATAAAATACAGAGTGATATCAATAAACACAATGTAAAATATAGAGTGATATTAATAAACACAATATAAAATACAGAGAGCTATCAATAAACACATTATAAAATACAGATTGATATTAATAAACACAATATAAAATACATAGTGATATCAATAAACACAATGTAAAATACAGAGTGATATCAATAAACACAATATAAAATACAGAGTGATATCAATAAACACAATGTAAAATACAGAGTGATATTAATAAACACAATGTAAAATACAGAGTGATATCAATAAACACAATATAAAATATAGAGTGATATCAATAAACACATTATAAAATACAGAGTGATATCAATAAACACAATGTAAAATACAGAGTGATATCAATAAACACAATATAAAATACAGAGTGATATCAATAAACACATTATAAAATACAGAGTGATATTAATAAACACATTATAAAATACAGAGTGATATCAATAAACACAATGTAAAATACAGAGTGATATCAATAAACACATTATAAAATACAGAGTGATATTAATAAACACATTATAAAATACAGAGTGATATCAATAAACACAATGTAAATCTAATGTGATATCAATAAACACATTATAAAATACAGAGTGATATCAATAAACACAATATAAAATACAGAGTGATATCAATAAACACAATGTAAAATACAGAGTGATATCAATAAACACATTATAAAATACAGAGTGATATCAATAAACACAATGTAAAATACAGAGTGATATCAATAAACACATTATAAAATACAGAGTGATATCAATAAACACATTATAAAATACAGATTGATATCAATAAACACAATATAAAATACAGAGTGATATCAATAAACACAATGTAAAATACAGATTGATATTAATGAACACAATGTAAAATACAGAGTGATATCAATAAACACATTATAAAATACAGAGTGATATCAATAAACACAATGTAAAATACAGAGTGATATCAATAAACACAATGTAAATCTAATGTGATATCAATAAACACAATGTAAAATACAGAGTGATATCAATAAACACATTATAAAATACAGAGTGATATCAATAAACACAATGTAAAAAACAGAGTGATATCAATAAACACATTATAAAATACATAGTGATATCAATAAACACAATATAAAATACATAGTGATATCAATAAACACAATGTAAAATACAGAGTGATATCAATAAACACAATGTAAAATACAGATTGATATTAATGAACACAATGTAAAATACTGAGTGATATTAATAAACACAATATAAAATACAGAGTGATATTAATAAACACATTATAAAATACAGAGTGATATCAATAAACACAATGTAAATCTAATGTGATATCAATAAACACAATGTAAAATACAGAGTGATATTAATAAACACATTATAAAATACAGAGTGATATCAATAAACACAATGTAAAATACAGAGTGATATCAATAAACACAATGTAAATCTAATGTGATATCAATAAACACAATGTAAAATACAGAGTGATATCAATAAACACATTATAAAATACAGAGTGATATCAATAAACACAATGTAAAATACAGATTGATATTAATAAACACAATATAAAATACAGAGTGATATCAATAAACACAATGTAAAATACAGAGTGATATCAATAAACACAATATAAAATACAGAGAGCTATCAATAAACACATTATAAAATACAGATTGATATTAATAAACACAATATAAAATACAGAGTGATATCAATAAACACAATATAAAATACAGAGTGATATCAGTAAACACAATGTAAAATACAGAGTGATATCAATAAACACATTATAAAATACAGAGTGATATCAATAAACACAATGTAAAATACAGATTGATATCAATGAACACAATGTAAAATACAGAGTGATATCAATAAACACATTATAAAATACAGAGAGATATCAATAAACACAATGTAAAATACAGAGTGATATCAATAAACACAGTATAAAATACAGAGAGATATCAATAAACACAATGTAAAATACAGAGTGATATCAATAAAAACAATATAAAATACAGAGAGATATCAATAAACACAATGTAAAATACAGAGTGATATCAATAAACACAATGTAAAATACAGATTGATATTAATAAACACAATGTAAAATACAGAGTGATATCAATAAACACATTATAAAATACAGAGTGATATCAATAAACACAATGTAAAATACAGAGTGATATCAATAAACACATTATAAAATACAGAGCAGGGCCGGCCTTAGGCAATTAGGCGCCCTGTGCAAAAAGTCTTCACGGCGCCCCCCCCACCTCCCACCAAGTTGCCTGAATACAGTAACACACACAGGCACCGGGGACGTGTGTATCACGAGGCAAACAAGGCATCTGCCTTGGGCGCCACTTTGCAGGGGGCGGCAAAAAAAAGCATCCCTCCAAACCCCCAGGCAGATCCCTTGCTTGCCTCGCATCCTGGGGGCTCAAGAGCTGACCGGCTGGCCACTTTTGAGCCCCCCCAAGGCTGGCAGCGGGCAGCGAAGGAGCATACTCACCTGAGCTCTTCCTGCTCAGCTTCCTCTGCGCCGCTTAATGAAGCCGGGAGCCAGAATATGACGTCAGTCCGGCTCCCGGCATCACTAAGCGCTGCTTACTCAGCCTGTGCGCCCCCTGCCTGCCTGCCCAGCAGCCACACTGGACTGCTGGTAAGAAATCCACTCCAGCTTTCCAAGGGAGGCTGGGTGGGTTTAAAATAAATGTAAAAAGGGGGCGTGGCTAACCGCCGGGCAAGATGGCAGCTTAAGATTTTGCTCCGGCACATGGGATCCGCACTCAAGTGAAATATCCGAGCAATAACGCCACAAATCGAAGCCCAAAAGATGTCACAGGCTAAGGGGAAGAAAGCGGCACCCAAAGCTGATAAAAATAACTTCTTTGGACACAAACCGCTCGCTGCAACAGAAGCCGCGCAAGCCATGCTTGCCGCCGCGCAAGATGGCGCCGATAGCCCAGATGCAAGCTCTCACCTGACACAGCGGGACGGGATACCACAGACTGGACACCTCACAATAACTCACTTCGAACGGGCAATGGAAACAATGTCAGCAAAACTGATACGAACCTGGCAATCCACAGCCGACCAAATAAAAAATGAAGTCAGAGAACTCTCCAACAGAACAGCCTCAGTGGAAAATGACTGCCAGGATCTAAAAACCGCACAAACCGGAATCTCCGAAAACTTACTTACCTTACAGCAAAGAATGGAGGCCATGGAAGGTAAACTGGCAGACTATGAGGACAGAGCGCGGAGGAATAACCTACGGCTAAGAGGGGTTCCAGAATCAGTCCAACCGGACGACCTACAGCTGTACGTCAGGGGCCTGATGCACGCCTATGCCCCAGACATCCCCTCAGACATGCTGCTGGTCGACAGAGTCCACAGAGTCCCCAAACCAAAGCACCTACCGGACTCCGCGCCTCGCGACGTGGTACTCAGAGCACACTACTACCATATTAAAGAACTTGTGCTCCGGGCCCACCGCAGCAGACAAGAGCCGCACGAGGACTATCCGTCAGTGCTGATCATGGCGGACTTATCAGCCGCAACGCTGAGGAGGAGAAGAGACTTCCAGCAAGTCACAACGGAACTAAGGGACCGAGGCATCCGCTACAGATGGGGCTTCCCCACAAAACTTATACTGACGAGAAATGGAGAAACGAAACTCTTCTCACGACCAGAAGACGCCATGAATGAACTGGCGAGATGGAGCCCGCGTAGCAAACAGAGTGCCCCACCTGCATCCTCGGCCCACGGGCGCAAATCCACGCGAACTGACCGAATGGACTAACTGCAAATATATCTTATGGCGCAAGTATATTGACATTGATGTTATTTAATATTTTTTTTACTTTGTTGTTCACATGTTGCTTCTGATATTAAGCACGCATATACAATTTAGATGCCGCCACCACCACTACACACAACTGGGCCACGGTGCACCGTGTCCGAGCAATGACATGTCCAACAGGTGATCACAGCTGACACCACAGACAGGGATGACAGCCCTATGCCACGATACACACACCTGACCCGCTTTACAAGCGGGAAGCGCAAGTCCGGCCACACGCCAGCCCCCACCACCACGGGTACACCATGGAGGACGCTCCCCTCCCCTGCCGACGCCACACAGTCGGACGAGTCCCCAGACACAGTAACACCTGCGTAGATGGAGGGGCGAATGGCGAATGCCTATTCACACACAGACATCCGACCTCACGGCGCCACATGGCGGCATGAGGCTGCGCTTCACATCACACGGCACAGCGCCCCACAACAATCTTAATCACAACCACACGTAACCCTCATTTAAAGAGGTCTTTAACCCGGGCTGACCCCCTGTACAAGATGACCCGCATTGAATCACAGAGAAGTCGCTGCACCGAATGACCCTCAGACACTTATCAAGGCGCTGTTACACATGAGTACGGCAACATGACATAGCTGACAATATACCTGCTGCAACATACTCAGTTACGTGTTAAAAGTTGCGAATATTTACAAGTTATTACCGTTTTGGACATGGCAATGTTACAAGCCATATTGCAATGCAATACCATGCATAGCACAACTGCCCGATACGATGAAGTTCCCCCCACCCTACACCATCCTACACAACTATTGCTCTACCCTGGTTAACAAGCGGATCCCGCAAGCCACCCACTTGGATTACTACTACTCCAATCCCCCCACGGTACGACCAGCGTACCAGACCTAAATAGGCCGTTGTATATACTGCCACACCCTTCCCGCGGTCCTTATACTCAAAACCGCACCACCCTACCCTTCCCTATCTGCCCCCCCCCCTCCACCCCCAGTGACGATTAACTTACGCACAAACCCACCGCATCCTCTGAACCCACAAACATGGCACACATGAAACTTTACTCCCACAACACCAAAGGGTTGAACACACCACACAAACGAAGACTGCTGTTACAAGATTTGAAAAGTCAAAAAGTAGACATAGTATGCCTCCAAGAGACACACTTCGCCACCAACAGAACCCCCACATTCGCCCTCCGAGACTACCCCACTCAGTACCATGCCACCCACTCCTCAAAATCGCGAGGAGTCTCTATTCTCTTACACAAGTCGCTAACTACGGAAATACTCCACGCTAAAAAAGACAGCCAAGGTCGATTCCTGATCCTACACTGCATACTGAACAACCTACCATTCTTGCTGGTATGTCTATACAGCCCAAACGACCAACAAAGAAATTTCCTACATAAAATTCTCGCCAAATTGCCAAATGTGACGAATACGCCTATAGTCATCTGCGGAGACTTTAACCACACCATGAACTCCCACATGGACTCCACAGTAAAAGCCGACTCCGCCAGGCACGCTAACCTAAAAACGGCGAACAAAGCCTTCACGAAACTGATCCACGAATATGGACTATACGACACTTGGAGAACACGCAACCCGAACGAAAGAGAATACACGTTCTACTCACAGGTCCACAAAACATACTCAAGGATTGACCACATACTGATATCAGGCACCCTTCTCCCGGCCATCACAGACTGCTCCATAGGTAACATAGTCTGGTCCGACCATGCACCACTTGCAATGACCATACTGACTCAATACCAACACAGAGGAAAACCACCGTGGCGCCTAAACGACACCCTGCTACACAACACCGTATTCGCGACAAAACTCATGAACAACTTGCAAACATACTTCGAACTCAATGACCTCCCGGAAACCTCCGCCGCAGCCATATGGCAGGCCCACAAACCTGTCATGAGAGGCCTCCTGATAAGCCAAGCATCCTTCCTGAAAAAACAGCAAGAACGGGAACACTTGGATCTTCTAAGGAAACTGCGAGACACGACCAATGAACATCTATTGAAACCGTCTGACGAACTAGCCAAATCTATAGCACTCATAACCAACCAGATCAACACACTAGCTCTAAGCAAGACAACTCATATCTTAACGAAGTTGAAGATGAAAACATATACACAAGGCAATAGAGCAGGGAAACACCTAGCAACCATCCTCCGACAAAAACAAGCGAACTCTAAAATCCCATACCTGCTAACCAAAGAGGGAGGAAAAATCCACAACCCACAAGACATAAACGATAGAATGGCAGACTACTACCAAGCGCTATACAACCTAAAAGATGACTCTACCCTACACCAACCCTCAAACGAAGATATAAAAGATTATCTCCAACAAACAACATTGCCCACGCTCTCCATAACACACAAATAAATCCTTCAAGCCCCAGTAACGACCCAAGAAATAATAGACACAATTCAAGCACTCCCCATAGGAAAATCCCCCGGCCCTGACGGGTTAACTAACTCATACTACAAACAATTCGCACACATCCTGGCCCCCCATTTAAACAAACTAATCAACCACACATTACAAACTGGAACTCTGCCAGAGGAGATGCTAATGGCTCACGTAGCTACCCTGCCGAAGCCGGGAAAAACCCCCAACAGAAGTCAAAACCTACGGCCAATTTCCCTACTGAACACTGATGTCAAACTCATTGCAAAAATCTTCACAAACAGACTCTCCCCCATCATCCCCGAGCTAATAGGCAAGGACCAAGTAGGATTCGTCAGCGGT
This sequence comes from Pelobates cultripes, assembly GCA_933207985.1. Classification (NCBI taxonomy): domain Eukaryota; kingdom Metazoa; phylum Chordata; class Amphibia; order Anura; family Pelobatidae; genus Pelobates; species Pelobates cultripes. Next base: position 4,323,486 of record OW240922.1, on the reverse strand, counting down.
AGGCAGGGAGCAGATGGCACACGGAAAGTACAAAACCTCTTACACAGCCTGCGGGAGAAAAGGGCCCCAAGCATCCTCCTATCCCTAGATGCTGAGAAAGCATTCGACAGACTCCACTGGCCGTTCCTACTAGCGGTCCTACAAAAATTCGAGTTCCCTCCCCAATTCCTCGCCCTCATCAAAGCACTATACTACTCCCCTACGGCACGAGTGACAAATGGGGGATTTATCTCCAAAACCTTCAAAATTTCAAATGGCTCCCGCCAAGGATGCCCACTCTCCCCGATACTATACATTCTGGCACTCGAACCTCTGGCCCAAATGATAAGAGATGACCCCGCCATAAGCGGAATGCACATAAAAGGGAAGGAATATAAACTAACGCTGTTCGCGGATGATATCCTGCTATCATTAGAGCACCCGCACATATCGCTACTACAATTCCATAAAATACTGGCCCTCTACAGTAGATGCTCTTTCTACAAATTAAACATAGCAAAAACACAGGCCCTGAGCATTAACATCCCAAACCAAGACCTGAACGTCCTGAAATCACACTTTAACTACGAATGGAGACAAGACCATATCAAGTTCCTAGGGGTCAACTTCACACCCACACCCGCCACCTTATTTAAAGCAAATTACATAAAACTTTTAGGGGAAATCAAATCCATCACACAAGGATGGAAAGGCAAATACGTATCATGGATGGGACGAATAGCATCGACAAAAATGATACTCCTACCTAAGATACAATACCTCTTCAGAACGCTCCCCCTCCAGCTCCCCACAAAACATCTCTTGGAAATACAAGAACAAATTAACACATACGTTTGGGAAAACACAAAACCCAGGGTAGCGTGCTCCACTATGTTTCGACCACTCTCCCAAGGAGGTATGGGCTTACCTGACATAAGAGGATACTACCGAGCAGCGCACATAGCCCCACTCCTCTCAGCATTCCACCACAAGGAAGCGATGGCCTGGGTAGAAATTGAAACAAACTATGCCAACGGACTTTCCCTTCCAACAATGGCCTGGATGCCGAAACACCAAAGACCAAGTAACAAATCACTACTACCAACAACCCAACTAACTCTAATGATATGGGATAACTATCGCAAAAAGATGGGCATATTGACGAAAATATCACCAGCCCTCCCACTAGAAGCTTTGGGAGTCATCATCACGGACTTCAACTACAAAATATGGAACAAACACGGCGTACGAACCCTATCCCAACTCACGACAGACTCCCATCTCAAACGTCTGCCAGACCTCCAACGAGAATTCCACTTACCCGCAACAGCTACCTTCCCCTACAGGCAACTGCAAGCCTGGTTCGCCCTACAGACAAGGAAATTGGCGATAACCTTCCCAGAGCCCCCCCTACTGGAAGTCGAAAAAATATGTCTAACAATCAAACCAGCCAAGAAACTGATCTCACTGATCTATACTTCAGAACACAATCAACCCTCGAAAAAAACCCCATCCTTTAAAACAGCATGGGAGAAAGACATCAAACACCCACTTACTGAAGACCAATGGCAGAACATTTACAAAGCACACAAACAAATGACGCTCTGCATGAACCATGTGGAACTCTCCCGAAAAGTTCTCTACAGGTGGTACCTGGTGCCCACACGCCTCAAGCTCAGCTTCCCCAACACATCAGACACATGCTGGAGATGCCAGGCAGACAAGGGCACCATGATCCACATCTGGTGGCACTGCCCGCAACTCACAACATACTGGCTGGAAGTAAAGAAACTAGCAGCAAGATGCACCAAAACGCACCTGCCACTCCTACCGGAAATATTTCTTCTACTACTACTCCCGAACAAACTGCGGAAAAGCCACAGATACCTCCTCTACCACATCATCATCTCAGCATTAGCATCCATAAGCAGGAAATGGAAACAAACAACCCCACCGACAATAGAACAATGCATCAAAGCGATAGACGACTCCAAGCGCTACGAAATGATGGCACGGAAAGCGAGACCAAAAGCAGCATACCACTCTACGGCATGGGAAATATGGGACGAGAACAAGCTACAATCCCGTAAAGGAGCTCATACCCAACACACCACATAAAAACACCATATGAGGACACTTACCCACTTCCTAACAACATGCTCCACGATGGCAGCACTTCCCTCTTCCTACCACAACCTCAACAAAAGAATCAGAGGAATCCACATCCCGCTAAGTCACCCTGCCCCCCCCCTCCCCACCCCCTCCCACCCCCCCAAGGGAATAAATAAAAACACAAGCATACCAGCTCACGACATCCTCATACACCGTCCCACACTCTCAAGGATAAACGAAAGGACCCAAGCAAACAGGTGAACGACTCCACCAGCAGCAGGGACGAGACACAAACATCACCAAGCAGGCACACCTCACCAGGGTAAATATACCATCCCTACTCTGGAACACCCTAAAGAACACGCACCCTCTGCAACCACACGTTACACATTGCAACCTAGCATGAGGCACAAACGAATAGAGGACTAGCAACAAATCACAAAGCTGTGCCCAAATACTGAAACCTGCACACCTGAATCAAATTGCTAATTGTAAAAATGACTATGTGTACAAAACATTGAACTTGGAGACTGTATACTATGTCCCCCCCCCCCTGCTTTCTTCTGTACCCCACCACTCCGACCCACCAAAATAAAAATTGTCAAATTCAAAAAAAATAAATGTAAAAAATATTAGTTTGTGAGTGTTAGTGGAAATGTCTGTGTGTGTGCCTGTGAGTGTTTATTTTGAAGTGAATGTGTGTGTGTGTCTGTAAGTGTGTAATTGTGTGTGTCTGTAAGTGAATGTGTGTGTGTCTGTGAGTGAATGTGTGTGTTGGTCAGTGAGTGTATATGTGTCAGTCAGTGAGTGTGTATGTGTCAGTCAGTGAGTGTGTATGTGTCGCCAGTGAGTGTGTATGTGTCAGTGAGTGTGCGTCAGTGAGTGTGCGTCTGTCAGTGAGTGAGCGTCTGTCAGTCAAAGTGCGGCCTTGACAGGAAGGGGTGGGGGAAATTTAAACTCGGTTACAGGCATGTACACACACACTCAGTTAAAGGCAGTCACACATACAGGCACAGGCACAAACAATGGCACAGCTACAGCGACACACACAGACAGACAGTCACATAGGCAGTCACACACACAGACAGACACACAGTAACACACACATAGACAGTTATACACACACAGGCAGGCAGTCACACAGATAGAAAGTCACACACACAGGCAGGCAGTCACACACAGACAGATAGTTACAGACAGACACACACTGGCAGGCAGGCAGTCACATACAGGCAGTCACACACACAGGCAGTCACACACACAGACAGACAGTCACACACACAGACAGTCACACAGACAGACAGACAGGCAGTCACACACACGGGCAGTCACACAGACAGACAGTCACACAGACACAGGCAGTCACATACATGGGCAGTCACACAGACAGACAGTCACACACAGGCAGGCAGTCACACACAGAGACAGTCACACACACACACAGAGACAGACAGTCACACACACACACACACACACAAGGACAGGCAGTCACACAGACAGTCACACACACAGACAGTCACACGCACACAGGCAGGCAGTCACACAGACAGACAGTCACACAAACAGGCAAACAGTCACACACACACACTTACCTCTTTCCAGTGGATGCAGTTGGCTGATGGGGAAGCATCTTTCCTTCTTCCTGTACAGCAGGCGCTTCGGGAGGTATTAGCCCCGTCTCCGCCTCTCGATAAGCCCCGCCTCCGCCGCTCGGTAAACCCCGCCCCCTCTGCCGCGATTTTTTTTTTTTTTTTAAATAGACCCGGGTGGAGAATAATTAATCCTCCAGCCAGGTACCTCTTTTAGCTCCCCTGCACTCCGGCCATGAGTGAGCTGTGTCGGCCACAGGGCGCCCCCTGTTCCATGGCGCCCTGTGCGGTCGCACAGCTCGCACACCCCTAAGGCCGGCCCTGATACAGAGTGATATCAATAAACACAATATAAAATACAGAGTGATATCAATAAACACAATGTAAAATACAGATTGATATCAATGAACACAATATAAAATACAGAGAGATATCAATAAACACAATGTAAAATACAGAGTGATATCAATAAACACAATATAAAATACAGAGTGATATCAATAAACACAATGTAAAATACAGATTGATATTAATGAACACAATATAAAATACAGAGTGATATCAATAAACACATTATAAAATACAGAGTGATATCAATAAACACAATATAAAATACAGAGTGATATCAATAAACACATTATAAAATACAGAGTGATATCAATAAACACAATGTAAAATACAGAGTGATATCAATAAACACAATGTAAAATACAAAGTGATATCAATAAACACAATATAAAATACAGAGTGATATTAATAAACACATTATAAAATACTGAGTGATATCAATAAACACATTATAAAATACAGAGTGATATTAATAAACACATTATAAAATACTGAGTGATATCAATAAACACAATGTAAATCTAATGTGATATCAATAAACACAATGTAAAATACAGATTGATATTAATGAACACAATATAAAATACAGAGTGATATCAATAAACACAATGTAAAATACAGATTGATATTAATGAACACAATATAAAATACAGAGTGATATCAATAAACACATTATAAAATACAGAGTGATATCAATAAACACAATGTAAAATACAGATTGATATCAATGAACACAATGTAAAATACAGAGTGATATCAATAAACACAATGTAAAATACAGATTGATATCAATGAACACAATGTAAAATACAGAGTGATATCAATAAACACATTATAAAATACAGAGTGATATCAATAAACACAATATAAAATACAGAGTGATATCAATAAACACAATGTAAAATACAGATTGATATTAATGAACACAATATAAAATACAGAGTGATATCAATAAACACATTATAAAATACAGAGTGATATCAATAAACACAATGTAAAATACAGAGTGATATCAATAAACACATTATAAAATACAGAGTGATATTAATAAACACATTATAAAATACTGAGTGATATCAATAAACACAATGTAAATCTAATGTGATATCAATAAACACAATGTAAAATACAGATTGATATTAATGAACACAATATAAAATACAGAGTGATATCAATAAACACAATGTAAAATACAGATTGATATTAATGAACACAATATAAAATACAGAGTGATATCAATAAACACATTATAAAATACAGAGTGATA
>OW240922.1:4151811-4312186 GCA_933207985.1 Pelobates cultripes | reverse complement strand
GAGTGATATCAATAAACACAATATAAAATACAGAGTGATATTAATGAACACAATGTAAAATACAGAGAGCTATCAATAAACACAATGTAAAATACAGATTGATATTAATAAACACAATATAAAATACAGAGTGATATTAATAAACACAATGTAAATCTAATGTGATATCAATAATATTAAGCTGAGAATTACTCACGATTTTTAATTCTCTTAGAAACATAGAATGTGACGGCAGATAAGAACCATTTGGCCTTTCTAGTCTGCCCAATTTTCTAAATACTTTCATTAGTCCCTAGCCTTATCTTATAGTTAGGATAGCCTTTTGCCTATCCCACGCATGCTTAAACTCCTTTACTGTGTTAACCTCTACCACTTCAGCTGGAAGGCTATTCCATGCATCCATTACCCTCTCAGTAAAGTAATACTTCCAGACATTATTTTTAAACCTTTGTCCCTCAAATTTAAGACTATGTCTTCTTGTTGTAGTAGTTTTTCTTCTTTTAAATATAGTCTCCTCCTTTACTGTGTTGATTCCCTTTATGTATTTAAATGTTTCTATCATATCCCCCTGTCTCGTCTTTCCTCCAAGCTATACATGTTAAGATCCTTTAACCTTTCCTGGTAAGTTTTTTATCCGGCAATCCATGAACCAGTTTAGTAGCCCTTCTATGAACCGTCTCTAAGGTATCAATATCCTTCTGAAGATACGGTCTCCAGTACTGTGTACAATACTCCAAGTGGGGTCTCACCAGTGTTCTGTACAATGGCATGAGCACTTCCCTCTTTCTACTGCTAATACCTCTCCCTATACAACCAAGCATTCTGCTAGCATTTCCTGCTGCTCTATTTCATTGTCTGCCTACCTTTAAGCCATCAGAAATAATCACCCCTAAATCCCTTTTCTCAGATGTTGAGGTTAGGACTATCAAATATTCGGTACACTGCCCTTGGGTTTTTACGTCCAAGATGCATTATCTTGCACTTATCCACATTAAATGTCAGTTGCCACAATTCTGAACATTTTTCTAGTTTATCTAAATCATTTGCCATTTGGTTTACCCCTCCTGGAACATCAACCCTGTTACATATGTTAGTATCATCAGTGTGATGAGACCAATCTCGCCACATTGCATTGGAGGAGCCTGGTTGCCCACCTGCTGCCTTTGACTATGGCCACATGTTGAAATGCTTGATTTTTTTTTCCTGCAAAGATACGAAAGCCGGGTCATTCGGTGCTTGCCCTGTTTGAGCAGTGATACCCCAGATAGCTATGCCATGGAGCACAATCATATAATGAAAGACTTTGGCTCCATGGCAATTGAACTGTATGCGCCATTCAGTAATAATGTGCGCTCAGATCTGAGCTATCTGGGGATATGTTGAATGTACCTATTTTATGCAATGGCTGCACAGTTTTATATTTTTATGTATTTTATTGTCTTTTGCTGCCATGTGTTCAATGGAGTTTTGCCTCTGTCCTTGGAGATAATTGGATTACTTCCCAGTTATTTCCAGGATAGAAGACTCTGTGGAACTGGTTTTGGGCAAAAAAGCCATGCTTCATTTGGTCACAAAGGACTACAATCTATCTTTTAAACCACTGGACCAATTTGTATGACTTTGACTTATGTTTGTATTTGGAGTATGCTGAAAATGTAAATTATGAATAATGTGGAAAAACTGTATTTCTCTGCTTGTGCGAATTACATTACCCATTGTCTAAGGTAATTGTATCACAGGCAGAGGGGAGGATTTTGTGTGGGAGTGTATTGTACGTGTTTACTGGTTGTTTTCCAAAACCCTGTGGGTGGTACTAATGTGTAAGAATGTGTATATAAGAACAATAAACCCACAGCTCTGGCTGTTCCTGCTTGACCATCAAAATGGAGCCTTGTCTTGTTCTTGGGGGGATTTATTGTATGCTGTTCCAGTTCGACTGCTAGGAGTGTAAACCTATTCGTATGGTTTTTCCTATTCGGCTGTTTACGGCATTCATATAGTTTCCTGTTCGGCGGATTGGTGTCTTTGGTAGCTGCCTGTATATCTGGAAAGGGAATATCTCCTAAACGGCTTTTAGCCCCTTTTATGCCTGGGGGTGCCGTTACAATCAGCAAAAAGACATAGTTACATAGCTGAAAAGAGACTTGCGTCCATCAAGTTCAGCCTTCCTCACAAATGTTGTTGCTGTTGATCCAAAAGAAGGCAAAAAACCTGGTCTGAAGCGCTTCCAATTTTGCCACAAACTAGGAAAAAATTCCTTCTTGACCCCAAAATAGCAGTCAGATGTCTCCTTGGATCAAGCAGCTATTACCCCACTAATTAGAAATTATATCCCTGTATGTTATGTTTTTGTAAGTATTTATCCAATTTCAGTTTAAACATCTGTATGGACTCTGACAAAACCACCTCTTCAGGCAGAGAATTCCATATCCTTATTGTTCTTACTGTAAAAAACCTTTTCTTTGCCTTAGATGAAATCTCCTTTCTTCCAGCCTAAATGTGTGACCTCGTGTCCTATGTATAGCCCTGTTTATGAATAGATTTCCAGATAAAGGTTTGTACTGGCCCCGAATATATTTGTATAAAGTTATCATATCCCCTCTCAGGTGCTGTTTTTCCAAACTAAACAGATTAAATTTTTTTAACCTTTCTTCATAACTAAAATGCTCCATTCCTTTTATCAATTTTGTAGCTCGTCTCTGGACTTTTTCTAGTGCCATGATATCTTTTTTTAGAACAGGCGCCCAAAATTGCACAGCATTTTTAAGGTCTGGTGTTACCAGTGATTTATAAAGAGGCAAAATTATATTTTCATCCTGAGAATTTATGCCCCTATTTATACATGACAAAATCTTACTGGCCTTAGCAACTGCAGATTGACATTGCATATTGCTGCCTAATTTGTTGTCTATAACAATTCCCAAATCCTTCTCGTGTGTGGTTATCCCTAATTCACTACCATTTAGTGTGTAAGTTGCTTGTGCATTCTTAACCCCGAAGTGCATAACTTTGCATTTCTCTATGTTAAATTTCATCTGCCATTTTATTGCCCAGTCCCCCAATCTATCCAAATCTCTCTGCAGCAAAGCAATATCCTGCTCACATTTTATTACTTTACAAAGTTTTGTGTCATCTGCAAACACTGATACATGGCTTTCAATGCCTATTTCAAGATCATTTATAAATATGTTAAATAGAAGTGGTCCAAAAACAGAACCCTGAGGGACACCACTTACCACTTTTGTCCAGCCTGAAAATTTACCATTAATTACAATTACTCGTTGTACTCTATCCTTAAGCCAGGGTTCTACCCAAGAACAAGAATATTCATCTAGACCAATTTATTTTAGTTTGAAGACTAACCTATTGTGAGGAACCGTATCAAATGCCTTGGCAAAATCCAAGTAAAACACATCCACTGCAACACCCTGATCTATACTTCTATTTACTTCTTCGTAGAATGCAATTAGGTTAGTTTGACATGACCGATGTTTCATAAAACCATGCTGATTATTGCCAAATATAGTTCTTTCCAATGAATTCCTGAATATTATCCCTTAATAGCCCTTCAAATATTTTCCCAGTTACAGATGTTAAGCTCACAGGTCTATAATTTCCAGGCAAGGATTTTGAACCCTTTTTAAATATAGGAACAACATCTGCCTTCCTCCAATCCTGTGGTACAACACCTGAAACAAAAGAATCTTGAAAAATTAAATACAGAGGTTCACTTATTTCCCCACTTAGCTCCTTAAGTACTCGTGGGTGAATACCATCAGGCCCCGGAGCTTTATTTACATAAATTTTCTTGAATAGCTCTAGCACCTTGTCTCAAGTTATCCAATCACAAGTTATTTGCAATTTTTTTGCAGCAATCATTTGCATATCTCTTGCCATAGGATCCTCATTAATATATACTGAAGAAAAATAGTTATTTAAAATTTCAGCTTTTTCCTGGTCTTCATTAGCTAATAAACCCAACTCTGTTTCAAGTGTACCTACACTTTAATTTTTTGTTTTTTTTAGAATTGATGTACTTGAAAAAAAATTGGGGGTTTGTTTTGCATTCTTTAGCTATCAATTTCTCATTTTCTAGTTTAGCCACTTTAATTGCCTTTTTGCAAGCGTTATTGGCTTCCTTATCTCTTAAATATGCCTTTGATTTGTCTGATTTAAATGCCCTTTTCTTATTTTTAATCTCTTGTTTTACTTCTCTACTAAGCCACATTGGTTTTAATTTGTTTCTTTTATATTTATTTCCCAATGGTACATACTGAGAAATGTACCTTTCTAATATTTGTTTGAATAGTTTCCATTTATCCTCAGTGTTTTTATCACTAAGGAGTTTATGCCAGTCGATATGTTGTAGAGCTGCCCTAACCTTATTGAAATTGGCTTTTTTTAAATTATATGTTTTTAGTATACCATTCTTGCTTTTGCTTTTTTGAGTTTATTTCAAAATTTACCATATTGTGATCACTATTTCCCAAATGCTCCCCTACTTGAATGTTGGTTAAAAGATCTAGTTGGTGCTTGTACCAGTTGTGACATAAAGGTGTCATTTAACACATTCAAAAACCTGATGCCCCTTGCTGAAGTACTAGTCCTACCAATTTATGTCTGGATAATTAAAATCTCCATTAAATTAACATGTTACCTCGATTTGCAGCTTTCTCAATTTGCTCTAACAGCTGTTCTTCCTCAATAATATTTACATTAGGTGGTTTATAACATACCCCAACCAATAACTGATTTCCCTTTGTTTGCCCCAAGCAGATATCTACTCATAAAGCCTCCACCTTTTCCTCGTCACACTCCACATGCCTAAGATTTGACTTTAACTCATGGTTGACATATAAACATACCCCACCACCCTTCTTGTTTTTCCTATCCTTCCTAAATAACGTGGACACATTTAAATTAACTGCCCAGTCATGTGTCTCATCCCACCATGTTTCTGTTATGCCTATTATATCATATTGTTTAGTGTATGCTATTGCCTCTAGTTCCCCCATTTTTTTTTATATAGGCTCCTTGCATTAGTAAACATACATTTAATATCATAAGTCTTTTGTACTTTTTGTGAATTATCAATATTACATATCTCCTCTGTTCTGAGCTTTCCCCTCTCCCCCATCTCCACCCCCTTTGTTCTGAGCTAAAGCCCATCTCCTTTCCATCCTATCTCCATTTTCTAGATTGCTTTGACCCTCCCCCCCACCACTAGTTTAAAATCTCGTCCAATCTTCTAGCCATCCTATCCACCAGCACAGCAGACCCTCTTCCGTTTTAGATAAACACAAAAAGAATTCAGCGCTAGTAATCACAAAATTAGTCAAGGTAGGCAGCAACCCAAATGAAGGAAAACCCCTCGGGTCCTTCGGTGGATAGATACAAAAAGATATGGAAGAACTGCGCCAAATAAGGGTAGATAGTCCAGTAAAGTATTGCTAGGGTGCCAATAGATGGTCTAGGATACTTGATAGAGTTCCTCTGTGGATGCGTCTAGTGTAGACCGTTCCGTATATGTAAATACAAGAGAGGTAGAGGCGACTAATGGTATAGTATGAAAGTTCAGGGTGTGATAGGTAACAAAAAGTAAAGAACTCACATTCAAGAGAGCTATAGGATTATACCGCTGTACGCAATCCACACCAGAGCTGGCCATAGCTCTCTTGAATGTGAGTTCTTTACTTTTTGTTACATATCACACCCTGAACTTTCATACTATACCATTAGTCGCCTCTACCTCTCTTGTATTTACATATACGGAACGGTCTACACTAGACGCATCCACAGAGGAACTCTATCAAGTATCCTAGACCATCTATTGGCACCCTAGCAATACTTTACTGGACTATCTACCCTTATTTGGCGCAGCCCTTCCATATCTTTTTGCCTCTTCCGTTTTAGGTGCAATCCATCATGACTATAGAGGTTGTACCCAAGCGCAAAATCGGCCCAGTGCTCTAAAAACCCAAAACCATTTTTCCTGCACCAAGACTTTAAATTGACCTTTCTAATCTCCCGCTGCCTTTCTGCTGTACCTTGCAGGTCATTTTTCTTTAGCTTACTTCCTAGTTCCCTGAACTCATTCTTTAGGACCTTCCATTTTCCTCTGACTTTCTCATTGGTACCAATATGGACCATGACAGCTGGGTCATCTCCAGCCCCTCACAATAATCCCTCCGCTCTGTCGGCAACATGCCGGACCCGAGCACCCGGGAGACAGCAAACTGTCCGGTTGAGTTGATCCCCTACCACCACAACCTGTCTAGACTTCTTTACCCTCTCAATCCCACCCGTACTAGAGGGGCTGTTTCCACGGCTGTTAGCAGGAACAGCTTCCTGCAGTACAGCTACTCCTGAGCTGACGCTCCCAACATCTTCACTCAAACGAGCAAATCTGTTAGGCTGCATGAGATCAGGACTAGCTAAACCTTTTCTCTTCCCTCCCCCTCTGCTTCCTCGCCCCACTGTCACCCAGCTACGTGCCTGTTCCCCATCTGTCTTATCTCCTCCCTCTCCACTACCTGTCCCCACTAAACTCTGCTCAGTGAGCAGCAGACTCCTCTCAAGATTGTCAATCTCCCTCAGTGTTACAATTTGCCTCTCCAGATCTCTAATCTGAGCTTCCAGAAATGCCACTCGCTCACACCTACCACAGAGTTATGGAACCTGGGCAGAATCATCCAGGCATGAATACATGTGGCATGATGTGCACTGAGTTAAACTCACAATCTTGCTAGCACTCATCTCCAGTTACAAAAAGCACAAGTGAGCAAAAACAATATTTACCCTCTTGGTTTAAACTCCCTTGTAGCCTCAACTCCTGTTGTTTTAACTCCTACTTAAAAGAGACTACTTTAAATAGCCTACCTTCAAGCAAACTCCGGTGAGTAAGTTCTGGGAGTCAGTAGTGGGTGTAACGGATCACCTGGCACCCGGACTGGGTACCTCCGTTGAAGGATGCTCCTAGCGCTTCCTGAAGACTCCAAGCACTGCAGCAGACACCACAACCACCGAACCGGAGAAGCATATGAATGCTCTCAAGCATATGAATGTTGTATACAGCGGAATAGGAAAAACCATGCGAATAGGTTTACACTCCTAGCAGTCAAACTCGAACAGCATACAATAAATCCTCCCCCAATAATGAGACGACACTTCACTTTGAAGAACGTTAAGCAGGAACTGACTGGACTGGCACATACAGCCTCTTTTATTCCCAATCCACAAACTTAGTACTGCCCACAGGGTTTTACAGAACAACCAATAACACACGTACATTACAGAAAGACACTCCCACACAAAATCCTCCCCTCTGCCTGTAATACAATTACCTTACACAATGGGTAATCTAATTATCACAGACAGAGAAATACAGTTTCATAAAACACAGCACAGGGACCCCAAAACATGCAATAAAAGTATATAAAATTAATTACTTGTGTTATCTGTCATTTGGTGTCTGGTTTTCCTGTGTGAAACTGTGTTTAAGATTATTTATACTCCACTAACATTAGTAAATAATATGATATTTCTTCATTGATATTTATCCATGAATATTCTATATTATTAACATAATACTAATTATATAGGATTAATATAATAATAGTAAATTATAAGTGGGTCGTATGTATATAGAATTATGTATACATTTGTCTCTGGGTTAGTTACATTCCTCCCCATTTAGACCTCATGCCTTATCACTTGTCTTGTTTACATAACGCATTCCTTAGCTCAGACTTGGATGAATAGAGTGGTAGAGAGAAATCTTGCATCTGTCTTAGCCTTGTAGTACAAAATGGAGTCACCTCTGTTCTGAGAGTGACTGGCAGTATACACTTTTAATTTCTGTCTTAACACAAAATGTCTGCCGATATAAATATACTAACACTTTAAGAAATATTGCAAGGTGTTAGAAATGGAACATATTGTTTTTTAATAACTTCTTACTTACCTTCAGTGCATATTATGTTTATGCCATTTTGTCCCAGACAAATTACAATAACAACAAGAAAAGCTACAATTTCTGGGGAAATTGTGTGAAGTGTTCTTGCCTCCACCAGTAGTCTACAACTGGAGTGGGCGGAGTAACTGTTATCATTTATATAGCACATTTAATTGCAACGTTGTTGCACAGTTACATTAAACCATACATTTATAAAAACATTAGCAGGTGTTCAAAAGGCCCTGTCTATGACATCACTTGCTGCTGCAGCCTGGCACAGGTCAGAGTATTTTGGCGGTTGCCATCTTCAAACGGTCGTATTTTAAAAACTATAAATCCTACAGCGAAGAGCTTTATATTGTGAGAATCACAAGACCAAGAACTACATTTATGATGCATAGTATGTCTCTGAAATATTAAAGATGAAGGCACAGTCGCAGTTTAGAAATTGCCCTTCAAATTTGAGCTGGCTAGAGTGGAGTTTCAATGAATGTCAATGGACAGCGTGAGTTGCAAACAAATGGTCATATTGTGAAAACTATCAGGACTATGGCTTAGCCGTGCACTTTTAGTGGCAACAGGGATAGCTGAACGTTTTGATATAAGATTTGTGTAGGTGGGTTTGAAAATGAGGGAGTGGTGGCAGTTTAGAAATCATGTCCTGATTTTTCAGCTTTTGCCAGCTCCCACTCTAGTTTTGAACATTTTGCCATTCATTCCTATGGGACCAATTTCGCCACAAGAACGACGATATTCCGTGAACCATTCGGTGAAACGTTCCACAAAGTAATAGCAATCCAATCGGAAACAATCCGCACGTTTCGGTATATTTCTGTCTATGTAGTGTAAATTTGGCTATAATAAGAATATTATATATGTGAGAAAACATTGAGTGGTCTTGCTATGCAAGAACACTTAATAATAATAATAATAATAATAATAATAATAATAATAATAAATGTGAGATAACATTAAGTGGTCTTGATATGCAAGACCACTTAATAATGCATAAAGAAGCTTCAAGGCTATGCTACGACTCTTTCAATACATAATATACTGTGGTAACCCTAAGTAGATAAGGATGTTCAGACTTTAAGATGCCATCTTGGCCTAAGTCAGGAACATTTCCATGACATGTACACCCTTTAGTTATGGCCTTGTATTTATGCCAAGTTAAGGGAGGTCCTAAAATGAATAAAAGTAACAGAAGTTACTTTTTCATATATGAACTACGGTGACCCTAAAATGAAGACACCTATGGTATAAATAGGTGTACTTTTAAATGTTAAGACACACACAGAGGAGAGATTTGGAGAGAGATGCTTTGTGACAGAACGCCGGCAATCTGACCAAGTACCTCCGCCAATCGATGCTCCTAGTGCTTGCGGAGGAATCCAATCACTCCACCAGACACCATAAGTACTGCAGACCCCACTTCCAGTGATGCAGCTGCACCTGGGTCTCACTGTCCTCCACCCACCCTGGACCTAAGACCAGGATCCAGCTTCCAGATGGTAGACTTCTCCTATTCCAGAGAGCGTAGCAAGAACAAGCTCTTAAAAGAGCTTAGTGATTATTGCAAGGGAGTATAAAGAGCATAGCAATCCCTTGTAGCAGATTCCCCCAATAAGAGACAGGACTCTGAGGGTGAAGTAGAACTGAGGTTTAATGACACATACTCTGCTTTTATGAAATTCTCCCATGCAAGGGAGACACCCACAGACAGAGGCGTAGCGTGGGGGGTGCAGGGGGGGCCGGCCGCACCGGGCGCAACATCTGGGGGGGCGCGCTCGCACTCGCAGCTCTCTGCCCCTGCCTGGCTCACTCACTCTCTCTGCAGTGCTGGTTGTGCGAATCCGATCCGAGCCGCCGGGTCACCGCCCACTGTGGAGTGGGGGGGAGGGGAGCCAGGCGTGTGGTGCAGTGCGAAGAGAGAGCGAGGGACTATCTGGGGGAGGGACAGTGCAGCGGCCGCTGAGCGCGGGAGAGAACCACACCAGACCAGCCCAGGCAGCAGCAAGAAGAAGCTGGCAGCGGTGACAGACGCTGCAGGAGGAAAACCTAGGAGGACCTGGAGGAGAAAACCTAGCCTGCTGACTGCTGTGATCGGGTCCGGGACAGCCGGTGAAAAAAAAGGTAGGAGTCAGGAGGATTGACTGGAGTAGTACTGGGCTCAGTGGGCTGGCTGTGTAGTGCTAGCAGAGGCAGAGCATCTCCCAAACTGAAGTTTCTTTGGGATGTTCCCGGTCTGCAGGTCAAGACTGGCATGTTGAGCTGACCAGATGGATTGAAGTTTGGTTGGTTCAACAGTGACGAGACAGATTTCGATCCATATGTAGCTGCTCCAACTCAACATAAGTTGATGTAAGCCAGTGGGTCTAGGCGCAACCTTTAATTTTTTTTTGCTGAAAGAGTAAGGCAATAGGCATGAAGGTGAATAAACATTATGTTAAGAGTAAAGAAATGGTTATACAATGAAGGGGTGCTAAAAGTGCAGCAAGGCAAGAAAGTGCAGCAAGGCAGATTCTTTTTTTTTTCTTTTTTTAGAATTTTAGCAGAATACTACTATGTCATGCCATACAAAAAAAGAATCTGGTGCACAAGGCAGGAAAAGGAGAAAGATAGAGACAGAGCAACAAGCTAAGTTAGCTGGAAGCCTTCACCGGTTTTTGGTGAGTACTGCTGAAATTACAGCAGGACCATCATCAGCAGCACCACAGGAGACTCGTAATCCTGATCCTGTGTCGGTAGACTTTCCTGTTCCTGCATTAGAAGCAGAGACAGTTTCATCTAAGGATGTTTATACTCAGCCAAATCTGCCAGAAAATATTGACCAAAAAGTTTATACTGATATTGGCTATTGGCCTGAAACCATGGATGAAACCTTGAAAACTGAACTTGTCAGGCGAGGGACAGAGGAACTGCAGAATAAGGATGCGTGGTTTCCAAGAGACAGTAATGGCAGGTCATTTTCCAAGGATTGATTCTACATACATTTGGACAATGGTGAGACTATGTTAAGAACATGGTTGGTGTTTTCTCCTGTAAACAATGCTGCATATTGCTTTCCTTGCATGCTTTTTCAGAAGGCTAAAGGGAAAAGTTCATTTGGAAAGTCAAGTGGATTTAATGCATGGAGAAAGTTAAGCCCTAGATTACTAGAGCATGAGTGCAGTTCATATCACTTGAGTGCATTTACAATATGGAAAGAATTAGAAATGCGGCTGCATAAACAGGAGACTATTGATGCTCCTGCCCAGCTTGCACAACAGATGTCATTTGAAAAATGGAAGGCAATCTTAGTCAGAATACTTGATTGTATTCTGTATCTAGCCAGGCAAACCTTACCCTTACGTGGTCACTCTGAAGATTTAAATACAGATGGTAACTGTGGAAATTTCTTAGAAACTTTCAAGTTACTCACCAAATATGACCCAGTTGCCAAACAACATCTTCACAGAGTACAACGCACGGATGGTTACATTGTGTCCTATCTCTCTCCACAGAGCCAGAATGAGTTTATTAACCTGCTCGGCGATCACATTCGAACAGTCATCTTTCAAAATATCATAAAGGCCAAGTATTTTGCTATAATGTTTGATAGCACTCCTGATATTTCACACACTGACCAAATGTCCCAAGTGATTCGATATGTGCATATTGAAGATTCAGGAGTCCATGTGACAGAGTCTTTCATTGACTTTATTTAGTTATATGGGAAATAAGCTGATGTCATTACAAAACAAATTTGTGACAAGTTGCAAGCTGATGGCCTTAAACTAGAGCATTGCTACGGCCAGGGATACGAAAATGCTGCGACTATGGCTGGACACATTAGTGGTGTACAAAAACTTATTTTGGATATGAATCCCAAAGCAATGTTTGTGCCATGTAACAATCACTCGCTCAATCTTGCTGGGATGCATGCAGTTGGTGTTGGGACAAAGTCTGTTACTTTCTTTGGCACTGTGGAAAAGGTGTATTCATTTTTCTCAAGCTCCACCCACAGGTGGGATATCCTTAAGAAACATGTACCAATTCGTGTAAAGCGATCGTGTAACACAAGATGGAGTTCAACGCATGAAGCTGTATGCGTACTTGCTGAACACACTGAGAAAATAATAGACGCTTTGGAAGTGTTGAGAGATGGGCCGGAAGAAACCTCTGAAACCAGGGGTGATGCAGGAAGTCTTTTAGTTTGCATAATGACATATGTTTTTTTTCTCTTTCTTGCATTTTTGGAACCCAGTACTAACCGAAGTAAATGATACTCAGATCTACCTGCAGCAAGAAGGACTTGCGCTTGATCAATGCGTGCAAAAGTTAAAAGCATTGACTTTATTTTGTCATGAAAAACGTGATAGTCTAGTGTCAAAGGCAACTGAGAAATCTTTGCAGGTATGCAAAACCTATTGCATACCTACAGAGAGAAGAGTTGGAAGACGCAAGAAGATGGATGGTGAGAACAGTTGCGATGCTGGCTTGACCTTAATACAGGAAACAAGCAGAGAACAACTGGAAGCAATTGATCAGCTTCAGGCAGAAATTAAAAAACGTACTACACAGATGAATACGCTGCACCAGCGATTTGCTTTTTTGCAAATTCAAACATTGTTGGATACTAAAAAAGATGATTTTATTAAGAAACAAATTCAGCACACGTGTGCTCAGTACACGGAATTGAATGCTGCATCTATGCTCACCGAAATAACTCGACTTCGGCACCACATTATCTTGTATAAGGAGGTCAATCCTGATGAGCAGGTTGCAAACTGGTCAGCTTTAGATTTGCTTTGCTGGGTGTATAAGTGGAAGCTGCAAGAAAGTTTAACTAACTTTGTTGTCACATTAAGAATCTTTCTTACTATCACTGTTTCTACAGCGAGTTGTGAAAGAAGTTTCTCAAAACTTAAACTAATTAAAACATATCAGAGATCTACAATGAGCCAAGAAAGACTGAGTAATCTAGCAATACTGTCAATTGAGAGAGACTTTAATGTAGATTTCAATTCCGTTGTTGAAAAATGTGCGCTAATTAAAAGCAGGCAAATTTAAATTAATCTGTATATTATATACAGATTGATATCTTGCACTTCTATTAAAGAATTACAATTAGAGGTACAGGATTGAGGAAGTTGGCTCCATCTAGCCCAGTCTTGGATCATCTCCAGGGTATGGTTCCATTTTGATGTTTATTTTTTGTTCTTGATATTTTTTGTCATTTACGATGGTTGCGAGACGACATATAATAGCATGGCCCATGCTAGGTTACTACATTTGTATATTTGTATTCATAGACCTGCTGAAAATGTGAAGAATGTGTGTAATGCATGTTCGCACTCAATAAAGTGTTGGAAAATAAACTTGTATTTAGATGCATTTTACTTTAATTACATAAGTATTTTCATAACAAACATACATACATGTGCTTGGGGGGTAAGGGTTTCTTTAACTAATCTAGTGGAAGAGACTCGAGTGCTAAAATCCACGGGTTAGGGGGCGCAAATTACTTGCCTTGCCCCAGGTGCTGACAACCCATGCTACGCCACTGCCCACAGACAATTAGGAATTATCCAATCATCAACTGGTTACATCCCACACATCCCCTCCCCTTAGCCTGAGAGATAACATAATTAAGTGTACAGTTTAAACACACATTTTTACCTAATTTCTATATCTTTAAAAATATACATCACATTCACATAAAACTATCATTTTCTGAATCAGCATACATAGGGAACAAACATACCCAAAAATCATTCAAATCCGTTCAGCTGTTCGGGAGTTGGCTCGAAGTCATATCTTGACCGACCACACGCACATTTTCATGCCCAAAACAGTTCCAGAGAATCAGGCTGTGCGGCCGGTCTAGTTCCCATGTTAAATTCAGTTCAAATAGGCAAACGGCAACCGTTCGAATTGTTGAACAGCGTTCATATTGTCGAATGGGTTGAAGTCTGGAAAAGTTAAAACTTCATTGTTGTTGTTGCCGTCGAGTATCTGATTTTAGTTCCATGAACTCGATGGAAAAACACAGCTGACCGCGTTCGCTGAATGAAAATGGCCGCCGCCCACACTTATCCCGAAACTGGGGAAAGACACTGAACTTGCAGCAAACTATGGGCCCATCTCCCTGATCAACTCAGACCTTAAGATCTATGTGAAAATCATGGCTGCCAGGTTGGCACCGCTCCTCACACGCCTAATCCATCCAGACCAGGTGGGGTTCATACCCGACAGACAGCTATACGAAAACACGTGCAGGGGGTGGTGCTGGCGTGGTACATACAGTCCGAAATGCCTTCTCTGGCCCGTTCCCTGGACGTGGAGAAGGCCTTCGACAGGGTGCAATGGCCGTATCTTTTTAGTCTACTCAAAGCTTGGGGCTTCCCTGAGACTTATGTCATGGTGACATGCGCCCTTTACACCAACCTGAGAGCCCAAACCTTAATAGCAGGAGCCCCAAGAACCCCCTTCCCACTATATAACGGAACACGACAGGGATGCCCACTGTCCCCGCTGCTATTCGCCCTCTCCTTGGAACTGCTGCTCCAAGCCATACGACAACACCCACACATACAGGGCATTCGTGTGGCAGGGAAGTCCTTTAATGTGTCGGCTTACGCAGTAGCAGTGCTACTGACCCTCTCAGATCCCCTGACCTCTATGGAGCACTTAAAAGGGTCTATTGGATACTTACGGATCCTGGACAGGCTACAAAGTGAATCTCACAAAATCTATGGCATTGCCATTCCACCTCTCAGCCCCGGACACGGCACTAATCCATGTCAGATGCCTTCTCCCCACCACTGCAGATAACATTCCTTACCTTGGGATCAAACTCACGGCACGGCACACACACCTTCACAAGAAACTACACATTAGGGACCTGGAACAATGGACAGATCGTGGCTTGGTAGACTCCACTCAGTCAAAATGAACATTCTCCCTAGACTACTATTCATGTTCCAGGCACTACCCACCCCAGTGAAGCAAAGTGACCTAGCAATGCTCCAAAAAGCCATAGACACATTCATCTGGCAAAAGAAACGCCCTAGGATTGACAGAAAATTACTGTACTCACCCAAGGACAGAGTGGGGTTTGGGTTACCTAATTTATATCTGTACTATCTAGCAGCGCAAATATCTTACTGGCATTTCCCCCCAGATACCTGACGAATGGGGCAGGACCTGCCACAGTTTTATATGTGGCTACCTACAGAGCACTCTCAAAGACTGCATGCCCAGCAATAATAAATTCCCTAAGAATATGGGATCAGATAGCGACTAAATACTCCCTAAGCCGGTTTCCCTCCCCAATGTCCCCCGTGCTTAGGAACCGTTTCTTCCCACCAGGGATGAGAGCAAGAGACTTTGGGGGCCTGGAGTGAGCAGAGATACCTCCACCTATATGACAAAAAACAAATAGTCACATATGAAAGACTCAGAGAACTCTCCCCTCTGACCACCAAATACTTCTTCCGCTATCTACAGATACGCGATTTCACTAGCTCCAAAGAAGTCAAAGAGACAGCTGCAATCCCTTTTACCTGCTGTTAGGGACCAGGAACCAGACAGAGACCGAACTAGATGCAAAACCACCTTTATTAATAAATAGAAAATAAAGTAATAACCAAAAGCAAAGTCCAGGAGGCAAGCAGGGGTCAGGCACCAAAGCGGGTAGTCAGACGAGCCAGGATCAGGAGAACAGAGAGCAGCGAAGTCAGGAACAAGGCCAGAGTCAGGAACCAGGAACAAACAGGAGAGCAGCGAAGTCCGGAACAAGGCCAGAGTCAGAAACCAGGAACCAGGAACAAACAGGAACTCACAGGAACAAGGAGACTTCCAGGGAACAGGAAACCACGCAAGGGCAAGGAGGTACTGGGATTTGCTGCTTAAATAGGCTGCCTGATTAACAGCAGAGCTGGTTACTACTATCAGGTGACTAACCGTGGCAACATACTGAAGGAACTGATCGTTAATCTCAGCTGAAAACTCAGACACAAAAAAAGGAAGGGTTGCTGTTTAAAACAGCAAAGAAACCCTGAAAGTTCTTCCCCTCAACGACTCGCCCCATATCTGCTGGTGGGTTCAGGCTTCATGGGGAAGCGAGCGTTATAGGAACGAAGGAGGGATGGTGCATGGACATCAGAGGCTGGAGCGTTTCTCTGGACCATACCTTTCCCAGTGCACCAAGTATTGGATCTGTCCTCTGAACACTCGTGAGTCAATGATGCTGTGTATTTCATATTCATCATGATTATCAACCAGAACAGGATGTGGACGTGGCACTGAGGTGGTGTAACGATTACATACCAAGGGTTTCAAGAGGGAAACATGGAATACATTTGAGATGCGCATGTTAGCAGGGAGGTCAAGTGCATAAGCTACAGGTGTAACGGACCATTTTGCACAGAGGTTAAAAAATGTTTAGGTGATATTCCCCTTTTCAGATGCACAGGCAGCTACTGCACTCACCAATCTCCCGAACTGCAACCTCACGAATGTTGTAAAAAGTCAAACAGTTTACACACCTGGCAGTCGCACATACAATCCAATTCCCCCCCCAAGAACGAGACGACACTCTGTTTGAGGGTCAAGCAGAACTGATTTACTAGGGCTACCTGCCCGGCTTTTATGCAGGTCTCCCACCTGGTGGACACTCCCCTAGGGGACAAGATGGAAGACTGGGAAACATATTGGACATTGACCAATCACAAGCTTACAATCCAACAATGCATCACAATCCCTCCTCTCTATCCTGGAGATAATTGGGAAGTAATCCAATTATCTCCAAGGACAGAGGCAAAACTCAATTAACCACATGGCAGACAAAGGACAATAAAAGACCTAAAAATACATACTGTTACATTTATCACATAGAACATACACATTCTACCTATCCCCAGATAGCTTAGATCTGAGCGCACATTATTACCGGATAGCGCTCAGATGACATACATACAGTTCAATCGCCATGGAGCCAAAGTCTTTCATACAGTCTTTCAGTATACGGCTGGGCTCCATGGCATAGCTATCCGGGGTAGCATGGTTTAAACAGTAAAGTACCGAATGGACCGGTGTTCGGATAATTGACTGCAGGTAGGAGAAGGGAGGTCGGCAGCTCAGCGGTGTTCGTGACTTTAACAGTCCGCAGAAAAGCACGAACCAGCCTTTCTGCAGGGAAAAAGAACAGTGTTAAACATGGGACCATAGTCCAGTGGCAGGAGGTGGACGACCAGGCTCGATTTTGAGGGGACACGAAGCAGTAGGTTGTGGGAAGACAGCCAGACCCTTTCTCCGACCTGATAGGTAGGCGCAGGAAGGCATCTGCGGTCGGCCTGGAGTTTGTAGTTCTGCATTGCGCATTGCAAAGTTCTGAACCTGCACCCAAGTGGAACGGAGTTCCCTGAGATGTTCCTCCAATGCCGGTATCCCCTGTGGCATGAACGTATCAGGCAACATGGACAGTTGAAACGCCAAGAATGGGGATAGCCGGGAAAAGGCACTATTGTGGGCAAACTCCACCCAGGGTAGCAGATCAGACCAGTTGTTCTGGTGGTCAGAAATGTAGCAACGCAGGAACTGTTCCAAGGCTTGGTTAGCTCGTTCCGCTGCACCATTGGATTGCGGGTGGTAGGCTAAGGAGAAGGAAAGCTGAATTCCCATTTGTGTACGTAGCGGAGATGCAATATTAAATTCCACGATCTCCGCTGGTACAGAAGGTAATCCAAAGTAAAGCGCTGAAAAATAAGGCAATATCCCAAATCCCCCCAGTAACCGGACGAAACACAGTTCTGGGAGTCAACTGAGCTTT
This sequence comes from Pelobates cultripes, assembly GCA_933207985.1. Classification (NCBI taxonomy): domain Eukaryota; kingdom Metazoa; phylum Chordata; class Amphibia; order Anura; family Pelobatidae; genus Pelobates; species Pelobates cultripes. Next base: position 4,294,415 of record OW240922.1, on the reverse strand, counting down.
TACTCCTAAGTCACAGTATTTATGCAAGTCCCCATGCAAGGGGTTTCCCTACTGACATTGCAGGGGTTATACAGTAGGGCACTACATGGGGGACTTAACAATCTGGACATTTCTCCCATCAGGCACTGCTGGACGAGAGGGATACTCCCACTGGAATATACTGTTAAGTGGATTATCCCTCCGTGCAGCAGAACCAACATTTCACATTAAAATAGATAACTTTCCATCATTCACGTTATTTAAACGAATTGATGTTCGGTAGATAGCTGGGGTCTGAGCACACATTTTGTGACAATACCGCTCAGATCCCAGCATAAATAACCGAACGCCGCACGAAATGCACTTTAACATTATGTTCGCCTGAAAGTACCGAACACCGATGGGGAACCATAATAGTGAAAGACCGGAGCTCCCGAACGGCCTGGAAGCCCAACGGTGTAAGCGCGCGCCGTCGAGTAGCTGATTTCTGTTCCACGCGCTCGACGACCAAACACCGCTGGGGAAACAAAGGATCCAAGATGGCCGCCCGCTGCGTGGTCGGGTAGCCGAACGACGGCCACCTAGGAACGCAATTACCTACCGATTGCAACAATGATGCAATCGGTTAATGGGTGCAACACGACCCTCGGTGTGTGGGCTCCTGGGGGGTATCTCATTCGTTTCACGAACAGCCGGTAAAGTCCCTGTTCGTGAAACGAACCCATGAATGCTAGCGGCTTTCGGCTGCTAGCATACGAATGCTCCAGGACATAGCAGTACATACATATATTAAAATATAACAGTCCAGCGGCTTATACAGACAACCTTCGCAGATACAGTCATGTAACCTAAAAGTGGCTAAGTTTGCCACAATGCTCCCCCAGAACCAAGCCGGCACACACAGTCACAGTCTGATCCCAACGGATTGGCTTGGGGATGTCTGGAGGAGTACCCACAGATCACTTTTCAAGTTCAGTTTGTCTACATAACCCGTCGGTGTTACCGTTTTGTTTCCCTGGGCGGTAATGAATGGTAAAGTCAAAAGGCTGCAGCGCCAAGCTCCAGCGCAGCAGCCTGGCATTGTCTCCAGCCACACAGTTCAGCCACACCAACGAGTTGTGATCTGTGAGCAAGGAAAAAGGGGTGTTCTCCGCCATCTGCTCCAACTTGGCTCAGCACTGCTCCCAAACCAAACATTGAAGCGTCTGTGTGGACAAGAACTCGTTTAGTTGGATCAGGTGTAGAAGTACAGGTGCATTTAGTTAGAGCCGTCTTGAGTTGGTTAAATGCCTGATCACACTCTGGGGCCCAGATGACCTGTCGAGGAAGGTTTTTGCGGGTCAAGTCAGTCAGGGGTTTGGCCAGGGCACTATAATTGGGTACAAACTTCCGGTAGTACCCTGTCGTACCCAGGAAAGCCAGCACTTGGGTTTTTGTCTGAGGGGTAGGCCACTTAGCTACTGCTTCGATCTTTGCGGGTTTGGGCTTTTGCTGCCCGCTCCCTACCCAGTGCTCCAAGTACTGCACCTCTGCCATCCCTATATGACACTTGCTGGGCTTCAGCGTCAACCCTGCCTCTCTGATACGGTCAATAACTGCTCCAATGTGTTGCAGATGCTCTGCCCATGTCTGGCTGTATATGGCGATATCATCCAGGTATGCACACGCATGTTCCTGGAACCTGTTCAGTAGCCGATCTACCATCCGTTGAAAAGTAGCCGGAGCGTTTTTTATCCCGAATGGCATGACTCGAAATTGGTACAGGCCAAACGGGGTGACAAACGCTGACTTGGGGATGGCATCCTCAGCTAATGGAATTTGCCAGTACCCTTTGCACAAATCTATGGTAGTGAGGTACTGGCCTCGGGCCATCTTGTCCAGCAGCTTGTCTATCCGGGGCATCGGGTAGGCATCAGACACGGTTTTGTCATTTAGCCTCTGGTAGTCTACACAAAAGCGTGTCGTGCCATCCTTCTTGGGTACCAGCAAAACCGGCGATGCCCAGGGGCTATCAGAATGTTCAATAACCCCTTGCTGCAACATCTCCTTGATCTCTTTCCTCATATGTTCCCTGACTGCTTCAGAGATACGATATGGGGTCTGCCGCATAGGTAGCTGTCCGGGGGTCTCGACTCGGTGAGTGGCTAGTGGAGTGTACCCAGGTAAACTGGAGAAGGTGGCTCCCTTAGCCGTGATCAACTCTTGTACCAGAGCCCGCTCCTGGGGGCTTAGCCGCTCTCCCAGCTGAACACCCGTGGAGGGCTCTGCCTGGTCGTCCTGCTCTAAGAGGTAAGGTAGCGGCAGGCTCTCCTGATCCTCAGCGGCTGAGGCGCATATCGCCGCCATGTCCTCTATCCTCTCATGGTAGGGTTTGAGCATATTCACGTGGAGCATGCGTCTCTTCCCTGTCCCTGAGCATGGGCCAATCACATAGGTGGTGTCACATCTCTGTTCCAGATGGCCTGCAGCTTGTCCGTGCGGACAGTTTTTAAAATCAAAACTTTCTGTCCCACTTGAAAGCTGCGGTCCCTGGCTTCCCTATCATACCAGCGGCGCTGGCGTTGTTGGGCCGCCTGGAGGTTGGTCCATATGGTCTGGATTAATGCCTCCAAGCGATCCCTGAACTCGAGCATGTATGGTACAATGGGTGTCCCATCTGTCCTACTCTCCCCCTCCCAGTGCTCTCTAAGTCTAAAGGCCCTCACAGCCTTCTCCCAAACAGCAATTCAAATGGGGAAAAGCTCGTCGACTCTTGGGGTACCTCTCTATATGCGAATTGCAGATGGGGTAGGAATCGCTCCCAGTCTTTATGAGCCTCTCCAAAGGTACGGCGCATCTGCTTTAGGGTACCATTAAATCTTTCGCATAACCCATTGGACTGGGGGTGGTACGTGGAATTCACTATAGGCTTAATGCCACATATTTTCCATAGTTGTTGGGTGACTTCAGCAGTGAACTGGGTACCCCTATCTGATCTGATCTCCTGGGGAAACCCCACCCGGGAGAATATTTTCATTATGGCCTTGGCCACAGTCTCAGCGTGAATATTGTAGAGAGCCACTGCCTCGGGGGACCGGGTGGCGTAGTCTACTGCGGTTAAAATATATTAAAAAGTTCCTGTCTATACTGTTGGGGAATATTGCAATCGTTTAATGGGTGCCACACGACCCTCGGTGTGTGGGCTCCTGGGTGGTATCTCATTCGTTTCACGAACAGCCGGTAAAGTCCCTGTCGTGAATTGAACCCATGAATGCTAGCGGCTTTTGGCTGCTAGCATACGAATGCTCCAGGACATAGCAGTACATACATATATTAAAATGTAACAGTCCAGCGGCTTATACAGACAACCTTTGCAGATACAGTCATGTAACCTAAAAGTGGCTAGGTTTGCCACAGTGTACAAAAAGCTCTCCAAAATCTGGACACAAACTGGCAACCCCTATCTGAGATTATTACTTTGGGTAGCCCATGCAAACGAAAGACATCCTGAGCAAAAATTGTTGCAAGTTCTTGAGAAGTTGGTAGTTTTTTCAAGGGAATGCAAAGCGACATTATTATTATTATTATGATATTTATAGAGCGCCGTCAAATTCCGCAGCGCTTTACAATGGGTGGACGAACAGACATGTAGTTGTAACCAGACAAGTTGGACACACAGGAACAGAGGGGTTGATGGCCCTGCTCAATGAGCTTACATGCTAGAGGGAGTGGGGTAAAATAACACAAAAAGGTAAGGATAGTATTAGACTAGTGACAGTTGCAGAAGAGGAATCAGTCTGGAGCTATTAACAGTTTAATTGATACACTTATGAAGAAGTGGTTTTTTTAACGATTTTTTTTTAAGGAGTGGAGACTGGGTGAGCATCTAACGGAAGAGGGAAGCGAGTTCCAAAGGAATGGTACAGCTCTCGAGAAATCTTGAAGGCGAGCATCAGAGGTGGGAGTGCGGAAGATAGACGTAAGTCTTCAGCAGATCGTAAGGGCCTAGACAGGACATACTTGTGTATAAGGGAGGACAGATAGGTGGGAGCAGCATTATGTAGAGATTTGAAAGCAAGAACCAGAATTTTAAATTGAGCTCTATATTTTATAGGAAGCCAATGCAGGGACTGACAGAAGGGTGAGGCATGGGAGGTGCGTGTGGACAGGAAGATGAGCCTCGCCGACGCATTCATTATGGACTGTAAATGCGTCGGATTACAGTAGTCAAGGCGAGAAAGGACAGTGGAATGGACCAACACCTTAGTCACATCTGGCGTTAAGTAGGGGCGGATGCACGCAATGTTTTTGAGATGGAAATTACAGGATTTGGCGATAGATTGAACATGAGGCTTGACGGAGAGGTCGGAGTCAAAGAGAACGCCTAGGCAGCATGGTGGAGCTGATGGTAGCACCGTTGACTTGGAGGGAGACAGACACAGGAGTAACAACACTTGAGGGAGGAAAGACCAGAATTTCAGTTTTGGTCAAGTTTAGTTTAAGCAAGTGGGCAGCCATCCAGTTAGAAATAGCAGAGAGACAGTCAGAGACACTAGTCAAGAGGGACAGGGAGAGATCAGGAGAGGACAGGTAGATTTGCGTGTCATCTGCATAGAAATGATATTGGAAGCCAAAGGAGCTAATGAGTTTACCAAGGGGGCAGTATAGATGGAGAACAGTAGGGGACCAAGGACATCTTAGAGAATCGGTCAACAACCATGAGAACGACTGTATTGCCATGGGAGACCGGAAGATCTACGATAAAATCCATGGACAAGTGAGTCCAGGGTCGTTCACCATTAGGTATGGTTTGCAGGAGACCCACTGGAGGGTGTCGTGGGGTTTTATTTTGAGCGCATACAGGACAGGCAGCTACAAAAGTTGTGATATCAGAACGGAGACTAGGCCACCAAAATTGCAGAGAGACGGAACAGATTAACAGTTTTTTGCCTGGATGTCCAGGTGCTTTGGAGTTGTGATATGTACTTAATAATTTAGTACGGAGATGAATAGGTACAAAACAACGGCCATTTGGTTTCTCTGGAGGAGCATTAATTTGTGCAGCCAGAATCTCCTCGCTGTGAGGTGAGGTTAGTACGGATGGTGGCCAGTATATGGTCCAGAGGAATCACAGGAGTAGGGGTTCTCTCTTCTCTAGATGGAGGAGAGAACTGTCGAGATAAGGCATCAGCCCGAATGTTTTTAGTACCGGGTAAATAAGAAACTACATAATTGAATTTTGATAGGAAGAGAGCCCATCTTGCTTGCCGGGGGGAAAGCCGCTTAGCTTCGGAAAGATATGTAAGATTCTTGTGGTCTGTGAGGATGAGAATTGGCACTGAAGTGCCCTCAAGAAGGTGCCTCCATTCTTTGAGAGCTAAAATTATAGCTAGAAGTTCTCTTTCACCAATCTGATAATTGCATTCCACCGGATTCAATACCCGCATGGATGCATGGAGTTCTCTGGGTTAGGATGTTGAGACAGGAGGGCGTCTACTCTTGTCTCAGAAGCATCGACTTCAAGAATGAATGGTAAGGCAGGGTTAGGGTGTGCCAGTATTGGAGCTGCAGCAAAGGTGACTTTGAGAGGATCAAAGGCAGTAATGGGCTCCTATGACCAATGTTGTGGATCAGCATCTTTCCTGGTCATATCCGTGAGAGGTTTAACCAAGAAAGAAAAGTTGCGTATGAACTTCCGATAATAATTGGTGAAGCCAAGAAAACGCTGTATAGAGCGAAGACCCATAGGTCAAGGCCAATGTAGTACAGCAGAAAGTTTATCGGGGTCCATAGAGAATCCAGCATCAGAAATAACATAGCCAAGAATGTGACCTGTTTGCAGTTCACATTTCTCCAATTTAGAGAGCAGATTATTTTCTCTGAGTCTCTGTAGAACACGAGAAATGTCTGCGTGATGGTTTTCAAGAGATGTGGAATGGATAAAAATATCGTCAAGATAAACCACCACACATTGCTGCAGCATATCTCGCAGGACATCATTTATAAATTCCTGGAAAACCGCCGGACCATTGCAAAGACCAAAGGCCATTACTAGGTATTCATAATACCTAGTAATTAAATGTGGTTTAATTACTGTTAAATGTGGTTTTACATTCGTGGTCCTCTTTTTTTTATCCTGACAAGATTATATGCCCCTCTCAGATCAAGACCGTTGCGCCCTTGAGGCGGTCGAATAACTCCGTGATCAACGGAATGGGGTATGCATTCTTAATAGTAATGTGATTAAGACCCCTATATTCAATACAGGGTCTTAACTCACCACTCTTCTTTTTTACAAAGAAAAAGCCGGCCCCGGCAGAAGAAGATGACTTCCGAATGAATCCTCTTGACAATGCATCGGTAACATACTCCTCCATGGCTCGATTCTCTGCTACAGACAGCGGGTAATTCCGGCCACGAGGAGGAATGGCATCAGGTTGGAGTTCGATACCACAGTCACAAGGATGGTGTGGCGGCAGAACACTGGCCTGACCCTTATCAAATACATCTTGGAATTCTTGGTATTCAGCGGCTAAGGAAGAGGCAGAAAATGTGCCCAAAACTTTGACTGGTTTCTGGAGACAAGATAATGTGCATTGCTGGGACCAAGATAATATCTCAGATTTGCGCCAATCAATTGTGGGATTATGCTTCTGTAGCCAAAGATATCCCAAAGCAACCGGCTAATATGGAGAGGAAATTACCTGGAATTGGATCATCTCATGATGGAGAGCCCCTACAGCCAAAGATATGGGCACAGTCTCCTGGGTCATGTGGGTTGGCTGTATTGGTCTGCCATCGATGGCTTCGAAAGCTAGTGGAGAGTTACGAGGCTGTAAGGGTATAGAGTGCTCTGATGCAAATGCAGAGTCTATAAACTAGCCTGCTGCCACAGAATCAAGCAATGCCTAGGTTTTGATGAATGAATCAGGCCAGGAGAGGATAATAGGCACCATGGGTTTGTCCTCATATATCTCTGGGTCTGCAGAAAGACCACCCAAGATCTCCCCCTGACAGTATCTTGGGAGTGGGCATTTTACCGGACGAATCGGGCAAGACTTTAACAGATGATCCTGGTGTCCGCAGTATAGGCAAAGGCCCTCCCTCCTCCTAAAGGGTCTCTTCTCGACAGAGAAGCATGAGAAGCCTAACCGCCTCGGCTCCACACCGCCAGAGGACTCAGGACCAGGAGGCATGGGAGGTGAGGGAGGCTTGGGTGGGCAAGATAAGCTCGGTGCCAAATGTACAGGAGGCCTCCGCAGGTGCTTCCTGAATGAGGATCTCTCTCGGAGTCTGATATCAATGATGACAAAGGATATCAGTTCCTCAAGATCTTTAGGTAATTCTCTAGCTGCAATCTCATCCTTAATAACATCGGAGAGCCCATGTGAAAAGGCAGCCACGAGAGTCTCATTGTTCCAGCCACCCTCTGCTGCCATGGTACGTAATTCACTGGCATACTCGACAATTGTTCTCGTGCCCTGTGCATTAGACATGAGTTGTTTGGCAGCAGAGGTGGAGCAAGCTGGAATATCAAAAACCCTCTTAAAGGACGCAACAGATTCAGGGTAATTGTAAATAATGGTCCTCTCTGCCTCCCAGAGAGGTTTTTTCAGACAGCAAAGAAATCATGAACTGGACTTTGCTACCGTCTGTAGGAAATGCCTGGGGAAGCATTTCAAGGTATCCTCTAACCTTGTTTACAAATTCTTTGCACTGAGCTGGGTTGCCCCCAAAATACTGAGGGAGCGGGACAAACCTAGTCATTCCTCTAGCCGCAACAGGTTTGGAGGCTACAACCGGTGTTCGAACAGGAAGTGAGGCAGAGGCGGCCACTATGGCAGGCTGGCCAAGTGCTGGATCCAGATGTGCATTACAAATCAGGAGGGTCTGGGGAGCCTGTGCACATTGAGTCCCACCGAGTAAATAGGTTAGGTATAGGTGTATTGCCTACCATCTGTATTCATTGCCCTTGCGTAATGTTAGGGACTAGGAACCAGACAGAGACAGAACAAGATGCAAAAACACCTTTATTAATAAATAGAAAATAAAGTAATAACCAAAAGCAAAGTCCAGGAGGCATGCCGGGGTCAAGCACCAAAGCGGGTAGTCAGACGAGCCAGGATCAGGAGAACGGAGTGCAGCGAAGTCAGGAACAAGGCCAGAGACAGGAACCAGGAACAAACAGGAACAAGGAGACTTCTGGGGAACAGGAAACCATGCAAGGGCAAGGAGGTACTGGGATTTTGCTGCTTAAATAGGCTGCCTGGTTAGCAGCAGGGCTGGTTACTACTATCAGGTGAGTAACCGTGGGAACATACTGAAGGAGCTGATTGTTAATCTCAGCTGAAAACTCAGACACTGAAAAAGGAAGGGTTGCTGTTTAAAACAGCAAAGAAACCCTGACACCTGGTTCGAGAACATTTGCCTCCAGGAAAAACACCCTAAGGGATTGATCTCTTCATTATATGACCACCTTAGCACAGAAGTCAGCGAATGGGGAGAGCTTAGATACACTGACCAGTGGGAAGCAGACCCGGAGGAAACATTGGAGGGCCCAGAGTGGCAGGACATATGGGAGACTAGAGCCTGATCATCCATATTGGTAACCCTCCACGAACAATCATTTAAAACGCTTTTTCGGTAGTACACCACGTCAGTAAAACAGTTCCATATGCAGCTTACCCCTACTGATCTCTGCTGGCATGCTTGCGGAGAGAAAGTTACATACGTACATATTAGGCATGTGGAAAATTTTTGGTTCGGTTCGGCATTCCGAAATTCGTGACTTGATGGGGGGACCTATTGTCCTCACCCCTGCGCCCCCACCCCTGAGCAGTGGGTGGGGGCCCTAAATACTAATAAGGGGGGAACCTAATGTCTTCCCCCCTGGCCCTCACCGCTGAGCGGTGGGTGGGGGCCCTAAATACTAATAAGGGGGGACCTAATATCCTCCCCCCCTGGCCCCCACCCCTGAGTGGCGGCCCTAATATTACACGCTGTGTAATTTGACTCATAACTCTCTGATTGGTTACTTAATCCACCAATCAGAGTGTTATGAGTCAAATTACACAGCGTGGGAAAATTATTAAGAACTTTCCCACGCTGTGTAAAATGACACAGAGCACTCTGATTGGTGGATTTCAAGCCAACCAATCAGAGTGTTGTGACAGGTAAATGTAGTGACTTACCTGTCAGTCTCTTCATTTACCTGTCAGAGCACTCTGGTGGGTTTAAGCCATCCAATCAATCAGAGTGCTCTGAGCCTAATTGCAGGGCTGGGCAAGGCTTTATAAGCCTCCCCCCGCCCTGCAGAGCTCAGTCTGCTCAAAGCCCTCCATGGGTGAAGATGGATAATTTTTTTGCGCTTTTTTTTTTTGTGCGTCGATTATTATGGATTTTTTATTTGGCCTTTTTTGAGGCTGAAAAAAAGATTTTAGAAGAAAGAAAACATCAAATGGTAAGTTTTTATTTTTTTCTAACAGGTACTTAGTTATTAGCGCCCCCTCATTATTTTTAGGGTGAGGGGGGAAGGTAGGGGTTAGTTTTTTTTTGGAAGGGGGGTAACTAGGGGTTTGGGGACCCCCCTTATTGGTATTTAGGGCCCCCACCCAATGCTAAGGGGTGGGGGGCCAGGGGGAAGGACATTAGGTCCACCCTTATTAGTATTTAGGGCCACCGCTCAGGGGTGGGGGCCAGGAGTGTTACAAACTGCTATTTGTAACTGGCCCTTTAAATGACCAATTGCCCTGCTTCCTTGTGTTATGGAGAAGCCTAATTGCCAGCCTTCTGCCCCATGACTATGGACCTAGTGTGTATGGCGATTTGACTGTATTTGTGGGATCTGAGCGCTGTTTGGATATATTGAGCGCTCAGATCCAAGCCATCTGGGGATAGGTTGAATGTGGGGGTTCTGTTCAGTTCAATAGGAGTTATGTATTTTTGTGTCTTTTTGTGTCTTTTGCTAACATGTGGTTAATGGAGTCTGCCTCTATCCCTGGATAATTGGATTACTTTCCCCATTGTCCAGGATAGAGGGCTCTGTAAAACCGGTTTGGGCCAGATAACCATGCTGCCAGCCAGGCCCCAAAAGATACTTTTGCTAACTTTTGAACCCCTTGTCTGATTTGTGCCATTTTTTAATATGTTGCTCCCCTGAATGGATTGATTCCAAATATGTAATTTGTATGAAGATTGGATGTATGGTTTTAAAGTTACGGGGTATGGGGAAAAACTGTTCTGTTTTAATTATGTTATGTGATTATCTGAGGGATGGGAATTTCCCCGAATGTATATTGTTCCGATTGGTTATACTGCTAATTATGTGGGTGTCTCCCTTGCATGGGCAGAATCTCATAAAAGCAGAGTGTGTGCCATTAAACATCAGAATGACTTGACCCTCTTACTTGCAGCCTTGACTCATGTTTGTAGGGGATAGCTATAATCACTACAGGGATTGCTATGCTCTTCATACTCCCTTAACTACTGAGCTCTTGTAAGAGCTCTTGTTCCTGATCCTGCTTCGCTCTACAGAAGGAAGGGATTCACCTACTGGAACCTGGAGTCTGGTCGTGGGTCCAGGGTTCGTGGAGTCTGCAGTACTTATGGTGGCTACGCAGTAGTTATGGTGTCAACGGTGCTGATGGTCCTTTGGTGAGCGCTAGGAGCATCCTTTCTACGGTCCAACTTTCAGCCAGCCTGGAGGCAACTGTAACAAGGAGGGAGGACATTAGGTCCCCCCCCTTATTAGTATTTAGGGCCCCCACCCACCGCTCAGGGGTGGGGGCCAGGGGGGAGGACTTTAGGTCCCCCTCTTTATTTTACTGTAGGGCCCCCACCCACCGCTCAGGGGTGGGAGCCAGGGGGGAGGACATTACGTCCCCCCTTATTAGTATTTAGGGCCCCCACCCCTGGGGGGGGAGGACGTAATTATACTAATTTAGGGCCCTCGGGAGGGGGGGACCTTTTTTTTTTTTTTTTTTACAGTGAGCAGCCTAAGGCGAGTAGACAGGCCCCTACTCGCGGTACAGCGAGTAGGGGCATAATTTACTAATACTAAGTAATCTTTACTTGGTATTAGTAAATTTGGCAGAAAGACGAGTTTAGGTCTTTCAGCCTTTTAGTAGATAGCTCCCTAATACCGTGGGAATTAGGGAGTTACCTACTTATTCATTCTTGTCATTACATTGACTGGCTAAGTAACTTACATTTCATATAAATGTATGTTACTTGATTGTTTAAGTGTTGCAAATGCTTACAGCTGAATCCTGGCTATTTTTGTATACTTTTTATTTAAAATTGTATACAGTGTAACATTCTTCCTTCTTCCACTGGGTAAGTATATTAGTCCTTAGGCAATACTGTGCTTCGGCACGTCGACAGCTTCGGAACGTCGGTAATTTCAGGACTTCGACCATTCGGCAATTCATCTATTCAGACATTCGGAAGTACCCGAATGTCCGAATTGCCCGAAATTTGTCCGAATTAACATTCGGACTGAAACGAATTGCACATGTCTAGTACATATGTGGTGGTCTTGCCCCTTAGTGCAGGCCTATTGGTCCCAAATGATTCAACTAAGCTCTGATATACTACAGAGGCCATTACAATTAGACCCCTGGGCCTGTCTCCTCTCCAGACCAACAGAGGAACTCCCACACCCCAAACAGCAATTGTTAAACAGGATAATTATCACGGCCCTCAGGGCTTTAGCACAAAAGTGGTTATGCCTGGAGGTACCCTCTATAGCACTGGTTATAGCTAAAATAAAAGATAATTATCTTACGGACAAGCTCACCGCAATAGTCCGACACACCAACAAAAAATTTGGCCGAGTTTGGGAAATATGGGAACAGTACCAGGAGAAAGGGGGTGGCAGACCAGGGATTTAAATCATCTAAACGGGTCACGAATGATTGGAATTTGGTGAATCCAACCCCAGTCGTGGTTAACAGCTACATTGATATACCATTTTGATGTTTCATTCTTTCCTTTTGTTCATTATGTGTATTTTTGTAAATATATGTTCCTAAATACACAAATTGAAGTAACACTCGATGCTCTACCAGGATTTGCTAGACAGATCACGGTATATATTCATTGCTAACATTAGGCCATCGAATAAAAGGCAGAAAATGTCAAAGGTGAAGATCATTTGTGAAAAAATAAAGAATTTATAAAAATAAAATAAATGGCGGCCACTTCGCCTACTTCCGCTGTATCCGAAGTGCCAATTTAAAGTTGCAGAACTGCTCCAAGGTAACTTAAAGGGACAGACAGTATTTTAAGGTCCAATAAGCCCAAACAGAGCTTTTGAAAGGCCATACATCCCAGGGGCCATAGTCACAGGGCAAGAGGCTGGCAAGCAGGCCTCTCCAAGTACAAGTGTCGAGGTTACTTTCGCCACAGCAAGGTCCTGGTTGGGATTATTGTTAGAATTAAAAGCTGATTATAAGTTATCTCATGATTTAATATGTAGGTGGGCCTTTTCAAACTAATCAAGATGTGTTTCCCAATCCCTACCCGAGCTATGTACTCACAGGTGCGGGTTTTATAAGTCACAAGTGGTGTCAACGTGAAGGGATGACATGTCTACACAGTCATGGCCCTTGTGACAAACTGCCTTTTGTCACTGGGTTTTTATGTAACAAAGTGCCTTTTGCCCCTAGCTTTTGGAGGAGCCTGATTGCCAGCCACCTGCCTTAAGACTATGGCCCCTGGGAAGTATTGTCAATTAAAAAGTCTGTTTGGGCTTATTGGATTTTGGGACACTTTTTCTGCCCCTTTGAATCTATGGGAAGGTGTGCATCATCCCCTCCCCCATTTCCTGTAACATTTTTCTCCAGCAGGGCGTTGTCCCAAGGACACTGCCAGATCATTTGGAGCTGCTTTGTCCCTCCTCAATCTCTCATCAGCCCTTGCTATTGTTTAACCCCATGGCGATTTGACTGTGTTCGTGAGATCTGAGTGCTGTTCGGCTACAGTGAGCGCTCAGATCCAAGAATGTGGGGGTTCTGTTCAGAATGATAGGAATGATGTATTTTTGTGTGTTTTTGCTGCTGTTGTGAATAGAGACATTTTCTGTACCAGGAGATAGTTGGCTTACCACACCCAGTTAAGCCAATTATCTCCAGGATAGAGGACTCTGTGGAACATGTTTGGGAAGGAAAGCCAAGAAGACAATTCTTTAGAATATTAGTTATGTATTTCAATGTGTTTTGTTGCAGTTTTGACTTAGTGATATTTTCTGTACCTGGAGATAATTGAGTTTACTACAGTTACTTAATCCCTTAAGGACCAAACTTCTGGAATAACAGGGAATTATGACATGTCACACATGTCATGTGTTCTTAAGGGGTTAAGCCAATTATCTCCAGAATAGAAGAGAAGATCGACCGGCTGCATAGCCTGAATCTGTGGAACTGTTTTGGGCAGGAAAGCCATGCTTGCAGTCGGTCAAAAAGGACTTTCACCTAACTTTTAAACCACTGGACGTAATTGTCTGATGTTTGAGTATGTTTGTATTTGGAGTATGTTGATTCAGAATATGTAATGTAATTTATGGAGATTGCATGAATATTTTGGGAGTTATGAATATTGTATGAAACTGTATATTTTCCTGCCTGTGATAATTAAGTTAACCAGTTGTGTACAGTAATTAGATCACAGGCAGAGGGGAGGGTATGTGTGTTTTAACTGAGAGTGTTTGACTGTATGATAAGGTATTTGATTGGCTGTTCCACAAAACCATGTGGGTGGTAACATTGTGTAAAAACCGGCATACAAAAAAGCCATTTGGTGCTTATTAAACGGATCTTCTTGACCCTCAACACATAGTCTTGTCTCGTGATTGGAAGGGAACTGCTATATTCACACTGGGGATTGCTATACTTTGTATACTCCCCCTGAGCTTTAATCACTTCGCTCTTTTAAGAGCTTGTTCCTGATACGCTCTCCTGGAGGAGAGGTCTTTCCCATGCGGTCCTGGAGGACAGAGGCTGATCCAGGGTGGAAGGAAGATGGCGAGACTCCAGTTAAGCTACAGCGATTGTGGAGTCTGTGATGGTTATGGTGTCCAGTGTGGTGCTTGTGGTCCTGTCCATCAACGGAGGGTACTCGGTCAAACTACGGGTGATTCTGTTACAGCCCTCACTCAGGGTTTCCACAGATGTGCTTTTTTCCTCAAATATGAGTTTTTGCTACTGTTTTTTTTTTACCTGGCCCCAGATCACCGGGTGGACTGGTAATCATAGACCCTGGTCCAAGGAGCGGGGGATAGGTATTACTCCCATTTTGACTATATATGTTTACGTTGTGAATAATAATAATGATAATAATCCCGTTGTTGGGAATAATACATTTTGCCTGTACTGACCCAAGGCTCAAGCTACAGATGACATGATGTTCAATCTGTTTAAAATTGGTTAACATGTCAGCTGTTTGGAATATTTAACTTGTATGCTTAAGAGATGTATTCAACAGATAATTGAAAAAGCTGAAAACTGACAGCTCAAACTCCTCTTAAAGGGAAAACCTACGGCACAGAGCAAATGTGGGAAATCGAGGTGAAGAAATAACGAAAGTCCCGCAGACATGATTAGCACGCCTGAATATACCTCCTTTTGTTTCTCTGTCGCAGGCCTCCCGTGGATATTTTTCATGATATGATATAGGAGGGGGTTAAATGATAGAATATCCATTTTACTATCTATTCTGGCTGTTCATATTAAGGGTTAATTTGAGTTTGAAATGGCTGCTTTATTTCATTTCTCGAAACCTTACTGATTGTGAACTATGTACTTATTATTGTCCAAATTTTTGTAACATTTGCTTTTTATAAAATCTACATGTGTTATACAACATAGGATATAACAACAAACAACTGCTTATATCTTGTGAAAAACAACTGTTATGCAATTGTCACTCCCATATACTCATATTCCCCTACTCCCTTTTTGCTATGAAAGATATGTATAAATATAATTTGCATTCAATTAAAAAAAAAAAAAAAAAATAGAGTTGGTTTTGGAAAACATTTCTAAAACATAACTAATTCCCGGAGCTCCGAGAGGGAGGGGGTCTGTTGGGGATAAAATCAGCCCGGGCCCTTTGTGGATGATGGATATTTGTCAACTCATTCAGAGCTCTGGAAATTGGAAATGAATAGCAGATACGTGTTCAATAACCAATTCAAATTGTATTCATACGTCAGTTATATTAATACCCCGTTTTCATAGCAGGATGGGAGGGGGAAAAATGAGCATATGGGCGTGACAATGACATTGTTTTTCACAAGTTATAAACAGCTGTTTCTAGTTATAATTCAGTGTTATATAACGTATGCATATTGGATAAAACCCAGATGATTACAAATACCGAAATCTTGGACAATTAACAAGAACATCCCAAAATCCTTATCCAAGAACATCTCATGTAAAAATCCTTTTCCATGAACATATCCCGTAAATAGGATTTTAGATAAATTTTATTTCCGAGAATCGGAGATACAATTCCAAATGTATTCTTGGTTCAAATTAACCCTTATATGAACAGCTAGGATATTAAGCAAAATGGATATTCATATCCTACAGGGTCGGTCTGCATCCATCAACCAGAGGGTCTTCGTCCCGTGTATAGCTGATTTTCCCCCAACAGATAGATTACAAATGCAGTCTTAAACGAACACCTACAAATCTCCATTCTCATACCGATGTAGAAGAAGCCTTTTAAAAATAATGAAAATTTCTGCAAACTATTTGACTTCTACGGAAGCAGACAATCAGCATTGAAGATAGATCAGAGAACTTGGCAGATGAACAGGAAAGTTGAAATTTGGCAAGAAGTCGACTATTGCAACCGCAACTATTTGTTTTGTAGATCAGAACTACTCCAACTCCCACTGCACTAGGACAAAATGCTATTATTCAACAATAAATCAGTCATTTAACAGATTATTACGCTGCCATTTCTATCTGTATCAATACTGAGACAAACTGATTCAAATATAATTTAAAACAACACAGTAAAATACCAATCAAAGGTTGCCTCTTTTTACAGAGGAGTGTGTATAACAAAAGTGCTCAAAAGAGTCAAAAAGTGATTTACAGGCAGCTCAATACACTAGTGTGGAAATATCCTCTATTCCACTGAATAAATTTAGTAGATATTGGTGCGGTGTAAGTGACAAGGACCTACACCTATAAGTGGAGCGCTCAAACACAGATAAATCTTACCAAAACGTAGTCTCATTCAATGGTAAAATATGGGGTCTCATTCAATGGTAAAATATGTGTAAACATAGCCATTATGTCATTATTCGAACAAAGAAAAAAACAATGTACTAACATTGATGAATTATTTGGGGAAGAAGAATTTGTCTTCAACCAAATTGATAGAATGGAAGAAAAATCTATATTTGACTGCCAGAGAATACTTGAAAAAACATTAAGTAAGGAGACCAGAATTAAATGGGAAATTGCTACTCTGGAAAAATACATTCGTGAAAAAATCACCCCAAGGGGACTCAGGTTTTTTAAATTCCCTTCATTTGATCAGGAAGATAAAGCATTTATGGACGACTGGGCCACTATGCTTGATTCCTTCTCCTTTGTTATGATGCAAAAAATCATAACTAGGAGGAAACTTACACTAGATAAATTAGACATGGAAATTAATAAAGAACAACATTTTCTTATCAATCACACTAACACAGACGAATATAAAAAGATCACGGATAAAATCCAATGTGTTATAGACAAAGTAGAACAAGAGACTATACAAATCAAAAAGAGTAAATATACACGTGATAAGAATGACTACAGACGCAATGAAGTTAGGACATTTGGGAAAAATCGAAAACCAGAAAATCATAATACATATGATCAATACAGACACAATTCTTACAATCCACATCACACACGCACAAATTATCAACCAAGGGCAAACCCATTTAGGGACCATCACAATAAGAGACCTAGAGAGAGAATAGAACCTAAACCTTCCACAAGTCCCCATGGGAGAACCCACACACCCAACATGAGAACTCCTATCCAGATGGAAAAAAGAGCAAAATCAGATGAATTCTTAACAGCACAAAGCAAATTCAGACACAATCCTAGGAGAATATCCGATATTTCCACCAACAATAGATTTGAACCTCTTGAAAAAATCACAAGGGAAGAGGATTTTTGGAGTCTGAGGAACAAAGACAAACACAAATTCCTCTCACGCCAAAAATCACCAAACAAAAGACAAAGGAGCACGGAAGAAGGGGAAATAGAGGAGGCGTGGACACACAGAGGAGGAAAGAGGGACAAACGCAACCCATAAAAAATCAAAAGGAGATGGAAAAAGAAGCAGGTATCTTTAACCTCACCTGCACTACATTGAACCGTACACAAATTAAATTACTACAGAAGGGTCTAAAATTTGCACCCACTAGAAATCTTAACAAATTTGAGACGTATGTAGATCTAAATAAATTTAAACGCACCTTATGTTTGAAAAAATTTTTCCAAAAAAATCCCATAACCAATAGCCTGATTAATACAGAAAAGTATACACACACGACATTAAAAGAAAAGTCCACGTTTTTTCCAAAACACTTAATCTCAGGAGAAATGACCACCTATGAGAAAATGGTGATGTCAGACATCAATAAATTAAAAAAAGCGAATCGTTACCAACAAAACCTTCAAAAAGATGAGTACAAAGTTTTAAAAAAACTACAGAAAGATAATGACATCATCATTAAACCCGCGGATAAGGGGGGGGGAATAGTCATTTTAAATGTTAAAGACTATCACACAGAATGTATGAGGCTACTTAACGACCACACAACCTACACACAACTAAAAGGAGATCCAACTATTGAAATTAAAAATAAATTTTACGATCTCATAACCAAGGGTTTACAAAAGGAGATTTTAAATAAAAAAGAATTTGAGTATCTAAACGTAACACACCCTAAGATCCCGGTGTTCTACTACCTCCCCAAGGTGCATAAAAACCCCATAGTTCCACCTGGAAGACCTATCGTCTCAGGCATCAACTCCATATCATGTAGATTTTCGGAGTATGTGGACAGATGCCTCCAGCCTATAGTGCAAGGCATCCCTAGTTACCTTAAAGACACAGGGAGCATTCTGAGACATTTACAGACCATCAAATGGGAACATGACTATTACCTAGTAACTGCTGATGTCAGCTCTCTATACACCATTATCACACACCAAAAGGGCTGTGCAGCAGTACAATTCTTTTTAGAACAATCTCAGAAATTTGAGTCAGATCAAATTGATTTTATCATTGAAGGGATACAATTAATTTTAACCAGTAATTATTTTTGGTACGATGACACTTTTTACTTACAGGCATGTGGGACGGCGATGGGCACCAGGTTCGCACCCAGCTACGCCAACCTGTTCATGGCAGACTGGGAGCGCCAACACTTACAACTTAATGAGGGCTGGGTAGGGGGCCTGGTGACCTATCGCCGTTACATAGATGACCTGTTTTTTATTTGGAAGGGCACAGAAGATACGCTACAAAGTTTTTTAAATCAATTAAATAATAATGAATGGGGCATTATTTTATCAACAAATTTTAGTAAACACACGGTTACATTTTTAGATTTGGATATTTTTATTGATGATGAAAAGATCAAGACCAAGACACACTTTAAAGATGTAGATGTGAACAGCTTTATCCACACCTCAAGCTGTCACTTTTCCCCTTGGCTAAATAGTGTACCTAAATCACAACTTATACGTATAAAAAGAAATTGCACGGACAATGACACCTTCAAGGAACAAGCAGACAAATTAATTACCGACTTGTTAGATAAGGGCTATAAAAAGGAGACCCTCAACGACACTTATACACAAGTTTTAAAAATTTCACAGAGCACTTTATTACAAGAAAAAAACAAAACGCAAAATGAATGTGAGGTCAATTTACCTATTGTATGTAATTACAGCCATAACAATAAGGCATTAAGGAAAATCCTAAATAAACATTGGCCTATTTTACTTCAGGACCATGCCCTATCCCAGATTCTACCACCAAAACCCAAGATAATATTTAGGGGTGCAGCTAATTTAAACCGACTTTTGGTAAAGAACCACATTAAAAAAACTAAAACTACTACCTTCCTAAATAAAGGAAAGGGTTTTTACGGGTGTGGTACTTGTCTTGCGTGTAGGAACACCAACAATAAAAAGAGACATATTAAGACTTTTAAGAACTGCAATAACGATGAGGAATTCCCTATTAAAGAACTTATAACTTGTTACTCAAACAACGTAATATATTTATTGGAATGTCCTTGCGGTTTAAAATATGTGGGACGCACCAAACGGAATTTGCACACTAGGATTGAGGAACACACTAGAAATATAAAGAAAAAATTTGAAGGACACAGTGTATCACACCACTTCACCCTAGCCCACAATAGTGATCCCACTCAATTACTCTTTATGGGTATACAAAAGGTTAAGGGGAATTGGCGGGGAGGCGACCTTAATAAATTACTGGGACAGAGTGAGATGAGGTGGATATTCAACCTCGGGACCTTAAAGCCCCGGGGTTTGAATATAGACTTCGAACTCTGCCATTTCATTTAAATGGGTATCTCCCTTTTTTTGGGGTTCAATGGAATTTATCCATTGTAATCCACTCTACTCTTTTTGTACCCTTGTTTTTCTTTTATACATTTTTCTTATTCATTTTCAATCAGTGGCATATTATTTATGCCCAAACTTATAAACATTGTGAATACCACTTAAAGAAGATTGATTTAACCACCTTTTGGGAAAATACCCAATAAGGATATCTATTCCAGCACATATGTATGTAATATCACCTTTTTAATGTATAAAAATATATGTACCATCGGCACTGTATGCACCTTTAACAATGTAAATATATTAGTCTATATGCACCACAAATTATATTTTATCACTGGGAATGTAATATCTGACATTATGCAATTTTACTGTCATTTCAATTCTGCAGCCCTTTTTGCCTTTTTTTTTTTTCTTGGCTGGATGGCGATCACATGATTAGATGATGTCACTTCCGCCAACCACCCAGTTGAAAACAAGCACTTCCGCCAACCAATGCTGCCTACCAATGAAAAAATAGACAAATAAAGGCGTCAACATCATTAACCTATTAAAGGTACACACATACACACACATTATGTGAAATTGAATCTGATTGGACAGAATGAACTTAACTCATTAAAGGGGAAGACCCAGATGACATTTAAAATGGAGGATTCAGAGGACCAACATTACAGCTGACTGAAGAAGCTCTATTTGAGAGTGAAACGCGTATTGGCCATTTTTAAAGGACTTTTATTTGAGGACTTTTATCATCTTTGTTTTTATGTTTATTTTAAACTAATAAATTCACCATTTTTATTCAATACCTCATCCAAGTTCCTTTTGGAGCCTCCAAGGAATCCTCACAGGGGTAGTGCCATCCCCATTCAAACTGGCACAAAATCCACATACCTAGAGCCGGGATTCGTAGGCTCAGGACCAGGTGAGCACCCCATTTATTGAACACATATCTGTGCCATCTATCACCATAAGTCTACACATTGGTTTGCTTTCTTCTCTTTTTTTCGTGTTCCTGAGAAATTCTTCAAGCCGAAGTAGGAGGGTGGTGCTACCATAACAGCACACAAGCCTTTATACGGAGCCAGTGTTTTCTATATACAGGCTCCTTGAAATGTGAGTGTAATATTCAACACAATATTATTATAATCACTGTGAAGCCATTTTTTAGTACCGTCTACACTATATTGTATTTTCTGTATTTTATGTTGACATGTACCCCATATTTTACCATTGAATGAGACTACGTTTTGGTAAGATTTATCTGTGTTTGAGCGCTCCACTTATAGGTGTAGGTCCTTGTCACTTACACCGCACCAATATCTACAGTAAAATACCAATTAATCTACTCGTTAATTAAGCTGCACACTTCAAAATGGATATCCAAAACACACATTATCACCGAATAAAATTTTAACAGCTGTATTCAGAACATATTATTGTAAGGTAGACCAATTTTAGTTTGTATCAGATTTATTTAAGGGTTTTTTATGTATACATGTATTTCCTTAATCACCTTATTAATTAATCTACTATAGTATTGTTTAGAAAGAAGGGATGCCTTTATATAGCGCGCTCTTAACAGATATTTGTATGAAACTTGCATTAAATAATTGCAACATATGTACCCTGTCAATAGAATTTCTCTCTTATAATCTTATAGAATTTTTGGACCAGATTATACAGACATGGTATCACCTGCATTTGTCAGAACTCCCAAAGTCTCAACATTTTTTATACTATACCATGTTAAAAGGCATGGCAAACAGACCGGTCAAATTGAGTGCTTGAAAGCCATAATAACACAGGTAAAAACCTTACAAATACCAAATACAAGAACATTTGACGCAAACTGTAATGTTTTCCGAGAAATTAAATAACAACTGTTTCAAGTCCCCCCCATAAAGTTTCAAATTGCCCTTATTAATATAAACAGCGAGAATAGATAGTGAAATGGATATTCTATCCTTCAGCGATCACTAGAAATTCAGCACCACAAAGACTGTGTAACAAAATAATGTATTTCTTCCTACTCATTTACTAACACGGGGAATTCGAAGAGCTGAGTTAACCATCTGGAAATCTCTTTATTGTAAGTTAGAGAATACTATATACTGTCCAAAGCTCCTTATTCCCCAAATATTTCTATAAAAATATAAATGAAACAAATAAGTGGAAAATAAAAATTGTTTAAATTGATAGTTTCAATTTTTACATTTGTCTGCAAAGCAATGTATGCACAAGCTTTCTGTGTTATGATATTTGGCACTTACCTGTAGCTGGTCAATTAGCAGACAGGCCTTTAAAAAAAGAGATCAGCCTGCTGCAGAGTGAGGGAGAAAAAGCCAGCTAGGAGAGCTGAAGGAGAGAGAACAACAATTGTGTTTATTGCAAAGCCATTTCTTTGATTTTTGGAAAATTGGTAAGTGGGAAAGCCACCCAATTACAGATAGTGATTTCTGTCTAGTAAGAGCAAGGGATTTTGTTTGTTTTTGTTATTATTTAAAGCACCTGCTTTCTTATAAAATAAAAAGGAAAACCGAGCTGAACGTGTCCTGGACTTTGTATACCCTAGAAGGCTGTGGTTACTGCAAGATCTGTGACAATCCTACCTGTAAAAGAGGTGGTTTGTTCCAATATGTTTATATGCATTCCTTTGCAAACATTGCTTTCAATGATAAAGTGCTCGGTAATGGAGGGGTCAATGACTAGATCGTGGGCCATTGGCAGTCTTTGCGGACTGGTTTAGTTTAAACCCCTTAAGGACACATGACATGTGTCATCCCTTTATTCCAGAAGTTTGGTCCTTAAGGGGTTAAAAGCAGTGCTGTCTGAACCTTCCAACAAATTCATCAGAGGTTATAAGAGGCAATAGGCTAATCCATCTGGTACTGAACAATAATTCTTAAGAAAAGGGAAGCGAAATACAAAAAAATAACTGTGTTATAATCAGTTAGCTTGCTAGACAGAAGATGCGTAATAATCTTCAAAATATCTCCATTTGTAGATGATAGTGATAAACACTTGGCTGTGCCCAGTGGGATTCCATAGCCATCAAACATTACGGCTGCTCGGAATAAAACACCATTTTAAGTCGTTTTTAGCTGTTGGGTTGTGCAAATATCGCAAATGGTGCTTTAATAAACGGACTAACAGAGCAATTTGGATTAAAATTGTATCATGTTATCATATCTCCTCTAAGACATGCCTTTTTTCTAATGTACACAATTACACTTCTTAATGTTCACTTTGAACATTTATTTCCCTTATTAACTTTCAATCCCGAGTTCCATCACAGCCTTATTCTAAGATGTCTTTTTTATGTTCCATACATTCTTAGTCAATTTACGGATTCTGCTTTTACTCTTAAAGGGACACTGTAGGCACTGTATCTGCTTCATTTCATTAAACTGATTATAGTGTCCAGAGTTCCCAAGTTCCATAATTTCATTCAGCATTAAACAGTTTTTCATATTTTTATGTTTAAATGCTAAATTAGAGTCCCCAGCAGCCCCTCCCCTCTGTGCTGCTTCAGCAAATGAGGAAGTACTATCATGAGCAGCAATGGGCAGCTATGATTGGCTGAGACTGTCAGCTGTCTATTTTTAGCCTATCAGAGCTCCAACTAATGGTATGAAGGGTATGACTTCAAGTAAGTGTGTAATCTCTGCCTTGGCCACACCTCCAGAAGAGGCCGGATTTTGGGTGGCCTTGATCCCTTATTTAGTGTTAAACTGCTCTAAAATGGTTTAACATTGTATGGAGAGACAGTGCCAGGAGATTCCTGCATCATAACCAATTCAAAGAGATAAAATGATTATAGTGAGTACAGTGTCCCTTTAAAGAAATCTAAAAATATTTACTTAAATGTGTCCTGGATATGAAATACAGAACGCCTCTAAAAGGGCAACTCTGAGGAGCACATGAGGAGACTACTGACTAACTGCTATGTGAGAATTTGGTTCCTCTCCTGAATGAAGTCTTTGGTGTGAAAGAACAGAATTACTGGAAAAACCTTTCCCACATTCAGAGCATTAATAGGGTCTCTCTTGTGTGAGTTATCTGATGTTGAATGAGATGTGCTTTCATACTGAAACATTTCCCACATTCCGAGCACATGAATGGTTTGGTCCCTTTGTGAATTCTCTGGTGTCGAAGAAGATTTGAATTTTGGACAAAGCTTTTTCCGCACTCAGAGCACTGAAACAGTTTCTCTCCTGTGTGGGTTCTTTCATGTTTAACAAGGCAGGCTTTTTTGTGAAAACTCTTATTGCATCAGGAGCAGGAAAAAGGTTTAAATGTCGTGTGGATTTTCTGATGAGCAGTAAGATTTGATTTTGAGGAGAAACATTTCCCACATTCAGAACAAGCTGGCTTTGGCATTTTCTGGACTGCCTGATGTTTAAAAAGATCTGAACTGCTGGTGAAACATCTTTGACAATTGGAGCATGGGTATCTCCTTTCAGCAATCTGTGTTTTATGATGAAATATTCCTGTTTCTGTTCTTTGCTCTTCGATATCAGATGGATATTCTGTTTGTGTGTGCTTTGTGGATGTATAAATGTCTATTTCTGCTTCTTCACACGAGGTCGGTTCCTCTTTAAAATGAGTAGATGGATATTTCGCCTCTGGATGTTCTGTGGGTGTAGAAATAAGTTTAAGATATCCGGCTTCACATGATGCTGATTCCTCCTTAATATGATACTCTGTGGGTGTATAATTATCTGTAAAATGTACTTCTTCACATATAGGAAACTCCTCATTTTTCAAACTGTAATTTTGAATAATGTCTGGCTCAGATATTCCATTAAATTCTTCCACTTTAAGCTCTTTAACAATTACATCCTCTTGTATATAATCTCTTACAAACTGTGTATCAGAACCTACAGATACATTTCCGTCTTGAATGAAATCTGTTGGGAAAACAAAGAAATAATAATTGTATTTCTCATTGATTAAAAAAAAAAAAAAGGTAACAGTCAATTGGTGTAAAGATTAAGTCTTACGGTATTTGTTCAGTTCTGAATTCCAGAGTAGTTGAAATCCAAACAGAGCACCTGGAGACGGTCTTCATTTTGGGAAATAGGTGGAAATCAAGATCACTGTGAGAGCATGCATTATAATTGTGCAGTGTTGTGGGGATATTTATGGGGTGATGCGGCAAAAGGGACCTCACCACTGGTTTTTGGAGGGGACTGATTGCTAGCCCTATACTTTGGGACTATGGCCCCTGGGAGATTGGGCACTTTAACAACTGCATTTGTGCTTATGGACTTGTATTGGACCGTGCTGGCCCTTTAAGAACTGTCTGAGGACATATGGAGACTTTGTCGGATAATGCCCCTTTAAGACCACGTCCACAGACCTGTAAAATCATTTTCTCCCACTTGGTTCAGTAAATGGGGCTTACTGAACCAAGTACCACACAGGCGGACCACCCAGAAGTGGAAGCGTGCAGGCAATTTACCTCCCAGACTGGGAGCCTGCTGTAAGTAAATTGCCGACCGCTGGAGGGGGCCGCCGTTCGTACAAACGAAAACGGCCATCTTTATTCGGCCGAACTTAGACTCTGCGGCTGGAAACTAAGTCCCGTTTGACAGTTTGAATGTACTGCTATGTGACGAAGTGCCCTTCGCCGCTTGTGCCTGGAGAGGACTAATTGCCAGACTCCTACCACGTGACTAAGGTCCCTGGGAGACTTTGCCAGTTAAAAACACTATTTGGACTTATTGGTGTTTAAAAGACTGTTCTGGCCCTTTAATTGGAACTGGCACAATTCTGCACCTTTGATTGCATAGGAGAATGTGCCTTTTCCTGTCCTATTGTTCTCCAGCAGGGCGTTGTCCCAGGGACACTGCCAGACCAGTTTAAACTGTCTGCTTTGTCCCTCCTCAATCTCTATTTCAGCCCTTGCTAAACTTAAACCCCATGGTGATTTGACTGTGTTCGTGGGATCTGAGGCTGTTCGGATATATTGAGCGCTCAGATCCAAGCTATCTGGGGGTAGGTTGAATGTGGGGGTTCTGTTCAGTATGATAGGAATTATGTATTTTTGCTGTTGTTGTGAATAGAGATATTTTCTGTACCTGGAGATAATTGGCTTACCACATCATGCTTGCAGTCGGTCAAAAAGGACTTCCACCTAACTTTTAAACCACTGGAGGGAATGTCTGATGTTTTAGTATGTTTGTATTTGGAGTATCCTGATTCTGAAAATGTAAGTTTTATGTGAATGTGATGTATACTTTTAAAGTTATGAATATTGTGTAAAACAGTATTTTCCTGCCTGTGATAATTACATTAGCCCATCGTGTTCAGTAATTATATCACAGGCAGAGGGGAGGATTTTGCTGTAATGGATGGGAGTGTTTAACTGTATTGTACGTGTTTGATTGGCTGTTCCACAAGACCATGTGGGTGGTACTGTGTGTGTAAAAACTTGCATAAAAGAGAGCCCTTTGCTGCCATTAAACAGAACTGCTTGACCCTTTCTTGAAGCCTTGGCTCATGCTTGGGAGATGGGATAACTACACTCTTGGGGATTGCCATCATCACACTATACTCCCCAGAGTAAGCTCTAGTAAGAGCTGTGCTTGTTCCTGTTACGCTCTCTGGAAGAAGAGAGGCCTGCCCACTGGAAGCTGGATCCTGACCATGGGTCCAAGGTGGGTGAAAGACGGCGAGACCCTGGCGCAGCTGCATCACTGGAAGTGGGGTCTGCAGTGCTGATGGTGTCGGTTGAAGTGCTTGGAGTCCTCAGCAAGCGCTAGGAGCATCAATTGGCGGAGGTACTCGGTCGGAGTGCCAGCGTTCTGTCACATGCTATACTGAGCCAATTGCACCAATGGTGCCCCGTTCGTGCCTTCAAATAGGACTTAGTCATTTTTCCTGCCTGAAATAGACCGACCGCACAGCCCAAATCAATGGAACTGGTTTGGGCATGAAAATGTGCTTGCGGTCAGTCAGAAAGGACTTCCAGTTAACTTTTTAACCGCTGGAGAGATTTGTATGATTTTTGAGAGTGTTTATATTTAAAGTATGCTGATTATTAATATGTAATTTTTATGAAGATTGAATGTATAGTGTAGCAGAGCTGCAATGTTAAATCCCAAGATCTCCGCTGGTATAGAAGGTAATCCAAAGTAAAGTGCTGGAAAAGCAGGCAATATCCCAAATCTCCCAGTAACCGGACAAAACACAGTTCTGAGAGTCAACTGAACTTTTAATCACATGTCACAGTATTTATGCAAGGGGTTTCCCTACTGACACTACAGGGGTTGTACAGTAGGGGACTACATGCGGAACTTAACAACCCGGACATTTCTCCCATCATGCACTGCTGCACGAGAGGGATACTCCCACTAGAATATCCTGTTAAGTGGATTATCCCTCCGTGCAGCAGAACTGTCATTTTACACAAAAATACACAACTTTTACATTATTCATCTTATATTAGCGAACGACTGTTCGGTAGATAGCATTTCGTGAAAGTACCGCTCAGATCCCAGCATAAATAACCGAACGCTGCACAAAATACACTTTTATATCATATTCTCCTAAAAGTACCGAATACATTTTGGGATCCCAATACCGAAAGACCGGGGCTCCGAACGGCCTGGAAGGCCAGCGGTGTTCGCGCCGCCGAGTAGCCGATTTAAGTTCCAGGCGCTCAACGACCAAACACCGCTGGGCTAACAAAGAATCCAAGATGGCCTTTGTTCATTTGCCGAACACGTGGCAGCGGCCATTTTAGCTCCAGAACGGCCAGCGGTGTTCAGCGCCCAAACTATGGAACTGAAAATGGACAGTTAATTGCGCAAACACCGCTGAGCCGCCAGCCTCCTTACTTCTGCATTCGGTAGTGGAACCTGTAACGGACCGTTTTGCACACAAGGGGTAAAAACCGTTTAGGCGATCGTCCCCCTTTCCAGAGATGCAGGCACAGCTATTGTAGAACACCAAACTCTCGAACCGCCAATAAGTGAATGCTCCAAACTCCCGAACGGCATCCAATATAGCACTCCAAACACACGAACAGGAACCATACGAATTGCTGCTAGCAGACGAATAGGAAAAGCATCCAAGCGGCTTACACTCCTAGCAATCAGTCTCTATCAGCATTCAGTAAATCCCCCAAAGACGAGACAAGGCTCCGTGTTGAGGGTCAAGCAGTGGTCTGTTTAATGAGGGCTACCTGCCCAGTATTTATGCAGGTCTCCCACCTGGTGGACACTCCCCTAGGGGACCAAATGGGAGACTGTGACAAAAGACAGACAAGTTGACAAATAGGACACACAGTCACATTATATTCCCACAATGCATCCTGGCTTCCTCCCCTCTGCCTTGGAAATAATTGAGAAGTAATTCAATTATCTCCCAAGACAAAGGCAAATCGCCATTATGCACGTGGGGATACTAAACATGAATTACTATTAAAATACACTATGTAAGACACATTACATTAAAACTATACATTCAACATGTAGCCCAGGTCTGAGCGCACATTATTAAGCGAATGGCGCTCACACCACATGAATACAGTGTAATCGCCATGGAGCCAAAGTCTTTACACAGTCAGTTTCTCATGCGAATGGGCTCCATGGGATTCCTATCTGGGGTATAACACATTCAAGCAAAACTACCGAACCAAAACTACCAAAACTGTGTCCGATTTCAGTTCCATGAATTAAGCGTCGAACACCGCTGTGTGTTCGCATGTTTAAAATGGCCGCGACCTCGTGTTCGTGATACGAATGGCGGCCACCCAGCATTCGTCAATTAAGCTGTGGTTAACCGCAGCTTCAGGGAGGCTTATTACCGGCACACTCCAGCTCCCAGGTGGTCCAGTCATTCGTGCGGTTGTTCGATAGATTGAATCTACTGAACACCAGGCAGAAAAGAACGAATAAATCTTTTCTGCAGGTAAAAAAGATGTCTTTTAACATGGGGCCCATAGTCTAAAGGCAACAGGCGAGCAAACAGGCTTCTCCAATGCAATGTGGCGAGATTGGTCTCGTCACAGAACCGAATCACTGTTCATTCGGTAGTTTGACCGTATGAACAGCATCTCCCCAGATAGCCATGCCATGGAGCCTATTCGTGTAACGAAAGACTATGGGAAAGATTTTGGCTCCATGGCGATTTAACTGTATGTATATGATCTGAGCGCCATTCGGTAGTAATGTGCGCTCAGATCTAAGCTATCTGGGGATAGGTAGAATGTGTATATTTTATGTAATAAATGTAACCGTATGTAATTTTATGTCATTTACTGTCTTTTTACTGCCATGGTTAATGGAGTTTTGCCTCTGTCCTTGGAAATAATTGGATTACTTCCCAATTATCTCCAGAATAGAAGACTGTGGAACTGGTTTTGGGCAGAACAACCATACTTCATTTGGTCAAATAGGACTTTCCTTTAACTTTTTAACCCCTGAACTGATTACCCTGATTTTTGAATATGTGTATATTTCAAGCATGCGGATTCTGAATATGTAATTTTTTATGAAGATTGGACGTATATTTTTAAAGTTATAGCACATGTATAAAAACTGTATTTTTCCTGCTTGTGATAATTATGTTAACCCATTGTGTACCATAATTATATCACAGGCAGAGGGGAGGATTTTGTGTATAATTGCTGGGATTGTTTTCTGTAATGTACGTGTGTTATTGGTTGTTCTGTAAAACCCTGTGGGCAGTACTAAGTTTGTGGATTGGGAATAAAAGAGGCTGTATGTGCCAATACAGTCAGTTCTGCTTGACCTCAAAATGAAGTGTCGTCTCGTTATTGGGGGAATTGGATTGTATGCTGATTGCCAGGAGTGTAAGCTGATTGTATGCGTGACGAGAGCAATCTCGCCACATTGCTTTGGAGAAGCCTGGTTGCTCGCCTGTTGCCTTTGGATTATGGCCCCATGTTAAAAGGCTTGATTTTCCCCTGCAAAGACAAGAAAGCTGGGTCATTTGGTGCTTGCCCTGTTTGAGCAGTGACACCCCAGATAGCTATGCCATGGAGCCCATTCGTATAATGAAAGTCTATGGGAAAGACTTTGGCTCCATGGCAATTGAACTGTATGTGTGTGCTCTGAGCGCCATTCAGTAATAATGTGCGCTCAGACCTAAGCTATCTGGGCATATGTTGCATGTCTGTATTTTATGTCATAAATGTAACCTTGTGTATTTTATCGTATTTTACTGTCTTTTTGCTGCCATGTGTTCAATGGAGTTTTGCCTCTGTCTTTGGAGATAATTGGATTACTTCTAATTATCTCCAGGATAGAAGACTCTGTGGAACTGGTTTTGGGCAGAAAAGCCATGCTTCCTGTGGTCACAAAGGACTACGATCTATCTTTTGAACCACTGGACCAATTTGTATGATTTTAACGTATGTTTGTATTTGGAGTATGCTGATTCTGAAAATGTAAGTGAATGTGAATGTGATGCATACTTTTCAAGTTATGAATAATGTGGAAAAATTTTATTTCTCTGCTTGTGCTAAATTACATTACCCATTGTGCAAGGTAATTGAATCACATGCAGAGAGGAGGAATTTGTGTGGGAGTGTCTGAGTGTATTGTATGTGTTTATTGGTTGTGTTCCAAAACCCTGTGGCTGGTACTAATGTGTAAGAATGTGTACATAAGCACAATAAACCCACAGCTCTGTCTGACCATTGCTTGACCCTCAACACGGAGCCTTGTCTCGTCTTTGGGGGGGATTTACTGAATGCTGATAGAAACTGATTGCTAGGAGTGTAAGCCGCTTAGATGCTTTTCCTATTCGTCTGCTAGCAGTGATTCGGATGGTTCCTGTTCGTGTGTTTGGAGTGCTATATTGGATGCCGTTCGGGAGTTTGGAGCATTCACTTATTGGTGGTTCGTGTGTTTGGTGTTCTACAATAGCTGTGCCTGCATCTCTGGAAAGGGTGATGATCGCCTAAACGGTTTTTACCCCTTGTGTGCAAAACGGTCCGTTACAGTATGCTTTTCCTGTTCAGCTGCTTACAGCATTCATATGCTTGAGAGCATTCATATGCTTCTCCTGTTCGGTGGTTGTGGTGTCTGCTGCAGTGCTTGGAGTCCTCAGGAAGCGCTAGGAGCATCCTTCAACTGAGGTACCTAGTCGGGGTGCCAGGTGATCTGTTATGCTAGGTTTGCCACATGTAGTTTTAAAGTTACAGTACATGTATAAAAAGTATATTTTTCCTGCCTGTGATAATTACATTAACCCACTGTGTTCAGTAATTATATCACAGACAGAGGGGAGGATTTTGTGGGAATGAATGGGAGTGTTTTACAATATTGTACATGTTGGATTGGTTGTTTTTCAAAACCCTGTGGGCGGTACTGTGTGAGTAAAACGTGCATAAAAGCAGGGTGTTTCACTAAAACTTCAGTTCTACTTCACCCTCAATTTGGAGTTCCGTCTCTTATTGGGGGCAATCTGCTACAAGGGATTGCTATGCTAGTCATACTCTCTTGCTATATCACTACTAAGCTCTTGTAAGAGCTTGTTCCTGTCTTGCTCTCTGAAGGAGTCTGCGGTGGTTATGGTGTCAGCTGGAGTGCTTGGAGCCCTCAGGAAGCACTAGGAGCATCCTTCAACCAAGGTATCCAGTCTGGGTGCCGGGTGATAAATATTAAAACAATATTTTCATAAAAATTATCAAAATTTAATTTATTATATCAAAATCGATATATCGGCACTGTCCAGAATTTAATAATATAATAAAGCTGAGAACTTCCCACTATTTTTATTCTCTTAGAGTCCATTCATTTGAGGATTTTTACTCCATACAATAAAATTACAATTTCTTTATAGAAATATAATTTATTGTGACAATAATAATAAAATGTAACATGCACTCAGTGAATATTTAGGTATAACATTGGCATACAATATAGCAATATTTAAACAAGTACAGCAACTAAAAAATAACCAGTTGCCAAGAATTTAGCAAGATTTATGATAGGTAAACAATCTCACAGCACACAGAACACAACAGTGAAGCGAGAAGCCATAAAATCTTAGCTATCAGTTAGATCCTGATTAACTATTCCACTGCTGGCTAGAATCCTCCTAGGCATATAATATCCTATTCTCATGCAATTTTCAATTAAAATAATGTTCATACCAGATCATTAAACATTCCTGGAACCATCCAATAAGAACAGCTTTAGCTTAATGAAGCAGTTTTGGTGTATAGAACATGCCCCTGCAGCCTCACTGCTCAATCCTCTGCCATTTAGGAGTTAAATCCCTTTGTTTATGAACCCTAGTCACACCTCCCCTGCATGTGACTTGCACAGCCTTCCATAAACACTTCCTGTAAAGAGAGCCCTATTTAGACTTTCTTTATTGCAAGTTCTGTTTAATTAAGATTTTCTTATCCCCTGCTATGTTAATAGCTTGCTAGACCCTGCAAGAGCCTCCTGTATGGGATTAATGTTCAA
Organism: Pelobates cultripes; assembly: GCA_933207985.1. Lineage (NCBI taxonomy): Eukaryota > Metazoa > Chordata > Amphibia > Anura > Pelobatidae > Pelobates > Pelobates cultripes. Next base: position 4,262,380 of record OW240922.1, on the reverse strand, counting down.
TTTAGAGATTGAGATACAATTATTTAAGGTAAATTACATCTGTTTGAAAGTGAAACCAGTTTATTTTTTTCATGCAGGCTCTGTCAATCATAGCCAAGGGAGGTGTGGCTAGGGCTGCATAAACAGAAACAAAGTGATTAAACTCCTAAATGACAGTGAATTGAGCAGTGAAATTGCAGGGGAATGATCTATACACTAAAACTGCTTTATTTAGCTAAAGTAATTTAGGTGACTATAGTGTTCCTTTAATACATCTTTATCTTACTCCACCTGCAGGTATGGAGTTTTTATAACCATATATTCTTTTAGTTAACTAAGATTTCTAATAATTGAAATCTGACCGAGATTTATCCAGGCATATATTCCTGCAATTAGTAAATCTTTAATCTAAATGAATTAAGTAAAACCAGCATAATTACCAGTTATGCTGTAGATGCCCTTATCAGATGCTCTTCTTATCAGATGAATAGATAGTCCCAGGAATTGAATGCAAGTATGAATATGATTGTATGGAGGTGTGCATGTAATAGAGAAAGTGGTGTTGGTTTGGAAAGTTGAGTCAAAGAGAGTTTGAGAGAGTGTAAGTCCCAGAAAGTGTGTATGTTTGTCCTCAATTTCTGTCTTGAATGTCTGTCCTGGATTTCTCTGTCTTGAATCTTACTTTTTAAAGGGCCAAACTTTCTGCACGTCATTAGTTGATCGGCCAGTAGGGAACTGTAGGTGTGTCCACCTTTATCTAGTATTATCTAGTTTTTGGTCAGTAGATGGCGCAATAACATCACCAAAATTTCTTGTCCTGGAAAGAGTTAACTAAAAATGATGATGATTTTGACGTAATTTGGCTAATCTATAATGGCCATTATAACTCAAATTTGCTGCCAGTTCAAAGCGTTTACCCGAGTCTTCGTGGTGGCGATTTCAATCGGTTTTCTAAATTTGACACCTCCTAACCTTAATTTCACCCTATTTCTTACAATGGGACCTTGTAAGATTTAGAAAGTAAAATTAATTACTTTCTAAATTTTACAGTCACTGGTATCTGGCCTTCTGTGAAGTTGTGAGACATTATTTTTCTATTCCACTAACATTTATTAAATAATATATTTCTTCATGAATATTTATCCATGAATGGTCTATATTACCTTAATACTGATTATATGTAATTAATATAATAGTAAAATAAGTGTATAGTGTATTTAGATGTATGTATATATATATATTTGTCTCTCTGGGTTAGTTTTCCACCCCCATCCTTGCTGTGAGACTCATTGCCTTGTTTACATATGTATTCCTTAACTCAGACTTGAATGACTAAAGAGAAATTCTGTGTCTTTCTTAGCCTGTAAATCCAAAATGGAGTTAGTTTTGTTCCGAGTGTGATTGACAATATACACTTTTAATTTCTATCTTAGCACAAAATGTCTGCCGATATAATATACTGACAGTGTATACAAGTTCAATATGCCGCACAGGGGCAGTATACAGCAAGTACATAGACCTGTATTACCATCAAGTTAAGCAGTGGTAACTAAGCCTGTCCACTTTCAGGTCATTGTTTTGTGTGATTTCAACTCAATCCTGAGAAGGGTTGTATGTAGGATGGACCAGGATGCGTGATAGAGATGGCCCAGGCTGCAAGAGACAAATGGCCCAGGCTGCGAGAGACAGATGGCCCAGACTGTACGGACATAGAAAGTGTACTCTGATTCTGGACCCTGACAGTTTCAGCTTGTAAATCATTTTATCAGCACAGAGTGAGCTCCATGTTAGAAGTCTCATATCAGAGGATACTGCACATCATGCTCCTAGAAGGGATGCTACCGGGTCAGTCAGAGAAACTCATAAAATCCTTTGCCAGGGCTCTACTCACTAACCACGATGGGGCAAATGGAAATTTTGACCCCTGTGTTTATTAAATGGAGGATGCAGGGCACTTGGAAAATATTTCCCTTTATACAAGTAGAAAACATAGCCACTGATAAACCTTCTCTTACCCATTGAGCTGATGGGCTGGTGATTTTCTTTTATTACATCCTTGTTAATATCTTTATTTTCTTCTAAACACTTGGTCTCCTCCATGAAGGAACACACAGTGACATCCACACACCCTATAGGAACCTGAAACACACAATACAAACATCATCCAGACACAATCCTTGGTTTTACTGTATAATGTCCCATTCCCAGCAGTCTCACCTCTCCAGTCAGCAGCTCAATGATCTGATTGGTCAGTTCCAGGATCTTCTGATCATGTTTTTTCTCATGGATCAGGACGGGAGGCGGAGGCACCGTGCTGGGATTCTGTGCCATGGGGGAGCCTTTGAATACATTTGGATTGCTACTGAGTGAGACATACTCACTCGTCTTCTTCACAACAATATAATCCTACACAATGAGAAATAATTATAAAAATCAGTGCATTGTGTACTTCACTGTATATGAAGAAAAAAAAAAAACATTTATTTTTCTGTGCTATCTACTCACTCCATTGCCTTATTTTCCTGAAGACTTACCTTACCTAATGTATTAAAAAAATATCTCTATGATTGACTCCTGTCCAGTAAATGGATGAAACAGCCACTCGAGAAGTTTCAAATGAACTGTCTACAGGTGGTTGGTACACTGAAGAGGATAAGAGAGATGTCCCTGTGGTGTTTGCAGAATTTCCCACCTCTCCTGTCAGAAGGTAGATGATCTCGAGGGTGAGATGTAATATCTCCTCAGTCACTGGATCCTTGTCCATCACTGGTGAGTCTGAGGGAAGGTCCATACCAGACGTGTTTCACTCTCAGACAACATGAACCCTTAGTCGTGTTTTCCTTCCAATTTCTAACAAAACAAACAGAAAGAGATTGTGTCGGAGCACTAAGCATTATTTCTAGAAGTGAATTGGTAAGAGAATGCTATATACACATTGCACTGGCAAAAATATTAGCAAACAAATGGCTTCAAAGTTATTCTTCCATTGATATCTGTTTCTTCACTTTCAATATGGTAGTCATAAATGGATGGTGCGACATTTCCACTTCTTTTATTCACATATTATTCTGGTTTACCTTGCTTCTATTTATGTTATTCACTTTTTGTATCTGTCCTCTATCCTGGTCACATAGAAAACACATATTTAGAACCAGAAGAGCTGGTACATATTGAAAATACAGTATAACTAGCTGCAAAATGTCTGATATCAGGTAAATAATGATATTTCGCCCATTAAAGAACCACTATAGTGCCAGGAAAACATACTCGTTTTCCTGGCACTATAGTGCCCTGAGGGTGCCCACACCCTCAGGGACCCCCTCCCGCCCGGCTCTGGAAGGGGGAAAGGGGTTAAAACTTACCTTTTTCCAGCGCTGGGCGGGGAGCTCTCCTCCTTCTCTCCTCCTCCGTTCCTCCTCCCGGGCTGAATGCGCACGCGCGGCAAGAGCTGCGCGCGCAATCAGCCGGTCGATAGGAAAGCATTTACAATGCTTTCCTATGGACGCTTGCGTGCTCTCACTGTGAAAATCACAGTGAGAAGCACGCAAGCGCAAATGGCTGTCAATGAGACAGCCACTAGAGATAGGGGAAGGCTTAACCCATTCATAAACATAGCAGTTTCTCTGAAACTGCTATGTTTATTAAAAAATGGGTTAACCCTAGAAGGACCTGGCACCCAGACCACTTCATTAAGCTGAAATGGTCTGGGTGCCTAGAGTGGTCCTTTAAGTGCCAGCAATGTCCCCAGCATCGCAGTAAGGGGGTTAATCCGATACATGACACAAGCAGGATGGGGATCTGTATTGCAGTAAGGGGGTTAATCCGATCCATGACACTAGCAGGATGGGGATCTGTATTGCAGTAAGGGGGTTAATCCGATCCATGACACTAGCAGGATGGGGGGCTGTATCTCAGTAAGTGGGTGTGACGAGACCAATCTCGCCTCATTGCATTGGAGAAGCCTGTTTGCTCTCCTGTTACCTTTAGACTATGGCCCCATGTTGAAACGCTTGATTTTCCCCTGCGAAGACACAAAAGCCTGGTCATTCGGTGCGTGCCCTGTTTGAGCGGTGATACCCCAGATAGCTATGCCATGGAGCCCATTCATATAATGAAAGACTATGGGAAAAACTTTGGCTCCATGGCAATTGAACTGTATGTGTGTGATCTGAGCGCCATTCAGTAATAATGTGCGCTCAGATCTGAGCTATCTGGGGATATGTTGAATGTACCTGTTTTATGCAATGGCTGCACAGTTATATGTTTTTATGTGTTTTATTGTCTTTTGCTGCCATGTGTTCAATTGAGTTTTGCCTCTGTCCTTGGAGATAATTGGATTACTTCCCAATTATCTCCAGGATAGAAGACTCTGTGGAACTGGTTTTGGGCAGAAAAGCTATGCTTCATTTGGTCACAAAGGACTTCGATCTATCTTTTGAACCAATGGATCAATTTGGTTGATTTTGACATATGTTTGTATTTGATTCCGAAAATGTAAGTTTTATGTTAATGTGATGCATACTTTTCAAGTTATGAATAATGTGGAAAAACTGTATTTCTCTGCTGGTGATAATTACATTACCCATTGTGTAAGGTAATTGTATCACAGGCAGAGGGGAGGATTTTGTGTGGGAGTGTCTGAGTGTATTGTATGTGTTTATTGGTTGTTTTCCAAAACCCTGTGGGTGGTACTAATGTGTATATAAGAACAATAAACCCACAGCTCTGCCTGTTCACTGCTTGACCCTCAACACGGAGCTTTGTCTCGTTCTTGGGGGGACTTGTATGCTGTTCCAGTTCGACTGCTAGGAGTGTAAACCTATTCGCATGGTTTTTCCTATTCGGCTGTTTACGGCATTCATAAGGTTTCCTGTTCGGCAGATTGGTGTTCTGCAGTAGCTGTGCCTGTGTCTCTGGAACCCTTTTATGCCTGGGGGTGCCGTAACAGGGGGTTAATCCGATCCATGACACTAGCAGGATGGGGAGCTGTATCTCAGTAAGGGGGGCTTTATCACAGTGATCAATGACACTAGAAGGATGGGGGCTGTATCGCAGTAAGGGGGGATGCATCGCAGTGATCGATGGCACTAGAAGGATGGTGGGCTGTATCGCAGTAAGGGGGGGCAGTATCACAGTAAGTGGGGCTGTATCGAAGTAAGGGTGCAGTATCACAGTAAGTGGGGCTGTATCGAAGTAAGGGTGCAGTATCTCAGTGATAGAGGACACTAGCAGGATGGTGGGCTGTATCGCAGTAAGGAGAGGCAATATCGCAGTGATCGATGACACTAGAAGGATGGGGGCTGTATCGCAGTGATCAATGGCACTAGAAGGATGGTGGGATTTAACGCAGTAAGAGGGGCAGTGTGGCAAACCTAGCCACTTCAGGGTGTCAAAGACTGTGTTCGTATGCTATTTGTACATTACAAAGACTATAGCATTCGTACGCTAGTTTCATGAACAATATAGGATTACTCTGTTCGTGAAACGAATGAACTACCAAACGGGAGACCACACAAGGAAGTTGTGTGTCTCCAATTAACAAAATGGCAACATTGCTAACCGCAGACTATTAATGGTTTTATGGGTGGCTGCCGTTCGTTAAAGTGAACACGTGGCGGTGGCCATGTTTGCTCACGAACGCCCAGTGGTGTTTGGTCTTCGAGTGCCTGGGACTAAAATCGGCCACTCGACCTCACGAACCCAGCTGGACTTCCATACCTGTTCGTATGATTCCCCCGTTCGTATAAATCTGGCGGCATTCGACAAATTAAGCTGCACGAACCACCTATTCCAACAGTCATTATGTATTGTATATTGTTCATATTCTAATGAATGGATCTGAGCGGTATGTCGCCAGGTGGTGCGCTCAGATCCCAACCATTCAATGAAAGGTCATTCAGCTAATTCAGAGCAAAATTGTACAAGTTATGTATTTTTATGTTAAATGGTATGTTTTGCTGTACGGAGAGATAATGTAATTGACAATTATCTCTCCAGTACAGCAATGTATGATGGAAATAAGTAAGGGGGCTATAGTAAGGCTATATACGCAGTAAGGGCTATATAGCAGTAGAGAGCTGTATGTCGCAGTGAGAGCTATATAACATGTCGAGTGTATATATGCTGGTAAGGGGCTATATGTAGCAAGAGCTAGTAGAGGAGGGGCTGCAGTAAGGGGGCTGCAGTAAAGTTCTGTATAGCAGTAGGGTGTGCTGTATAGCAGTGGGCTATGTATAGTAGTGAGGCTATATACTTAAAGAGGCTGTTATAGCAGGGGGCTGTATGCATGATGGGGGCTGTGCTGTATAGCAGCAGTGGGGAGCTGCTGTGTATGCAGTGGTAGCAGTGGGGCTGTATGTCCGGTAAGGGGGCTGGGTGGGGCTGTGCTCATGGTGGGGCTGTATCGCAGTGGGGGCTGTATCATGGGGGGCTGTGATGGGGGCTGTGTGCAGTGGGGGATCACCCAGTGGGGGGCTGGCATAGTGGGGGCTGTATCGCAGTGGGGGGGGATCGCTGATCGCTGACTTGGCAAGGTCCAGGGATTTGAGGTCCCCCCCCCATATTGTGTGAATCTCCCCATGATGGAGGATGAAGCTGGCCCTTACAGTTAGAGGGATTTCCTGTAATTTCAGATTTACCAGCTGCAGCCCGAGTAATGGAGCTCACAAAGTCTTCTTTAACTTGGAAACCTGGAGCCAGAGACAGGGCAACCCAAAATACCCACAACCGGAAGCTATCTGCAACGTCATTTCCGCATACAACACAACTTCCGGGTAATGCGTTCCACCTTGCGTTCCACTGGTTGCCAGGTTTCTTGGAGGGTGCTCCGGCACTGTGTGAGCCTTGGATGATAAGAATGGGAATCCCATGCATGATGGGCGATGTACTGCTCCAATCACCCGCAAGAGGGAGCGTGAAACGCATAACCAGGAAGTAATGGTGGAACGCAGAGCCGTAATCTTAACTTATTACCGGAAAAGGCGGGGCGCGGTGGAACGCATGTTTCATGTTGGAACGCATTACCGGAAGTCTTTGTAACCACGTTGGAACGCATTACAGGAAGTAGAATGATAGTAAGTGTTTCCGGGGCCACAGTCAGTGCTGCAGGTCAGTGCTGGGTTATATTTATTATTATTATTATTATTATTATTATTATTATTATCACTTAATGTGTTCATATCAAGCAGAATGAACCCTGCCTGGATAATGGCTTTATTCCCCCTTCATTGCCCTTAATGCAGCCATTCAGCTTCATTAATTCTGGGATAAAGCGGCGCTATATGGGGGAGCTGGCCCCGTGCTGGGGATTCAGAGTAAAGCGGCGCTATATGGGGGGAGCTGTCCCCGTGCTGGGGATTCAGAGTAAAGCGGCGCTATATGGGGGGAGCTGGCCCCGTGCTGGGGATTCAGAGTAAAGCGGTGCTATATGGGGGAGCTGGCCCCGTGCTGGGGATTCACGTAAAAGCGGCGGCTATATGGGGGGAGCTGGCCCCGCGCGGGGGTTCACGAGTAAAGCGGCGCTATATGGGGGGAGCTGGCCCCGCGCGGGGGATTCACAGTAAAGCGGGGCTATAGGGGGGAGCTGGCCCCGTGTCGGGGATTAGACTAAAAGCGGTGTTATATGGGGGGAGCTGGCCCTGTGCGGGGGATGTACAGTAAACCAGCGCTATGTGGCTGTTGCTGGCCCTGTGCAGGGGATTCAGAGTAAAGCGGTGCTATATGGGGGGAGCTGGCCCCGTGCGGGGGATTCAGACTAAAGCGGTGCTATATGGGGGGAGCTGGCCCCGTGCTGGGGATTCACAGTAAAGCTGCGCTATATGGGGGGAGCTGGCCCCGTGCAGGGGATTCAGACTAAAGCGGTGCTATATGGGAGCTATCCCCGGGTGGGCGGGATTCAGACTAAAGCGGTGCTATATGGGGGGAGCTGGCCCTGTGCGGGGGATGTACAGTAAAGCAGCGCTATGTGGCTGTTGCTGGCCCTGGGCGGGGTATTCACAGTAAAGCAGTGCTATATTGGAGGAGCTGAATATTTTTCTCTGTTCTATATGCAGAATTTGGGGAGTGGTCACTCTCTGTGCATATTGCAGAGGGACACTGTAGATGTGGATTTCTAAACTCTAATGTTCCCCAACCTATGAATGTAAGTGTTAACCCCTCCCCATGTAAGATTTACTTACCTTATATCCTGCGGCACAATGTTCTCTGTGCTGTAGCTCCACCTCTTTGGCTGATATTATTAATGATCTCAGTCGTTTCAATGTTTACACATTGGGAGGCTAATGTGACATTATAGGTCCCCATGATATCATTTCCTGTTTTCTCTCTAGATTATTTACCAAACATGAAATCCCAGGGATCCCATTTTGAAAAAGCCCTAGTGGCGAAACGCATAAATTGTTTTATTAATTGTATAATTTATATAATTAAAGATTTTTTTGGTTACTATTTGTGCCAGCTATCTTTCTACACATTTTTTATTCTACATGGCATCTAATCGATTTTATTGCGTGTTTACAAGCCTATCCGAGGTGGGGATCATACCACCAACGCTGTTACCATAGTGCAGTCGGCCTGCACTATACTTATAAGTACATTTTCATTTTTTTAAAACAACTTTTATACTTTGTTAAACAGTGAGCACTATTAGCTGTTTTTTTATATATCCCTTTCCTGAGAGTTGGACATCATTCCCTCCAGAGGACAATCACCCGTATATCCCATAAGCAAGGATCATTCCGCTGTATGCCGGTTATACCTGAGCTGGCTATAGCTTATTTAAATGTGAGTGGAATATATATATCTTTTTCTCACATATATTGACCCTTACACTCTATACGATTGGTCTCTTATTTTATGTCTTTCATATAACGAGAATACTCGGACTACTTTAAACAGAGAGGAGACCCCTTCATCAAAAGCACCTTGTAATGGCTACCCAGGTAGTCAGAGGGTATCAGCCGTTGGAGACGTCCTTTTCTTCCCGGCAAGTCGCTGTATAGTAGTGGAGTTGCTTATTCCCATCCACTGGATCCAAGGCAGGAGTCAGGTAGAGCTCTTAAAAGAGCTAAGTGATTATGCTGCACATTCCCTTTCAGTAACGAGACGAGGCTACGTTTTGAAGGGTCAAGAAGAACTGGCTTTTAATGGCAGGTACTCTCTTTTCATGTGATTCTGCCCATGCAAGGGAGACACCCACATAATTAATAAAACAACCAATAAAACATAAGGTACATCCCACACATCTCCTCCCCTTAGATAAGCTTGTAACACAATTATCAGAGACACATTTTCCCCCAAGTTTTGGATGTACCCCAAATACCTGGGGTACATGCATAAATCCAGTGTCCCCAGATAGCCTTATTCTGGGGGACCAACATATTAAAAAATCAGAAAAGAGGGTGCGCCTTTAATGCAATATGTATAAAATGAACACGCAGAATAATATATAGCTAAAAATAAAGTCCAGGGTAATAGTCCACAATAAATGAAGGAAGATTCTTGTAGAACAGTGATGATTCGTCCCAAATGTAGGCTTGTGTTTTCAATGAGCCATATGTGGAGAGAAGTAGAGAGGAGATCCAATGGTACAGTATGTAAGTTAATATCGATATATATATATATAAAAATAAGTAAGTATTACTCACAATTTCCAGAGCTAAAATCCAGCTCTGGTATGAAGTGCGTGAAGTGGAATGATCCCCACTCAAGGATATATGGAGTTGTAGCTTGAGATTAAGTAGTCCAACAAGGATTCCGACCGAAAATTAAAACAGATAAAATATATAGTGCTCACTGAATAACTAAATATAGATTTAAAAGAAAGTATGAAATGTACTCACAATATATTGAGCAGACCTTACTGCTCGATTTGTAGCGTGTGGGTGGTATAATCCCCACCTAAGGATTCTTTTGGCGTTTCATAGAATGGTGAAAATCCAAATCGTCAGGCTTAGAAATAAAAAGTAAAATAGGAATGTGGCAACTAAAATGTTTTGGTCCAAAATTCCTTTATTATAACAATATAAAAAGTAATAAAACAACTTCTAGACGCGTTTCGGCTACAACAGGATTCTTCAAGTAGAATATAGTAAAAACATAAACCTGACTTACAATGCTTTATATAGGGTACATTAATTGTATTGGAATTCGAATATTCCCGCCAAAATGACGTCATAACAAGCTTACTTTTAAGATACATATCGAAATAGTGTGGAAATTATACAGACATCATGTACATACACTTAAAGAATAATTATGCATATAATTTTAAAAAAGAGATGCTAATGTGTAGAAAAGTTAATGAAAAAGATCACGTGGCGCGCGGCTAAAATTGCTTCCGCGTCACGTGAGTATGGTGAAACGCATGCGTCCCATATTAATGGAACACATGCGTATAGAGGATGTGCCAGCCGGGCGGGGCAAGTGGAGCGTTGCGTCATCAGAGGGGAGGAACCCTCTGGTGATCACGAGCATGGACAGTGTGAGCATGCTGTCTGCTCAAACAGACGAGCAGACAGCATGCCCACTAATAAACCAGGCGGGCCACAGGATCGAAACCCAAAGGGGCACAGTGCTACTGCATTGTGACTGGGGGGCAGAGAAAAACTAAATCAACCTTTTACATCAATAAATAATACAATATGCAAACTTAAATTATTATAATTCCTCATAGGTATATAATAGATATATAGGGGACTAATATAAAAAGGGGATATGGACTAAGAATATGGACTTTTACATTTGTGGCACTATTAGCGCTGATCCTATTTTGATTCTTTCTCCTAATATTAAAAAATCAGCTCATTCGGTTCAGTGGTTCGGGAGATATGGAGCTTTGAAGTTTTGACCGACCGCACCGGCAAAGTGACCGAAAATAGTTCCATAAGTTTTGGCCTTGTGGTTGGTCTTTGTTCGCGCATAAAAAAGTCCCGAAAGGCTTGCCATCCGTGCGTAACTCGACGTTCGCCAGAATCCCCATATGCTACTAAGTCTTTCTACCTAACGGCAGGTTGTTCGGTAGTTTTGGCACAATTTCCCGGTGCTATGGAGGTCTCGCCTACTCGAGTGTCCGATTTTAGTTCCAGACACTCAATGGCAAAACACCGCTGTTCGGGAGTTAAGATGGCCGCGAACACGTGTAAAAGTCCTGAAATGGGGGCCACCTAGGCACTTCTCAAAGCGTTCGTGGGTTTCCTATGCAGACCGTATTCGCAGATCATGGAGGTAAATTACCCATAATTAGGTAGCAGGGTGGTCCGGTGTTCGGTTGTGGCAAACCTAGCCACTTGGACAATATAAAGAGACTGTGCCCTTAAGGGTTGCCTGTATGTCTGTGGGGATATGGGTTTAACTAAGTGTAATGTATGCTGGCTGTAATAACGTGTATTTCCTGTATTGGCTATCTGCCGAATGCAGATAGCTGTATTTCATTTCGTTTCACGAACGGCACTTTTGCGGGCCGTTCGTGAACCAAAACAACCACCATGTAGTAGCCCACACACTTAGAGACGTGTGGCGCTTGTTAACCGATTGCAACAATGTTCCAATCGGTAATTAGAGGCTCTCCTAGGTGGCCGCCGTTCGACTACCGACCATGCGGCGGTTGGCCATCTTGGATACTTTGTTCCCTCAGCGGTGTTTGGTCGTCAAGCGCGTGGTACTAAAAATGGCTACTCGACGGCGCGAACACTGCTGAGCTTCCAGGCCGTTCGGGAGTTCCGGGCCGTTCGGTATTATGTTCCCTAGACTTCAATCGGCCTTTTGAATATATATTTTAATGAATGTGTTTTTTGTACGGCGTTCGGTTGTTTTAGCTGGGATCTGAGCAGTAATCTCACCAATGATGCACTCAGACCCCAGCTATCTACCGAACGTCCATTCGTGCAAATAGACTGCATATTCGAAAAGTTATGTATTTTAATATAAATTGCCGGTTCTGCTGCACGGAGGGATAATCCACTTAACGGTACATTCCAGTGGGAGGATCCCTCTCGTGCAGCAGTGCCTGATGGGAGAAAGGCTCTGTAATGTAAGTTCCCCATGTAGTCAACTCTGGGAATGCCCCTGGGATGGGACTCAGGAAACCCCTTGCATGGTGAATTGCATAAATTGTGGAGCTGAAAATAAAGACCTCAGTTGACTCTCAGATCTGTGTTTCGTCCGGTTACTGGGAGATTTGGGATATTGCCTTGCTTTTCAGCGCTTGACTGTGGATTACTTCCTGAACCAGCGGAATTTGTGGATTTAATATTGCCGAGCCGCTACATGGGTAGTTTGCATTCGTATGAATGCTTTAAACGTCCCGAACTGTTGTTTAGCAAAATCCCCATGAAAGCAGGTAAGGCTCTTCAATTTGTTACACACCTTAAAAGACATTTATTGTCACAGTGCAACTTCTAAATCTCTTTGTACTAATTTATATATAATACCAACTATTTTGTTTGCACTTTTTTATATGTCTCATTTATATGCTTTATACTATCTGTAGTCCACATTGATATATTTTGGCGCCGCTTAGCATTACTGTTGTTGTTGTTGTTTTCCAGAAATATATCACAGCCTATTTATTTAACCCCTTAAGGACCAAGCTTCTGGGATAAAATGGAATCATGACATGTCACACATGTCGTGTCCTTAAGGGGTTAAATTCAGATTTGAATTCACTAGACATGAGACACTATAGTGGTGAAAACATCCTTATTATCATGGATTGGGAGCTTCTTTTTTATATTTCACATCAGAGTATGGTATTTGTTGTTTCATGCTCTGTATACGTCAGGATTGACAATATCAAATACCAAATGATCATTTGTTTTATTTCCATCTCTTTTCCTTTCATATAGATATATATATACCTTCCTATCGCCCAATTTTAATTATATAGTCTTTCTACAATTTTATTTAACAACGAAATACACATACAGACTAACCTAGACAAACATTTGTTTGGATCGCAGTGCACCAGAAAAAAAAAAGAAAAAGATGAGGGGTTCGAGGCGAGGGTGTGACGAAAACCCTGTTTGGACAGACTCAGGGAAACAGCATTTCGTCTAAATATTCGTGTGTTTGGCTATTTCGTGATTTGTAAAAGAGCTGAACAAACTCCCGAACCACCCGACCTCCCACCAGGGTCGTGTGCAGCTCATTTACCCCCCAGAACTTGCGGTTAACCGCAAGGTAATTGATGAAAGGCTTGGTGGTCCGTGTTCGGCTGCCGAACATGTGGCGGTCGCCATTTTAAATCATCGAACGCTCAGCAGTAGATGGTCGTTGACCCTCTGGAACTGTTTTCGGACACTTATTTAGCCGCACACCGCTGAAGCGCACCAAGTTCCCGTCCATTCGGTTAATAACTCCCAAACACTTTACCGTTCGGGACTTTCCTATTATACGAGCAAGACCGACCCCAGGTAGCTGCAGTTATGAAACTCTTTTCGGATTCAATCTCCCGAACAACTGGTGAACTAAAAACTTTACTCGACGATATTGAAAACTGTGTTCGTGGGATCTGAGCACTATTCGTCTATATTGTGTGCTCAGATCCAAGCTATCTGGGAGTATGTGGAACATGGAGACTACATTCAGCCAAATGAGTTATGGATTTTAATTCAGTTTTGTCAAAATGTAAAAAGGACATGTTTTCTCTACCTGGAGATAATTAGGTTCTATCTAACCAGTTAAGTTAATTATCTCCAGGATAGAGGGGAGGGGTTGCACTGTTACTGTGGGTGTGTTTAATAATTGTATTGTAAACTGATTGGTTCTGTATATTTTGTCACAGTTTTCCACAAGGTCCCCTGTGGGAGTTTCCTTGCTGGGAGACCATCATAAAAGGCTGAGTTTGGCCATCAATAAATCAGATCGTTTTACCCCATCATGAAGTCTTGACTCATAATCGAGCTATATTCACTACTTCGTTGTGACGAGACCAATCTCGCCACATTGCATTGGAGAAGCCTGGTTGCTCGCCTGTTGCCTTTGGATTATGGCCCCATGTTAAAAGGCTTGATTTTCCCCTGCAAAGACATGAAAGCCGGGTCATTTGGTGCTTGCCCTGTTTGAGCGGTGATACCCCAGATAGCTATGCCATGGAGCCCATTCGTATAATGAAAAGGCTCTGGGAAAGACTTTGGCTCCATGGCAATTGTGTATGTGTGTGCTCAGATCTGAGCTATCTGGGGATATGTTGATGCTACACCATCCCAGGTCGTCTATCCTTTGGTACAAAGGGAAATAGATAGAGGTATTTTTAATTTAACCAATACCCCCCTGACAGATGATGAAATTAATTTATTGTCTAAAGGAATGAAGTTTGCTCCTAGTAAAACCTGTAATGATTTTAACCTCTTTATAGATTTAAAGAAATTTATTCGTTCACTAACTATTAAAAGACATTTTCTCTTAAACCCACCACCTTCGGATGACACCGTGAATGTTTCAACCACCCCTTTTAATTATAATTTTCAACGTAAATCACATTTTTTTCCTATACAAAGCAAAGGTCCGTTTTTAGAGACATTTGAACATATGGTGAATCAAACGTTCCAGCCTTTTAGTACAAATGATAAGAAAAGATCCCGAGCCTCTAATTTTACCAAAAGAGAGGAAGAAACTTTAAAAAATTTAATGGATCGTGATGATCTAATAATTAGGGAGGCGGATAAGGGTGGTGGCATCGTTTTGATGACCACCTCCTATTATCTAGAAGAATCTGCTAATATATTGGGGGACAAAAATACTTATACCACTCTAGCCAATGACCCAACGTCACGTTTTAATATGGAACTGGGGATCCTTCTAGATCAGGCATATAACAGTGGGATTATTACTCAAAAAAATTTAGACTTTTTATTTCAAAAAAACCCTGTTATACCGATTTTTTATTTTCTTCCTAAAACACACAAACGCCTCCCTAATCCACCAGGGCGTCCTATTATTAGCGGTGTAAATTCACTAACAGCTAATCTATCCGCCTACGTTGATTCCTTTCTGCAGAAATACGCACAGGGAGCGCCTTCCTATGTGCGCGATACAAAATCTTTTTTACAAGAACTGGAGTGTATTGAATGGAAATCGGAATACAGTTGGGCCACACTAGATGTGACCTCTCTGTATACTGTGATCAGTCATCACTTAGGGTTGGAGTCCATTGACTATTATATGTCCAAAGATAATACATTATCTGCAGGTCATAGAGAGTTTATTTTTTCTTCAGTTCAATTTATTTTGGATCACAATTATTTTTTCTTTAATGGTGATTATTATTTACAAACCACTGGGACCGCCATGGGTACCAGGTTCGCCCCCAGCTATGCCAACACCTACATGAGAAGATGGGAAGAACTTTTTGTGTGGTCTGGGCATGGCTGGAGGGAGAGCCTGGTCCTATGGCGGCGGTATATTGATGATGTTATTATTATTTGGAAGGGATCTTCGGTTGCTTTTCAGGAGTTTGTTCAATACCTTAACTGCAACCAGTACAATCTGGTCTTTACTCCAGTATGGAATAAATATGAAATTCATTTTTTGGACCTGGTCCTTTTCTGTGATCAAGAACAAATACAGACCAAATGTTTCTTCAAACCCACAGATGGTAACGGCTACGTACACCAACGTAGCTGTCACCACAAACCGTGGTTACGGGGCATAGCTAGAAGTCAGTTTACACGTGTCAGACGTAATTGCTCTAATCCTCAGGATTTTAGGACCCAATCACTATATATTAAGAAAAAGCTTATGGATAGAGGTTATAAAAGAAATGCTTTGGACAAAGAAATCCGTTCCATCAGCTCGGTACAACGTAGTTCATTATTAGAAGACAAGGGCAGTACAAATGAAAATAATAAAAACTTTAAGTCATCTTTTATAACTCAATACAATACCGATCATCATAAAATCAAAAAAAGTTTGCAGGATTTCTGGCCCATTTTACTCCAGGACCCAGTTTTGGGAGAGTCTTTATCGGATCGCCCTATGGTGATCTATAAAAAGAATAAGAATCTTAAGAACCTACTGGCTCCTAGCTACGCTATTAAACCTCCTAATATCCATTCTTCTCCTACTATTGGTTTTTTTAGAGGCTGTGGAATCTGTAAGGCCTGTATTACCACATCATTGTCCAAAATACAGTTGTTCCATAGTAACGTCACAGGGGAAACATTCAAGGTGAAATCTGAAATTAGTTGCCACTCGGACTATGTGGTTTATTTACTACAGTGTCCCTGTGGCAAACAATATGTGGGGCGTACAAAGAGGATTCTAAAGGTCAGAATACTTGAACATCTGAATAACATCAAGAAGAAACTCCAAACTCATTCAGTTTCGGCCCATTGTTCTAATTGCCCATTATTTACTTTTCGGGATTTTATCTTTATGGGCATTGAAAGAGTTTTTCCATTCTGGCGAGGGGGTGATAGAATCCAGAAACTATCCCAAAGGGAGACTTTCTGGATACACCGGTTAAATACTCTAGAACCGAGGGGCCTCAATATTGGTATTGATTTAGTTTGTTTTTTGGATTAGAATCCAAAATTGATTTTTATTTATACATACATTTATTTCCTTATACATCATTATTCTATGAATGATGTTGATTCTGACTAAAATACAACCTTCCGTCCTCCATATGGGTTATACAAGAGTAAATATATGGCTAAATTGTCCTGTACACATTTATTAATCAATGGGCAAAACACAACCACTTGGGATATTAGATATATGTGTAACTCCACTTAATATTGGAGATTTTCTATAGGAACACTATAAAATTTAGCTCTTTTTAATTATAATTCCTATATATATATATTTTTTTATGTTATGTTATTCTTTAAAAAATTCTTATGGCATGAACCATTTACTAATAACTAATGGATATTGATATATATCATATAGTTTAATCATGCATGGTACACTTGAAATATAATGTTTTTGTTGATAATAGGAGTACATGTATTATATATATTGTGCACTTTGAACGCACCTTTCACTTTAAGAAATACAGTGTGATACGGTTTAATTATAATAACCTAATGGTGATTGATTATATTAAGTAAATAAGGTTACTAATATTGCTTTTTTCTTCAGCAGATAGAATATATTGTATTTTTACTGTTTTTTTCCTGATCATATATTTACATTGAGACACAATGAAGGTGGAACGCATTTCAGCCGCGGGTGGAACGCATGTGGAACGCAAGTGGAACGCGGAAGTGCGATTCATTTCCCACTTCCGGTTCCGGTCGCCCGAACGCGCCAAAATTGATTACAGTAACACAGGGAGGATGAAAAACAGCTGAACAGCTCCTTCCCAGAACCAATTGAATAGCAGATACTGGATACCACCCACGGAACCACCAATGAACATGGGGATTAGCCCTATTTAAAGAGGACACAGGGATGGGGGGAATAGGATGTTTTTTTATATACTGTAATTGTATATTGATTTTATTCTTTATATACGGTCCCTGATGAAGTTCTTTGCAGAACGAAACGCGTAGGACCATACCGTTTTTTATTATACTTTATACTGATGGTGAATACTCACCTTTTATCAATAAATACATCTTTTTTCTACCATTACCTGTTTGGAGTCCTGAGCATTATTAAGGAAGCCTAAGAAGGAGCCAAGGGATTACCAACCCCCCATTCCACTAGGGGAGGCACCCTATGAGCGATATATTCTACTTCATTCTGTGAGTGCATTTGTATTCAGCGGAAAACCATGTGTTAATTGTACTTCACTATTTTGTGTATACTTTTTGTGTTCCTTTTAGATTAACTGTCCAGCCGTATCCCGAAGTTCTGTGTTGCTTGTGGTTAGATATGTTGAATGTACCTGTTTTATGCAATGGCTGCACAGTTATATGTTTTTATGTGTTTTATTGTCTTTTGCTGCCATGTGTCCAACTGAGTTTTGCCTCTGTCTTTGGAGATAATTGGATTACTTCACAATTATCTCCAGGATAGAAGACTCTGTGGAACTGGTTTTGGGCAGAAAAGCTGTGCTTCCTTTGGACACAAAGGACTACGGTCTATCTTTTGAACCACTGGACCAATTTG
Source organism: Pelobates cultripes (assembly GCA_933207985.1). Lineage (NCBI taxonomy): Eukaryota > Metazoa > Chordata > Amphibia > Anura > Pelobatidae > Pelobates > Pelobates cultripes. The sequence continues at coordinate 4,244,344 of OW240922.1, read as the reverse complement.
GATGATTTTGACATATGTTTGTATTTGGAGTATGCTGATTCTGAAAACGTTTTATGTGAATGTGATGCATACTTTTCAAGTTATGAATAATGTGGAAAAATTGTATTTCTCTGCTTGTTATAATTACATTACCCATTGTGTAAGGTAATTGAATCACAGGCAGAGGGGAGGATTTTGTGTGGGAGTGTCTGAGTGTATTGTATGTGTTTATTGGTTGTGTTCCAAAACCCTGTGGGTGGTACTAATGTGTAAGAATGTGTACATAAGCACAATAAACCCACAGCTCTGACTGTTCACAGCTTGACCCTCAACATGGAGCTTTGTCTCGTTCTTGGGGGGATTTACTGTATGCTGTTCCAGTTTGACTGCTTGGAGTGTAAACCTATTTGTATGGTTTTTCCTATTCGGCTGTTTACAGCATTCGTATGGTTTCCTGTTCGGCGGATTGGTGTTCTTTAGTAGCTGTGCCTGTGTCTCTGGAAGGGAATATCTACTAAACGGCGGTTTAACCCTTTTATGCCTGAGGGTGCTGTTACAATTGGTGGCAGCCGTGGGATTGTTCCTACAGCCAGAAGGACAGCTACAGGAGACACCATTTCTTTGGATTTTACAATTTGAGGGCAACGCATGTCCCAGTACAGCGACCCTGACAGCACCAAGATGGAACCAGCAGTGGAGTATGATGAGGGTGTCATGGATGACCGAGATGCAGTTCGCAAAGGCATCTGGTACCAGGCACTGGGTATTGTGGAGTACCAGCGGGACGAGAGACTCCCCAAGGAAGACCAGCGATTGCAGAAGCGACTAGCCCTGCGGATGCCCTTCCTGGGAGAGCAACCCCTGAATGAATGGGTGAAGGAATTTGAGCTCCGGGTATGGCAGGAGATGTGGCTGGAAGATGCCTAGGAGGCGCTCTGGTGGTATGGGGCACAGTACCTGCCCTGGACAGCCGAGCATGACAAGCCAGAGGGAGAGGAGTTTGATGGTCCTGGCTTGTTAAGGGAGGCTTTTTCAGAGCCTGAGTTTGGGAGCCCTACACAAGCCCGGTTCAGTGATCTCTTGGAGTGGAGGGAGAGCAGGTATGACTGGGACGACACTCATGAGATCGAGCAAGACCTGGTCCACCTAGTGACCCGAGAGATGGAGCTGGAGCAGGGCTACCAAGATCTGTTCCCCTCCAGTGAGAAGGCTCAGCAGGGAAGCGGAGACCCAGTTCCAGACCCATTCAGCTGGGTAGATATTGCAGAGTATTACTGGGAAGAACCCCAGGTGGTTGGTGGAGATGGGACCGAGGTCTCTCCACCGGTCCTGCAGGGAACTGGGAGCCCAGGCTCCATTCCCCAGCGGCAGAATGTCCAAAAGGGAATAGAGAGCCCAGTCTCCTTTCCCCAGCAGCAGGACTTTGTATTGGGAGCAGAGACAGTCGGTCTCCCTCCCCCGCGGCTGGAAGTATATATTGGAGAGGAGCTGGTTACCCCCTCTCACCAGCGGCAGCTTAACATACCAGGGGGAGACAGTAAGTCCCACAACCGTGCAGATGGGACCGTGGTCTCTGTATTTACAGCACAGAGGGTAGGGACCGTCGGTTTTGCCCCCAGTGACAGGGCTGTTTAGCCAAAGGGGAGACAGTCGGTCTCCCCCTCCAGCAACCGAGCGGTGTAACCAAAGGGGAGACAGTCGGTCTCCCCCTCCAACAACCAGGCTTCAACTAGGCTACTCCCGTGGTAGCGCTGGCACCAGGGCAGAGTACCGCTGGTCTCTGCCCACTCAGCAACCCACTAAGTCAGCTTACCAGTCACCCACACAGCCGTGGTGAGGCACCTGGACATGGACAAAGTTCTCCTCTACCCAGGCGTAGTAACCATTTATTGTGGGTAGGCTGTATTACTGTTTGTGTGTTGTGGGTGGGCTGCTGGACTAACAAGGGCACTGACCGGCAGGAGGTCAGATACCCTGTTAGTCTGTTTGGAAAAGGGGAGAGATGTGACGAGACCAATCTCGCCACATTGCATTGGAGAAGCCTGGTTGCTCGCCTGTTGCCTTTGGATTATGGCCCCACGTTAAAAGGCTTGATTTTCCCCTGCAAAGACATGAAAGCCTGGTCATTTGGTGCTTGCCCTGTTTGAGCGGTGATACCCCAGATAGCTATGCCATGGAGCCCATTCGTATAATGAAAGACTATGGGAAAAACTTTGGCTCCATGGCAATTGAACTGTATGTGTGTGCTCTGAGCGCCATTCAGTAATAATGTGCGCTCAGATCTGAGCTATCTGGGGATATGAATGTACCTGTTTTATGCAATGGCTGCACAGTTATATGTTGTTTGTGTTTTATTGTCTTTTGCTGCCATGTGTTCAATGGAGTTTTACCTCTGTCCTTGGAGATAATTGGATTACTTCCCAATTATCTCCAGCATAGAAGACTCTGTGGAACTGGTTTTGGGCAGAAAAGCCATGCTTCCTTTGGTCACAAAGGACTACGATCTATCTTTTGAACCACTGGACCAATTTGGATGATTTTGACATATGTTTGTATTTGGAGTATGCTGATTCTGAAAATGTAAGTTTATGTGAATGTGATGCATACTTTTCAAGTTATGAATAATGTGGAAAAAATGTATTTCTCTGCTTGTTATAATTACATTACCCATTGTGTAAGGTAATTGTATTACAGGCAGAGGGGAGGATTTTGTGTGGGAGTGTCTGAGTGTATTGTATGTGTTTATTGGTTGTGTTCCAAAACCCTGTGGGTGGTACTAATGTGTAAGAATGTGTTCATAAGACTGTTCACTGCTTGACCCTCAACATGGAGCTTTGTCTCGTTCTTGGGGGGATTTACTGTATGCTGTTCCAGTTTGACTGCTAGGAGTGTAAACCTATTCATATGGTTTTTCCTATTCGGCTGTTTACAGCATTCGTATGGTTTCCTGTTCGGCGGATTGGTGTTCTGCAGTAGCTGTGCCTGTGTCTCTGGAAGGGAAGATCTACTAAACGGCGGTTTAACCCTTTTATACCTGAGGGTGCCGTTACATTCGCTATTATTCTACTGGGAGTTTGGGAGAAGCTGCAAGGATCGGTACTACAGAGATAACAGGAATTTGTCGACTAAAAATGAATGTAGAAATTCACTGTCCAGGGTCTATTTTTCTATCCATCTATCCCAATAGCTATATTGATGGCCCTTCTTTGGAGCAAAGCTAGTAATAGTCCATTCTGCAGTGTAAAATGCTTTGAGAATCTTGGGCCAGCTATCCACCCTGGAAGACTTCCAGTTTCTGGCTATCGACGTTTTAACAGCCATTAAGATGTGTAAAATAATTGGTCTAGATTCTCTATTAATCATCCCCATATCCATATGCAGTAAAGCCATATTTGGAGTCAATTTGAACTTAATTTCCAGTAAAGTTGATAAATATTGGTTTGTCATCTCCCAGAGCGGTCTAATTTTCGGGCAGTCCCACCAAATGTGTTTTACATCTGCAATTGGTTCGGTGCATCTCCAACAATTCAAGGAGGCTGTAGGATACATTTTTGCTATTTTTTTTAAGGAGTTCTGTACCATCTATTTAGTATATTGTAATTAATTTTATGTATATTTAAGCAGTGGCAAGCTTTTATAATGTGTTGAGGGAGTTATTCCATTCTTTCATAGTTATGTCTATTTTCAAATCATAATTCCATTTAGTTATCGCCGAGGGAATTGATTTAATCTGAGCCTTGTAAATCAGTTTTTTACATTTATTGCCTAAATGAGTATAGTCTGTTTGCTCGTATATTTCTGAAAGAAACTGAACTGGAGGTTTAAGAGGATTAAATCTCAGGTATGTTTTTTTAAAAGATATTACCCTTATATAATTAAACCATTCGGGAGATGGAATGTTGTATTCAGCTTGAAGTTGTTCAAAAGATTTTAATGTATTTCCTCTCAGGATGTTGGATATCTTTTTCATACCCTTAAAGCGGCACTGTCATGCCGAATCCTGTTTTGTTTTTTTTTTAACCCCCCTCCCGTCTCCACTATCTCTAATTGACCCCCGAGTCACCCCCAAATGCCCCTAAGCCCCCCACATTACCTATTTTTTAATCTTTATTTTCTGCCCTGATCTATATTCAGGGCGCCGCCATCTTTGTGTGGGTAGAGGAAGTCCCTGTGATACACGTCATCTGCCCACACTAGATAGCACTGAGATTCCCGCACATGCCCAGTTAAACACCTGGACATGTGAACGGGAATTTCATCTATTCATTCATTCATCAGACAGACGAATGAATGAATAGAAATGTCAGACGAACAAACTAACACTGAGTATCAGTGTTCATTTGTTCGTGCAGTTTATTACAAGGAGGGAGCTACCGGCATGCAGCTCCCTCCTTGTAATATGTAACTATAGAAGCGGCAGGGAGCAGTGCTCCCACTTCCGCCACTTCATAAGTCAGTAGGTCCCCCCCTCATTATCTTTATGGCCCCCACCCGCCGCCAAGGGGTGGGGGCCGGTGGGGTGGATAGTAGGTCCCCTCCCTCATTATCATTTGGCCCCCACCCGCTGCCCAGGGGTGGGGGCCGGGGAGGGAGGACAGTAGGTCCCCCCCTCGTTATCATTATAGCCCCCACGCGCCGCCCAGGGGTGGGGGCCGGGAGGGGGGAGGACAGTAGGTCCCCCCCCCCTCATTATTATTATCATTTTGGTTTTTTTACAGTGAGCAGCCACAGGCTGCTCACTGCTTACTAGACATGCCCCTACTCGTGGTATAGCGAGTAGGGGCAGCATTTACTACTACTAAGTAATTTTTACTTAGTATTAGTAAATGTGGCTGAAAGACCAATTTAGGTCTTTCGGCCTTTTAGTAGATAGCTCACTGATACCGTGGGAATTAGGGAGTTATCTACTAAGCGGCTGCAAGATGCAGCCACAGCATGAATAGGATCGGAGTTTCATTCTCATTCATACTGTTCTCATTCAGTTAGAACGCAATTCGGCAGTTTCGTGTAAAATGACAGGAAGCATAGCGGGAACACAGAGGAAAGGTAAGGATCATGGGAAAATTGCTCTGACCAGCGGAAATGAAGCACACTTTGCTCCTCCGCTGGTCAGAGCTGGTCAAGCGGAGGAATCCTCCATAAGGCAAAGAGTTCCTACTTTGTCTTAGGATTTTAAAGACAACTAAAGAAGACAGGAAGAAAAGAAGAAGAGATCCTGAGAGAGGGAGAAGAGTAAGAGATTGAGGAAGGGTAAGTTCGGCATGACAGTGCCGCTTTAAGGGTCATATTTCCATATTTATGTCTATCATTAAGTTTGATAGTATATTTAAATGTATACCAGGCATTATCTTCATTTTTAGACCAATTTTCTTTTAAAAATTGAGACCAGGTAGGGAAGATTTGCTGAACTATCAGCAATTTAGAATTTTTAATATACTCATTTGTTTCTTTATCTATGGGCCATAAATGGGCGTTGTAATCCCTATCTCCCGATGTCAGAGTCTGTTCTCTTTTATACCAATTTTCATTCATAGAATCTTCCTTATTTGCAGTTAAAATATGTGCTGATGTCTTGAATGATTTGAATACTCATACCTCCTTCATCTTTTTTCCTGGACATAATATCTTTTTTTATTCTGGGTTTTTTACCTGACCAGATACATTTGGTAAATGATGGTTGAATGAATTCTAACCAACTATCAGGGATCTTTATAGGATAATTCTCATAATTTTCGCAAATTTCGGTACAATATATGCTTTTAATGTATTTATTTTCCCTGAGCAGAAGATTTCCAGAGTTTTCCATTTTTTTAAATTAACATTTGTTTCTTTAACGGTAAAATATTAATTTCTGTCCATTTCTTTGGGTTTTGACATTTTTATACCTAAATAATTAAAATCATTTTTGACTTGTTTAACCCCTTAAGGACACATGACATGTGTGACATGTCATGATTCCCTTTTATTCAAGAAGCTTGGTCCTTAAGGGGTTAAATCCATATTTGTTTTCTATAATATCAATATTGTTTTGAGATGTATTTAGATGTAGTGCCGTGGATTTTTCAGTGTTTATCTTGTAATTGGAAAAATTACTGTAATTTTGGATGATTTCCACAACATGGTCGATAGACTCCTCGGGTTTCTGAATAGTTATCAATACATCGTCTCGTATAGCTTAATTCTTTGGGTATTATTTTTCTTTAAAGATTCCTCTATCTGTTATCTGACCTGTAATAGTTTTTTTTTGTCTAAAAGTGGATCAAATGCTTAGTTGAAATCCCCCAGAATCACCAGAATTCCTTGTTTAACTACTTCTATTCATCTTAAAACCTTAGTTATAAATGGAAATGAAGAATGGTTTGGGGCATAAAGATTGATTACGGTGTATATGATGATATCAATCTCACAGACCACTGTGATAAATCTTCCCTCAGTGTCTTGTTCTGTATATATATTTCTGAAATTCAAGTTCTTAGATATCAATATAGCGACCCCTCGTTTTTGTTTTTTTTTGTGCTCAAGAGATGCTGAAAAGATCGTCGTATAGATTTTAGAATTTAAGTTAATATTATCCTTCTTTCTCCAATGCGTTTCCTGCACACCACACATATCAATTTTCTGTTTCCTCAAATATTCTAGTAAAATAGATCTTTTAAATGGAGAATTAAGTCCCTGGAGATTTATCGTAGCAAGTCTAACCATAGTCCCTGATTGTTTTCCTCTTCTGATCACTGGGTCTACTGCCTCGTATCCGAACATCAAAGTTCCAGTTCCACTGCAGACCAAACAATTGGGAGCATCTAAAGTAACTCTACTTTAGCATTTTATCAGTTGTCTTTATCTTAATGTGTGTATTATAAATTGTCTTGTTTAGGTTTTTATTGTCCTCCCCAGCTCTAATCTTTGTTTTCTATTACATTTTTCTACTTTTAATAAAAGCTGATAGGAGGATCCTGAAGTGTAGGGATGGTTTGTCAGCTCTTAATGTATTTAGGAGACAATTCATTCTGAAACTTTTCTAACTTGTAACATTTGATAAACAATTAAATATAGCAATAATGTATTGAGATTTTTCTTGTGAAAACATAATGCAATGATTGTGGCGGACCACTGTCCCTAAGTACCATGCCCACTGCTCATTCATGTGTTTTCCTCTGTGTATTGTACTTTTCCCCTTGTTCCCCTTGTATTTTGTGTAATCTGCACTGTTAACCGTTCGGGAGCAGTCATGCGAAAGGAACCTGTTCGCCTCCCGACGCGGACCACCCAATACCCATTTAGAATGTTCACACCAATCAATCAGAGCGTTCGCACCTGCAACATCAGTGTGAAACCACAAGGGAAGTAATTAATGAGTGCTCCCCTTTGTAGCTGCCATTTAGTATAGACAAACGCCACCCAGGGGGAGCATTCATATCCTGAAAGGAGATGCTACCCTTGCGAGGTCTTCGCACCGGGACTCCGCGAACGGGTCTCTGAGCTTGGTGGGGACACTGTTGGGGTACTGGTGGTTCGGATCACCCTACCTGCTCCTAACGGAGCTATAATTGTCACATCCTGTTCTGTGGAGATGTCTGGTCTTGGCTTCTGGTATCCAGTACTCTTTTTACAATTCTTGTTTAGTTTTTCTTGTTTTTTCTGGATTTCTATTCTATGTCTGTTTTTTTTTTTTATGCTGGGTTTTCTGGGTTGATTCCTTTATTCCGTTCCTGAAATTCCCAGTCTCCTGGATTCCTTTAAATGTTTGTTTTTTGTTGCCACACCCGTTCCTTTGCCATTAATCCTTTTGTTTCAGTTGGTTCCTGCAGGCTGTGGTTTCGTGTCCTCTGCCCCTTTCTTTGCAGGTAAGTGCTGTGTGTGTTTTATTGTTGTTTATTTAGTCATGCATATCTAGGCAGGTAGGACCCACTGTAATTGGAGTACTTTGTCGCAGTTGTGGGCTGCATACATCTTGTACAGTCCTGTCCTTCCCTGTTCATGTTTCCTTCATGTCCCGTCTGCATGTTCTGGATTCTGCTTTCTGTCCTGCTCCTGTTCTGGGTTCTTCTAGTCTCGTCTTGTTATCTTGTTTGGTGCCTGTTCAAGTCTTGCCTTGTTTCTAGTACTGGATACATATCTGCTGCCAAGCCTCCCTATCCAGATCCTGGGAGGTCTGCATATTTTCTCCTAGCTCCTGGGATCCGCAAAAGCTGAATCAGGGCGCTGGTATATGGCCGCACAAACCATGGTGCTCAACACCAGGGGGCTTGTGGTTACCCTGCACCAGGCCCTGATAGTCCATTTCCATGCTGAGAATCCCATCATCATCAGGCACTCAGTGGTCCCGGTCTCCGAACCGCCACCCGTGACAATAATCACTACTTTCTCATCCTGGGAGCTGCGAGACCAGGCTCGTAGCTGTCCAAGGAGCGCCCTCCCCGGGGCTGCCTAAGTGGAGGCAGCCACCGGAAAGGGGCGCGAGCCCCGGTGGAGACCCTAGAGCTTTGAGTCTGCTTCCAGGCGGCCAGCGGAACCGCTGCGGCTGCGAAGTATGTCCCGACCAATAGGAGAATGAGCTCCCATTCAAACTGGGTTTGCGCCATTCTCCTGATAGGTCGGCAAGAGTGAGCGCTGATTGGTCGCTGCGGGGATGTACAGAGCCTCGAGCCCAGACTTTGTATGATGGTTTCTACGGGCTCTGTATATCCGATAGCCCCACTATTTGCAGGGTTCAAGTGTTATTTTTTACATGTGTGACCTCTTCCCGGGCTGCGGAGCCCCTAAGTTTGCCTTCCTTTCCCATATGTTTTAATGTATGTAACTGTTGTCCCATTGGTGTCTCCCAAAGTGGGAGATGGTTATCTGTAACCCATCCTTTCCTCCTGCCTGGGACAAAGGAAAGTGTATTGAAAGAGTGGAGACCCCTTGTGGGGGTCTGTGCTTAAAAGGAAGCTGTACCAATAAAGGATTGTCAGTGTTGTATCCCTCCAAACTGTGTGGCGTCTAATTACTGGGGGGGAAATGCATGCCTGCTTATTGTAAGGGTTCCTGAATGGCTTAAGGAAGGGAATTAGCGGCGGTAACCGGTTAGGTTACCAAGGATTCCGCTACAATGATGATTTCACACACAATCCCAATTTAGGAATTGTGCTTGGCTCGTTCTAAGTGCATGATAATCTGGATAGGGATCCTGTGTATCAGTGTCCATGGCACTCAATAGTTTTGCAGCTCGGATCTTATAGGTCTCCTCATTATTTCGGTGTATTTAGAAGGAGTGGTAAATAATATGACATTTGTTATCCAGTTGTTTTTGTTCCTGTCACAGGAAGTTCAATGGCTCACTCTGTATGAGTCTGTCTTTATTAAGATCTCTGCTCTTCGTACAAAATACACCATCCAGCTGACAATGGACCTGGCATGGAGTGAGAAGACTAAACGAGTGTTAAACATCACCTTGGAGATTGTCTACCTGCTGATCGGAGTGGTGAGTAGTAAAGGCAATGTGACAATGACACCACTTTGATCGCTATGAAGGTTCATTGACCTTATTATATTAGTTGTTATAGCCTCATTGGAAGCTTTGTTGGGGAGATGGTGGATGAGATTTGTCAGAGGGCGATGTTTGATTATATGCTTAATCCTTATTGTTAAAGGAGAATGTGTGTAGAGATTCCCAACAGAGAAAGATGGCAAAGTAAAGGGATAGTTTAAATACAAATTTACGTAGGTCCATGGAGACGTATTTGTGTGGTTTGTTTTAATCCTCTGAGTTATGTTGCCCGTTAATGTTTCTGTCTTTGTGTAGGATTATATAGAGGTAAAGAAGCACATTGAGCATATTCCATACAGTAGAATCCCCTCCAAGGCAGTATTCTGCCGGAGCCAGAAACCCAAACATGTATCACCTCCCTCGCTGATCCATGAGAGAACCAATGAGCAGAAGATCCTGGAACTGACCAATCAGATCATTGAGTTGCTGACTGGAGAGGTGAGGCTGCTGGGAATGCGACATTATACAGTAAAACCAAGTGATGTGTCTGGATGGTCACTGTATCATTGTGTGTGTCAGGTTCCTATATGGTGTGACAATGTCTTCATGGAGCAGTGGGACAGTTTAGAAGGACAGACAGACCCTGTTATTGACATGTTTACCTCAAATCACCTGCCTTTGACTTCAGTGGGTAAGAAATTATTAATTCACTGTCATGTGTTTTTTTCATGTCTACAGCAGAGGCCCCTAAAGTACTTTAGCTTGCTGATACTAGATGAAAACGGTTAATATAATAGCAGCCCTAATTTGGCCCATTTGCATCAATTTTTCCCATTTGAGGTATGATTTCTTGATAGTATTAAAGGCAGTCCCATCTGATTTGATCTTCTTGATGATGATTAAATAGGAGGGTTTATAATATATCCAATCTACATGCCAGTCAGGGTCTTGGATACCTTACCCTCATACTGAGGAATTGTTTACATTAAGCTTTCCCTTTCTTCGAGAATCTATCGATCTGTGACAGGCGGCTATGGTTGGTCACACTTCTCCCCATAGAGGGGCTTGGTGCATGGGTGAACCTCTTCGATGACGCTGTGGAGATGGGCGGGGATGTAGGATCATGCCTTTCCTCACACGGCTATTCAGAGTATAGGCGAATTGGGACTAAGTGTTCTCCCTTCCTTTTAACATCTAAGAGTTCCGATTGGCTAATAAAGGGGGAAGGCGGGTTCTATCCCAATTCAAAAATGGACGTACTGTGGGCTAAGGCCTACCTGCTCTTGAGAAAGACGTGTTAGAATGCTGAAATACTCATCAAGGCTTAGTGCCGATGGGCTCACTGTGTTGATTTTATTTTTTTCACTAATTAGTATGGTGAATTTATACATATATTGATACTAATGGAGATATCATGTTTTTTCCTTCTTGTGAGCTGTAGGGAAGATTTGATAGATTTAATAAGGGTTCTGCCTCGAAGCAGTAGGTTGGGAAGAGTGTGTGTACTATATAGGGGGGAGTTTTAGATACTTATCACCCTAATCCATACCCCCTCTCTCTACCCTTATAATATAAATCTACGAGATGGAATTACACTTGACTATTTGAGTTTCCTGTCCCAGTTTTTTTTACTAGTTGAATTTAATGATCTATTTCTAGCCTGATAAATACTAATGGTGACTTGTGGTAACCCACAAAGAGCGGATTGGAATGAGCTTTAATAATGAGTCTGGTTACAAGCTAGCTTCGCTCTTTTTATTAAGTTTACTGCAGGAGAATTGTATACTGAGGAGCCTTTGAAGTTTGAACCTCAGTTTATTCGAGTGATCCATTTCCAATTTTGTAGTTTGTTGTTTGTCTACTCATACCCATGTATACCATTTAATGTATAATAGGGTTTTTTCATGTACTTCCAAACTCTGCTACCATATATTCTGTGTTTTTTCTCACTGATATGATATATATTTATATACTAATAATCGAGCTCTTATTGCTTGACTTTCGAGATTGCTGTATAGTTCCGATTTTCCACTCATTACATGTTTCTCTTTTCAAACTAGTATCTTGTTATACTGCTATATAATAGATACAATGCGATTCTGTCGGCTCTCCTTAAAAGAATATTGAAGATACTGTGTGTGTTCAAGAATTACAAGTATTAGGATCGGTATTTCCAAGACCATATTTGTTCCCCAATCTTTTTATTTACGTTTCACCTTTTTTCATTTGTAGCACGTTTGCACTCTTTAAAAATTTTTTCTCATAATATTGTATCTAAATTATCTTCTATCTAAGAACGATTTTCTAATTGGTGGAAATTCTAGTGCAGTTTGGTTCCCCCCTCTTTTATATGGGTGGTTCATTCTTCGTTGACATAAGGTTATGCCCTTATTACCTACCTTACCCATTCTAAGCAACAGAGTAAGTTTTTTAACTTGCATCTGAAGCTATTTTTCTTGTTTCTTATTTAAAAAAATGTTACCAGGAAGGATACAGTCTGTCCTGGGCCCACAAACACTGCATTGTTACACTAGGGTACAATATTATAAACAAATAATACTATATATACACACACACACACATATATAAATGTAACACATAATAGTTTATATATATATGTATATAAATGAGGCTCGAGCCACTTTATTTTTGTAATTTTGGTGTATAGATCATGCCCTGATCTAATCTTTGCCATTTAGGAGTTAAATAACTTTGTTTATACAGCCCTAGTCACACTCCCCGCATGTCACTTACACAGCCTTTCTAGACACTTCCTGTAAAGTCATCTAATGTTTACACTTCCTGTAAATTTAAAATTTCTTATCTCCTGCTCTGTTAGTTGCCTTTCAGACCCTGCCAGCGCCTCCTGTGTGATTAAAGTTCAATTTACAGAGCAGGAGATAAAACACTTTTAAAGTAAGTTAACATCTGATAGAACGTAAAAAAGTGTTTTATCTCCTGCTCTGTAAATTGAACTTTAATCACACAGGAGGCGCTGGCAGGGTCTGAAAGGCAACTAACAGAGCAGGAGATAAGAAATTTTTAATTTACAGGAAGTGTAAACATTAGATGACTTTACAGGAAGTGTCTAGAAAGGCTGTGTAAGTGACATGCGGGGAGTGTGACTAGGGCTGTATAAACAAAGTTATTTAACTCCTAAATGGCAAAGATTAGATCAGGGCATGATCTATACACCAAAATTACGTGAAACCATTTTGTTTTCATGCAGACTGTGTCAGTCAGAGCCAGGGGAGGTGTGGCTAGGGCTGCATAAACAGAAACAAATGTGATTTAACTACTAAATGGCAGGGAATTGAGCAGTGAGACCGCACGGGCACAATCTATACACCCAAACTGCTTAATTTAGCTAAAGTTGTTTTGGTGACTATTGTGTCCCTTTAAGATGGTTATGTATTAACAAAATCTGGACCACGTCTAAGTGACTTTATCATTTTCCTTTTGTTACCATATTCCCACTCCTTTATGTTAAAGCTCTTTACATTCAGTGTGTTCCTATGGCAACACATAACATGGAAGCAGCACAGCAAATGACCATTTATGAATAAAAAATAAGAATTAAGCCATATACAAATAATAATAGATTTCAATTAAAGCACTCTAAAATTTCTTTACAAAAGGAGGAAATAAAAGTTCAGCCCCCCAAAATTACGATACATGTACTGTAAACATTTCTCTGTCACGCGACCCCAAATCGTTTCACATGCATTTTGTCCTCCGCCTTAACCCTGCCGCCAAATGACCATCTGTAGGAGTGATCGGACAGGCTATTTGTTATGCATGCTTTTTTTTCTAAAAATAAAAAATAACCAAACACTTTGTAACATGGTCGGGCTATGTTTTGATTCACCTATTCACATCTCAGTATATAACATTTCTGTCTTCTCTAGCGTTTTACAAGCTCTTGTGGTTACACTATTTTTTTAATATTCCTTTTTTAACAGATTTTTCTGAATCCAAAAATTCATCTGCACTTATTAAGGATGAATTATCCACAAGTGAAGTAAATCTCACAGACATTTATGCTTCCACAGAACATCCACAGACAGAATATCCATCTACTCAGGTTAAAGAGGAATCGACATCTGGCAAAGAAGGAAATCTCACAGACATTTCTACACCCACAGAAAATCCTAAGGCAGAACATCTATCTACTCATATTAAAGAAGAACTGGCCTCAAGTCACAAAGATATCACAGACATTTTTACACCTACAGAACATCCACAGACAGAACATCTATCTACTCATATTAAAGAAGAATTGGCCTCAAGTGACAAATATATCACAGACATTTTTACTCCCACTGAACATGCACAGACAGAACACACATCTATCCACATTAAAGAGGAATCTGTCTCAAGTGAAGAAGAAAATCACATTGACACAGACATTTATACAGACACAGAACATACCCAGATAGACTATACATCTATTCATATTAAGGAGGAATCGGCCTTGGATGAAGAAGATCTGACAGACACTGACACTTTTACACCAACAGAACATCCACAGACAGAATATACTTCAATTCATATTAAGGAGGAATCCGTCTCATGTGAAGAAGGCAATCTCACAGACACTGACATCAATGTGATATATAACTGTCCTAAATGCCAAATAACATTTAAAAGTCAAACAGAATTTATTCACCATAGGACAGACCACAAACAAGAAATCAGTGGCTGCAATGAACATAAAAAAGAGAAAGCGTACACAACAGAAAGTTCTGAAACAGATACGTGTTTCAGCCAATTCTCAAGTCTTGATCCATCTCATAAAGTTCACATGGGGGAAAAACCAATGATATGTACTTGTGGGAAATGTATTTGCCCAAATGCAAAGCATCAAAAATTGCAACCAAAAGAAAAACCATATGGTTGCTCTGAATGTGGGAAGTTTTTTAGTCGTAAGTCCGATCTTGTTGTACACCAGAGAATTCATACTGGAAAGATGCCTTATTTGTGTCTGGAATGTGGAAAATGTTTTAACCGTAAGTCTGTTCTTGTTCGTCATCAAAGAGTCCACACAGGGGAGAAACCGTATTCCTGCTCTCAATGTGGAAAATATTTTACTCATAAGTCAGGTCTTGTTAAACATCAGCGGATTCACACAGGAGAGAAACCCTATTCCTGTCCTTATTGTGGCAAGTGTTTTACCCAGAACTCTCACTTTATTACACACAAGAGAATCCACACTGGAGAAAAACTGTATTCTTGTTCTGAATGCGGGGAGCGTTTTAGACGCCGGACCCAGCTAAGTAAACATGTGAGAATTCACAACAAAGAATAGCTCTTTGCATTTCACGAATACTTAGAAAAACTAACTCACATTCACAGTTAGATATCCAGCTAAATAATACAGCATATTCTGGACATCCGTCATGATTGCCTTTTATTTCTGGAGCTGTGTCCTTAAGGGGTTAAGACGTTTATCCATGCTTCTATTAAAGTGGACCTCTCTATAGATAAAACAACCCCAACATTATGTTGGCATTACTATGAAGTTTCAGTGCAGTCAAAAAGTATATGTTAGAAAAATACGGACTTCTTCAGCTAATGTACAACTACGGAAAAAGAAAACATGGAAAAAAATATGAATATTGATGATTTTCCAGGTGCTTTGCCTTTTCCTGTTAGCTACCGTGATTGATGGCTGATGGATAAAAGACATTGTCTTGGACATTGCGGAATGGATTCTTATGCAATCTGCATACCTAAGTAAATAAAGATGGCAGTGCCAATGGAGAAGGGTTAATTTAGGAGGCTCCTCCGTCCATTTTACCACCTGGCACCATTCTGTGGATGTGTTACCTGGGGAAGTCTTTGTAAAAATGGCAAGAGCTCCACTAATGACAGGTTCACTTAAAGAGCAGGGTTGGTGGATCTAGGAAAGGTAAGCACTAAAGTCTTTACCGTGGTTGGCTGAATTGTCTAAAATTGATATTCTGCCAGGGTATCATGTAGTACCAGAACAATGTAATAAAGGCTTTCACTCTACCACGACTTGGCAAATTCAATAAAGAGGCAATTGTAAAATTAAAGTTTGTTTTGTAAAAAAAAAGTATGTGTCTTGTTTCATTATTTTTTGTTATATTAGAATGGGAGTTGAAATTCTGGGCTAGGTCTGAGTTTTCTACACACTCACTCTTGATCACATAATATTTGGAGGTTTATAAAAGTTAAAATATATATTTTGCTAGATCTATTGCGGTTTGAGCAATATCTAACATTTTATTTGAAGCAAAGGTTATTGACTGTACACAATGAAATATAACACTGAGTCGGGATCGACCGATATTAGTTTTTTAGAGCCGATACCGATAATCTGTAAACTTACCGATATTCTGTACACTTACCTTTTTGAAAAAATAAACTATTTCTAAAGGTAAATGCCCAAAATATACATGCCAAATGTAGTGGATGCAGTGTGTTTAGACTTAGGTTGCTGAGTGTGTGTGTGTGTGTGTGTGTGTGTGTGTGATGAATGCAGGGTGTGTTTGTGTAGTGTGTCTATAATGAATGCAGTGAGTGTGTAGTGTGTATATTGAATACAGTGAGTGTTTGTGTAGTGTGTATATATAGTGAATGCAGAATGTGTGTGTAGTGTGTCTATAATGAATGCAGTGAGTGTGTAGTGTGTATATTGAATACAGTGAGTGTTTGTGTAGTGTGTATATATAGTGAATGCAGAATGTGTGTTTGTGTAGTGTGTATAGTGAATGTAGTGTGCGTAAAGTGAATGCAGTGTTTGTGTAGTGTGTGTATAGTAAATGCACTGTGTGTATATAATGCAGTGTGTGTGTATATAATGCAGAGTGTGTAGTGTGTGTATATAATGCAAAGTGTGTGTTTGAGTAGTGTGTGTATATAATGCAGAGTGTGTGTGTTTGTGAAGGGATGTAATTTGTGTAAAATGGGGGGGAGGGGGGCATTTTTTATTTTAATTTTATTTTTAATATTTATGTTTTATTATTTTTTGTTCCCCCCTCCCTGCTTGTTACCTGGCCAGGGAGGGGGGCTAGGGCATTCCATGGTGGTCCAGTGGCATGTACTGAGCAGAGGGGGGGAGGGGCCCGCAGCAAGCTGTTACTTACCTTCCCAGCAGCTCCCTGTATAAATCTCGCGGCCAGCGTGCCGTGCGGAGTGTTGCCATGGTAACCCGTGGCAACGCTCTGCGGCCACGGGACTCGCGAGATTTACTCAGGGAGCTGCTGGAAAGGTAAGTAACAACTTGCTGCGGGCCCCTCCAGAACAGGCAGGCTTGTAATGGGCCCGGCGGTCCTATAAGGTATTATCGGCAATATCGGTATCTATCTCTAGAACTACACATGCAAACGTACTGAGGTTTCATACTGAGGGACAGATTTATCCTCTCTGCTACCCAAGGACCAGTTTTCTCAATGTGCCCAGCATGTCATATATATATGACGCTTGTTGGGTGTGTGTGATTGGATGAATGAATAGGACTAGTTTAAGGTATGTGGTTGGATGGATGAATGTGAGTAGTTTGGGGTATGTGATTGGATGGATAAATGTGAGTAGTTTGGGGTATGTGATTGGATGGATGGATGTGAGTAGTTTGGGGATGTGATTGGATGGATGGATGTGAGTAGTTTGGGGTATGTGATTGGATGGATAAATGTGAGTAGTTTGGGGTATGTGATTGGATGGATGAATGAATGTGACTAGTTTGGGGTATGTGATTGGATGGATAAATGTGAGTAGTTTGGGGTATGTGATTGGATGGATTAATGTGAGTAGTTTGGGGTATGTGATTGGATGGATTAATGTGAGTAGTTTGGGGTATGTGATTGGATGGATAAATGTGAATAGTTTGGGGTATGTGATTGGATGGATGAATGTGAGTAGTTTGGGGTATGTGATTGGATGGATGAATGTGAGTAGTTTGGGGTTTGTGATTGGATGGATGAATGTGTGTAGTTTGGGGTATGTGATTGGATGGATAAATGTGAGTAGTTTGGGGTATGTGAGTGGATGGATGGATGAATGTGAGTAGTTTGGGGTATGTGATTGGATGATAAATGTGAGTAGTTTGGGGTATGTGATTGGATGGATGGATGAATGTGAGTAGTTTGGGGTATGTGATTGGATGGATGGATGAATGTGAATAGTTTGGAGTATGTGATTGGATGGATAAATATGAGTAGTTTGGGGTATGTGATTGGATGGATGAATGTGAGTAGTTTGGGGTATGTGATTGGATGATAAATGTGAGTAGTTTGGGGTATGTGATTGGATGGATGAATGTGAGTAGTTTGGGGTATGTGATTGGATGGATGGATGAATGTGAGTAGTTTGGAGTATGTGATTGGATGGATAAATATGAGTAGTTTGGGGTTTGTGATTGGATGGATGAATGTGAGTAGTTTGGAGTATGTGATTGGATGGATGAATGTGAGTAGTTTGGAGTATAATGGATGATGTGAGTAGTTTGGGGTATGTGATTGGATGGATGGATGAATGTGAGTAGTTTGGGGTATGTGATTGGATGGATGGATGAATGTGAATAGTTTGGAGTATGTGATTGGATGGATAAATATGAGTAGTTTGGGGTATGTGATTGGATGGATGAATGTGAGTAGTTTGGGGTATGTGATTGGATGGATGAATGTGAGTAGTTTGGGGTATGTGATTGGATGGATGAATGTGTGTAGTTTGGAGTATGTGATGGGATGGATGAATGTGAGTAGTTTGGAGTATGTGATGGGATGGATGAATGTAAGTAGTTTGGGGTATGTGGTTGTATGGATGAATGTGTGTAGTTTGGAGTATGTGATAGGATGGATGAATGTGAGTAGTTTGGGGTATGTGATTGGATGGATGGATGTGAGGAGTTTGGGGTATGTGATTAGATGGATGAATTGAAGAAGTTTGGGGTCTGGCTGTACGGTAATTCTGACTGGTGGGGGGTTGTATGGCAATAAGTGTAAGGTGGGTGGGTGTAGGTGACGTGTGTGAATGTGACAGGGTGAGTGGGTGTGACTGGAAAGTGAGATGAGACTGGTTTGAGGTATGTGATTGGATGGATGAATCGGACTAGTTTGGGGTATGACTGTACGGTAATTCTGACTGGTGGGGGGTTGTATGGCAATAAGTGCAAGGTGGGTGGGTGTAGGTGACGAGTGGGTTTGACTGGGAGGTAAGATGGGACTATCTGACTGGGAGGGTAGGGGTATATCTTCAGTTCAGAGTGTCATGACTCTGAGCAGGTCAGAGAGGAGACTTGTGCCAGGATTGACTTCCGGTACTTTATTTGTGCTCTTAGACATAGTATGAACAGGATATCCTATAATAGAATAGAAATTATAGGAAAGAGAGAGAGACAACAGAAATAAATGGGTTCAGGCAACATGCCCTAAATAAATTATAAACAGGAATGAAAGTAAATAATAACAACCTATAGATAAAAGTATAGGTTAACCCCTGAAGGACCGGCCTGTTTTTACGATGTTGTACGTTAACGACCAGGGCTCTTTTTACACTTTTGTGGTGTTTGTGTTTAGCTGTAATTTTCCTCTCATTTACTGTTCCCATACAAATTATGTATTGTTTTTTTAAGGACAAAAAGGGCATTCTTTACATACCATTATTTGTATCATGTCTGTAGGAAATTGGCATTCCGTGAGATGTTTGTTTGTCACATGCCAGTTTTTTTAAATCGAATCAAGTATCTTGCAGTTAAACCTTATGTTTATTCAAACATACACATCATCCGGTAATAACATATGTCATTAACAGTCTCTGTCCAATACAGAGCAATGCTCCAGATGTTATCCATTTTTGATGTTAAAGGTATTGGCCATGAATTCTAAGGTCCAATCAGTTTTATAGGTTTAAAATTCAGTTACAGAGGGGCGTATACATAAGATTGCCTTACTTTAAAATATGTGGCTATCTTAGAAAGAGGGGAGTGACTTATCATCATTTGAAATCTTTGATTAAAGCCATACGTTATATTTGGCGGTACGCTACACAGAGAAGTTCTATATGCACGGTAAATGAATAGATGCCTTTAGAAATATGAGCCTTGGTAATACAGAGGGAGACTGGCTAGCAAAGCTTAGGTCAAAGGTTATATAAACAGGCCCTTCATCTATCACTCTTAAAGTGAACCAGATGTGGTCTCCATTCCTATACAATGAAAGTCTGTAATACTGTAGGCCTAGGTATGGCTTCTCAATTTCCGTGTTCTGGAAGTAATCTGAATAAAACTTATAATATTTATATCAACATATTAAATATTTAGTAGTTCATAAAATATTTTTCAATGTCGTATAATTTACTTTAAAAAAATAATAAAATATAGTGAAAAATTGAAAAAAATGTTTTTTTACTTTTGCTTGAAAAATCTTTTACTTACCCACGAAAGCTTATGAAAAAAACTGCTAAATAGATTAATAATTTTGTCCTGAGTTTAAAAACACCCAGTGTTTACGTGCTTTTTTTGCAAGTTATAGGGCTATAAGTACAAATAGGAAATTGCTGTTTCAAAATATATATTTTTAAAATGTATCAATAGTGACATTGTAACACTATTATCTGTCATAAATCTCTGAATAACACCCCACATGTACATATTTATTTTTAAAGTAGACAACCCAGGGTATTCAATATGGGGTATGTCCAGTCTTTTTTAGTAGCCACTTAGTCACAAACACTGGGCAAAGTTAGCGTTCATATTTGTTTGTGTGTGAAAAAAGTAAAAAACGAAATTGAACGCTAAATTTGGCCAGTGTTTGTGACTAAGTGGCTACTAAAAAAGACTGGACATACCCCATTTGCAATACCTTGGGTTGTCTTCTTTTGCAAATGGTATGCCATCATGGGGGTAATGCTCATTCATCATTCCTGGGCTACCATACGCTCTCAAAGGTAACATAACCAATCTGCCAATTTTCAATGTAAAAATATTTGAGCATTATATTTGACCCCGTAACTTTCAAAAACACTATAAAACCTGTACATGGGGGGTACTGTTATACTCGGGAGACTTTGCTGAACACAAATATTAGTGTTACAAAACATTAAAACGTATCACAACAATTATATCATCAGTTAAAGTGCTATTTGTTTGTGAAAAATGCAAAAAAGTCACTTTCACTGACAATATCATCGCTGTGATATAGAACAGAAGAAAGGGATCAGCGCTCTCTATCTATACAAAATACAACAGAAACAATAATAAATAAGTAAAAAGTGGCAGCACATCTAAAAAGTAGGGCTCCCTCACAGGCCTTAAAACAGAAATGGTACAAAAAAAAGAAAGGAAGGCAGCGCCACTACAATCCACATAAATTAAAAGAGCACAGAATAGGCAGACTAGAATGCAATATATATAATAGATAATAAGCAAATAGAAGTCCAGAATAAATAGTCTGACTGGTAGATGAATCAAACAAATATCTTTGTAGAGGTGAATACAGTCTTTTGTAGTGGGGGATTCTTCAGAGTGGTGTAGATGCGTCTTTGTACATCATATGAAATAAAAAAATAACAACTGATGGTATAGTATGTCCCGAAGGGGGTAGAAGCAATAAAAGAGTATATGGTCCTACTCACGTTTTCAAGAGCTATGGACTTAGCTCTAGTGTTGATAACGTACAGTGGTATAATCCCCACTTATGGGATACGTGAGGTCTTAGTATTCTTTCTTGATTAGGGAACCATATGTGGAAATAAAAGCAGGAACAACAATGGTGCTCAAAGTATAAAATGCCAGAGGTGAGAAGATAAAAAACCAAGTGGTTACTCACATTTAGTTGAACAGACTAACTGTTCAATGAATACAGCTTGAGTGGTATAATCCCCACCTAGGATTCTTGGGAGTAATATCCTCACTGGAAAGTAAAAACACTTCTGTGCCGGATAAAAGGATGGTAGTAATAAAAAAGTAAAATAATAATAGTAATAAAAAGTAAGATGGCTAACTCACAGTAAGAAAGTGGCCAAAATACCTTTATTTAAAACAATATAGTTTAAAAAACCACAACGCGTTTCGCCCTTAGGCTTTATCAAGTGGAGATCAGAAAGTACATCCTGTTACATACAGGTTTATATAGGCAGTGAACATATTAGAAAATGGCGCCAAAATGATGTCATAATTTTATTTTATTTTTTATTTTTTTTTCTCAAAAGTGCTAAATTTTATATGTGTAAGTGAGTACATACCTATATGTGAAACATGTGATAGTTTAAAATTAAAAACGAGGTTTTAAACTCACAATACCTTACATATTCTATTTAGATACAACAGTCACATGATCGGTGGCCATTTTTTTTTTTTTTTAAAGTGCTAAACTTTATATGTATCAGTGAATACAAACCTATATTGGAGACATGTGATAGTCTAAAATTTAAATTAAAAACAAGGTTTTATACTCCCAATACCTTGCATATTATTTAAATAGAACAGTCACGTATATAAGTCACATTGTATAAATATGTACTTCATGCACAAAATAATTATAGAAGATAATAAAATATAAGAAATATATTATAAAAAATTAATTATAAAAAATTATAAAAAATTAAACAGGTCGAACTCTACATTAAGACCTTCGGGGGTAAGGGTTTTTAAAAGGAACACCCAGTGCATTTCTTTTTGTCCCAGTAATTTTTTGAGGTCACCTCCCCTCCAGGGTAATTTACATCTTTGGATCCCAGTACATTTTAAAAATTTAGGGTCTTTGTTGTGTTGGATAAAATGCTTTGAAACAGAGTGATTAAGGTAGCCTTTGATAATATTTCTACAATGTTCTGCTAACCTTATTTTTAAGCATCGTGTGGTCATACCCACATACTGGAGGCCACATGGGCACTCCAATAGGTATACAACATTCTTAGTAGTGCAACATATTAAATCTTTGATAGGGTATGTAATACCGGTTTTGTTTGAGGTGAATTGTGTTGTCTTTGATGTGCTGTTTTGGTCAATGGATCTGCAGACAATGCATCTGTTGCATTTGAAAAAACCTTTAGAATTTGATAAAAATGATGGATTGCTTGTATTGGCTTTTTTTGTATAATTTTTAGTAAGCATTGTCTTTAGGTTTGGGGCCCCTCTAAAAATGATATGGGGTTTATCTCGGATGAGTGTCTTTAAAATTTCATCTTGTTTTAAAATGTGCCAGTGTTTTTGAATATTTTTTTTCACAATTTTAATCTTATTGTCAAAGTTAAAGATGATCGGCATGGATGGTGGGTCTTTATTTTTATTCGTATTATATTCTAAAAGCTCGAGTCTTTCTTTTTGTTTCACTGCTTTGAGAGATTCTTCTAGCTTTTCTTTTGGGTAATTTTTACTGATAAATTGAGCTTCTAGTGTTGTAGCTTGTCTAGCTTGTTTTTTTTAAATGTACTGGGATCCAAAGATGTAAATTACCCTGGAGGGGAGGTGACCTCAAAAAATTACTGGGACAAAAAGAAATGCACTGGGTGTTCCTTTTAAAAACCCTTACCCCCTGAAGGTCTTAATGTAGAGTTCGACCTGTTTAATTTTTTATAATTTTTTATAATTAATTTTTTATAATATATTTCTTATATTTTATTATCTTCTATAATTATTTTGTGCATGAAGTACATATTTATACAATGTGACTTATATACGTGACTGTTCTATTTAAATAATATGCAAGGTATTGTGAGTATAAAACCTTGTTTTTAATTTAAATTTTAGACTATCACATGTCTCCAATATAGGTTTGTATTCACTGATACATATAAAGTTTAGCACTTTTGGGAAAAAAAAAAAAATGGCAACCAATCATGTGACTGTTGTATCTAAATAGAATATGTAAGGTATTGTGAGTTTAAAACCTCATTTTTAATTTTAAACTATCACATGTTTCACATATAGGTATGTACTCACTTACACATATAAAATTTTGCACTTTTGAGAAAAAATAAAATAAATTATGACATCATTTTGGCGCCATTTTCTAATATGTTCACTGCCTATATAAACCTGTATGTAACAGGATGTACTTTCTGATCTCCACTTGATAAAGCCTAAGGGCGAAACGCGTTGTGGTTTTTTAAAACTATATTGTTTTAAATAAAGGTATTTTGGCCACTTTCTTACTGTGAGTTAGCCATCTTACTTTTTATTACTATTATTATTTTACTTTTTTATTACTACCATCCTTTTATCCGGCACAGAAGTGTTTTTACTTTCCAGTGAGGATATTACTCCCAAGAATCCTGGGGATTATACCACTCAAGCTGTATTCATTGAACAGTCAGTCTGTTCAACTAAATGTGAGTAACCACTTGGTTTTTTATCTTCTCACCTCTGGCATTTTATACTTTGAGCACCATTGTTGTTCCTGCTTTTATTTCCACATATGGTTCCCTAATCAAGAAAGAATACTAAGACCTCACGTATCCCATAAGTGGGGATTATACCACTGTACGTTATCAACACTAGAGCTAAGTCCATAGCTCTTGAAAACGTGAGTAGGACCATATACTCTTTTATTGCTTCTACCCCTTTCGGGACATACTATACCATCAGTTGTTATTTTTTCATTTCATATGATGTACAAAGACGCATCTACACTACTCTGAAGAATCCCCCACTACTAAAGACTGTATTCACCTCTACAAAGATATAACTCGTTGTTTGATTCATCTACCAGTCAGACTATTTATTCTGGACTTCTATTTGCTTATTATCTATTATATATATTGCATTCTAGTCTGCCTATTCTATGCTCTTTTAATTTATGTGGTTTGTAGTGGCGCTGCCTACCTTTCTTTTTTCTGTACCATTTCTGTTGTAAGGCCTGTGAGGGAGCCCTACTTTTTAGGTGTGCTGCCACTTTTTACTTATTTATTATTGTTTCAGTTGTATTTTGTATAGATAGAGAGCGCTGATCCCTTTCTTCTGTTCTATACTCCTACAATCCCTCTGGAGAGAGCTGCCCTCTATACTATCCCTGCACCATGTCCATATTTGATTTTAGGAACAACCACATTATTGACATTAACAATGTTTTTAATACTGAAGATATACTACCCACTCCCACTATAATAGAGACATATAATCAACAGGAATTATTTATATCACTCGAAAAAGTTTTAACATCTGAGATAAAACTCAAATGGGAGATAGCCACTCTAAAAAAATATATAGAAGAACAAATAACCCCCAGAGGCCTTAGATTTTTCAAACTCCCAACCTCTGACCAAGATGACTGAGTTCATGCAAGAGTGGAACAACAAGCTCGAGTCATGCACTTTCGGTCTTATGGAAACTTTAATTCTAAAAAAGAGTAAAAAATTATCATTATTAGACGCTGAAATAAAAAAAACTTCAGGACAAACTTTTACCATTCACAGAGACACAAGTATTCAAACAAAATTCTATTATCATTCAAAACAAAATAGAAAAAGTAGAGATGGACACTAAACACATTAAAGTAAAAAAATATATCCGAGATAAACATGACTACACAAAGAACCAAGTAAGGACTTACCACCTCAACAATAAGCCCAAATACACATCTCAGACCTTCAATCACCCCTCCACCATCCCTAACCAACAAGATCCCAGAAGACCTATTGTCTCCCACACTCGCCATCACTCCTATTATTCAGATTATCCTCCTCATGCGCCTACACATTACCCCAGCAGACCCCACCCACGCTACATCCATCACAGACAACCTCCTCACGTCCCCTACCACCAAAGGCACCACAACTACCACCAACCACCACCACAGAAGTATCACAGCTCTTCCCACCACATCTCACCCACAACCATTTCACCCTCCTATTCCAACTATCCTAAACCCAGGCCCACCAAACCTGTCCCACTCATGACTATCCCACAAAGACCTGATCTCACACCCAGACCTCAAAGATTCAGACATACATTCAAACACACCCATCCCAGCACACCCCTCACCTACCCTCCACACACCATCCTAACAGATACCAAGTGTTATCTACAGATTTGGACACAGACACTGAGGATCATTTTTTAGAACTAGGCCCAAATCCACTTACTGCCACACCTTACCTACCCAGAACAAAAAAAGAGAAATCTAAGCCTAGAGGAAGGAGAAGTGACAGAAGATTTCAAAAGAGAAAGACTAGAGAGACACTAACTAATACAGACAACCCTCATGGAATTTTTAACCTTTCCCAAAAAATTTTAACTACTACCCAAATATCGGTTTTAACTAAGGGCCTCAAATTTGCACCTACCAATCCCTATCAACCATTCCAAGCCTTTTTAGATTTAAATAAGTTTGTTAGGAAAGCTACACTAAAAAGATTTTTTTGCAGCAGAATTGAGAATCAATCTATTAACCAGGGACAGACCAACTATTCCCCCACACCTCCATGTATTAATGACGAGATACCAGTGAAAAACACCACCCTTAAGAATAACTCTAATTTTTACCCATCAAGTTTCAAATCTGGCCCGATAGAAGTTTGAGAATTTGGTAAAGCAAGACTTAGAAAAAATTAATACCTCCAAAAAAAACAACCACAAATATCATAAATATAACCAATATAACTTAACCTTTGATGACACAATAGTCATCAAACCAGCCGATAAAGAGGGCGGCCTAGTTATACTCTCACAAGAAATATACATCAAAGAAGCATTTAGACAGCTTAATGACCCCAAAGTATATGACAAGCTACTATCAGACCCAACCCATACCATCCAAAACTCCCTTATATCATTTTTAACCAAAGGCTTAAATTCCAATATCCTCAACAAAAAAAGAATTTGCTTATTTAAATATACCTCATCCAAAAATTCCAGTTATATACTTTTTACCAAAGATACACAAGAATGAGACCAATCCACCAGGTAGACCTATTGTCTCCTGGATCAATTCTGTTTTATCAAACTTATCAGAGTATATTGACATTTTACTACAACCATCAGTCAGACTTATGAGGTCATACTTAAAAGATTCCATGTCTCTCTTACGTTTTTTAGAAAATTTTACCTGGCATCCAGATTTTATTCTAGTCACTTGTGATGTCCAGTCTTTGTACACCATAATCCCCCACGAATTAGGGTGTGAAGCAGTTTTAAATAGATTAAAAACGGATAATAAAATTCCAGAAAAACAAATAAATTTTATCTTAGAAGGGATAAAAATGATTTTAACAAATAACTATTTTTGGTTTTTAGACACTTTTTACATTCAAAGACAAGGCACAGCTATGGGTACTAGGTTTGCACCAAGTTATGCCAATCTTTTTATGGACAATTGGGAGTCTAAAGCAATCTGGGGAGATCACCCCTGAAAAGCAAACCTAGTATCCTATTTTAGATACATAGACGATTTGTTTTTTATCTGGAAAGGTCCTGAAACCTCACTTAAACTTTTTTTAAATCATCTAAACAACAACAATAGTGGCATCATTTTAACATCAGAACACAGCAAAGATTTAATAAATTTTTTAGACATCCAAATTTTTATCCAGGATGGGAATATTAACACTCGAACTTTTTTAAAAAAGTGTGCACCAACACAGTCATTGACAGATCAAGCTGCCACTACCAACCATGGTTAGATGGGGTCCCTAAAGGTCAGTTCCTACGTCTTCGCAGGAACTGTTCCCTTAATACAGATTTTGACGAACAAGCTAGAACACTAGAAGCTCAATTTATCAGTAAAAATTACCCAAAAGAAAAGCTAGAAGAATCCCTCAAAGCAGTGAAACAAAAAGAAAGACTCAAGCTTTTAGAATATAATACGAATAAAAATAAAGACCCACCATCCATGCCGATCATCTTTATCTTTGACAAAAAGAATAAAATTGTGAAAAAAACTATTCAAAAACACTGGCACATTTTAAAACAAGACGAAATTTTAAAGACACTCATCCCATATAAACCCCATATCATTTTTAGAGGGGCCCCAAACCTAAAGACAATGCTTACTAAAAATTATACAAAAAAAGCCAATACAAGCAATCCATCATTTTTATCAAATTCTAAAGGTTTTTTCAAATGCAACAGATGCATTGTCTGCAGATCCACTGACCACAACAGCACATCAAAGACAACACAATTCACCTCAAACAAAACCGGTATTACATACCCTATCAAAGATTTAATATGTTGCACTACTAAGAATGTTGTATACCTATTGGAGTGCCCATGTGGCCTCCAGTATGTGGGTATGACCACACGATGCTTAAAAATAAGGTTAGCAGAACATCGTAGAAATATTATCAAAGGCTACCCTAATCACTCTGTTTCAAAGCATTTTATCCAACACAACAAAGACCCTAAATTTTTCAAATGTACTGGTATCCAAAGATGTAAATTACCCTGGAGGGGAGGTGACCTCAAAAAATTACTGGGACAAAAAGAAATGCACTGGGTGTTCCTTTTAAAAACCCTTACCCCCAAAGGTCTTAATGTAGAGTTCGACCTGTTTAATTTTTTATAATTTTTTATAATTTTTATAATTAATTTTTTATAATATATTTCTTATATTTTATCTTTTATAATTATTTTGTGCATGAAGTACATATTTATACAATGTGACTTATATACGTGACTGTTCTATTTAAATAATATGCAAGGTATTGTGTGTATAAAACCTTGTTTTTAATTTAAATTTTAGACTATCACATGTCTCCAATATAGGTTTGTATTCACTGATACATATAAAGTTTAGCACTTTTGAAAAAAAAAAAAAAAAAATGGCCACCGATCATGTGAGTGTTGTATCTAAATAGAATATGTAAGGTATTGTGAGTTTAAAACCTCGTTTTTAATTTTAAACTATCACATGTTTTAAATATAGGTATGTACTCACTTACAATTTAGCACTTTTGATAAAAAAAAAAAATAAAAAAAAAAATTATGACATCATTTTGCCGCCATTTTCTAATATGTTCACTGCCTATATAAACCTGTATGTAACAGGATGTACTTTCTGATCTCCACTTGATAAAGCCTAAGGGCGAAACGCGTTGTGGTTTTTTAAACTATATTGTTTTAAATAAAGGTATTTTGGCCACTTTCTTACTGTGAGCTAGCCATCTTACTTTTTATTACTATTATTATTTTACTTTTTTATTACTACCATCCTTTTATCCGGCACAGAAGTGTTTTTACTTTCCAGTGAGGATATTACTCCCAAGAATCCTAGGTGGGGATTATACCACTCAAGCTGTATTCATTGAACAGTCAGTCTGTTCAACTAAATGTGAGTAACCACTTGGTTTTTTATCTTCTCACCTCTGGCATTTTATACTTTGAGCACCATTGTTGTTCCTGCTTTTATTTCCACATATGGTCCCCTAATCAAGAAAGAATACTAAGACCTCACGTATCCCATAAGTGGGGATTATACCACTGTACGTTATCAACACTAGAGCTAAGTCCATAGCTCTTGAAAACGTGAGTAGGACCATATACTCTTTTATTGCTTCTACCCCCTTTCGGGACATACTATACCATCAGTTGTTATTTTCTCATTTCATATGATGTACAAAGACGCATCTACACCACTCTGAAGAATCCCCCACTACAAAAGACTGTATTCACCTCTACAAGGATATACCTCGTTGTTTGATTCATCTACCAGTCAGACTATTTATTCTGGACTTCTATTTTGCTTAGTATCTATCATATATATTGTATTCTAGTCTGCCTATTCTGTGCTCTTTTAATTTATGTGGTTTATAGTGGCGCTGCCTTCCTTTCTTTTTTCTGTACCATTTCTGTTGTAAGGCCTGTGAGGGAGCCCTACTTTTTAGGTGTGCTGCCACTTTTTACTTATTTATTATTGTTTCTGTTGTATTTTGTATAGATAGAGAGCGCTGATCCCTTTCTTCTGTTCTATACATATGAGGAATTACATGTCACAAAGTGTTTTAATAAGTATTTCTTATCACTATATGGATGATAAAGCCATTGGCCCTGTATCATGGAATGGCATGCCACACAGCCATAGCATGGGAAATTACCCTTTTTAGTCATATCAAGTTTAGTTGATGGTAGTTCTGCTCTCACTAGTTTATCTTTTAGAGAGGGAGATTTCTTATAGGCAATCATGGGTCTTACATTAAATTCAGGAATATCAGAATGACAATCAGACCAGTGTTTGAAAATAATTTTGTTTAGATCAGATGATTGTCTCCCAAATCTAGAAATAAATTTCAATCTTTGGGCTTTATCATCTTTCTGTTTCGGACATAGACACTCGTCTCTACTCTTGTTTTTAACTTCATCTAGTTGTTCAGCAAAAAGGGCCCTAGGATAGCCTCGTTTATAGAATCTATGCACCATATTGTTTAATTGCATGTCAACTTTACCACTGTCCGACACCAATCTTTTCACCCTCATTAGCTGACTTTTAGGTAAAGCTTTAAAGACAGAGGAGGGATGGTAACTGTCGAAATGCAATAGAGTGTTCCTATCAAGGGGCTTTCTATACACATTGGTCTCAAGCCCCTTAGCTCCCTTTGTGACCAATATATCCAGAAAAGGAAGCTCACTATCACTATGTGTCATGGTGAATTTGATAGTCTGAGAGCAAGTATTCAAAAAAGAAAAGAAATGCTCTAAGGACTCCACTGTGCCAGTCCACAACACCAGTATATTGTCGATATACCTGATTCATTTATCAACATGTCTTTTAAACAATTCATTATCATAGATAAGCTTCTCTTCTATTTCAGACATGTATATACCGGCGTATGTGGGTGCCACATTGGAGCCCATAGAAGTTCCCCTAAGTTGTAAATAAAAATCTTCTTGAAAAATAAAATAATTATCTCTCATCACCATTTCCAATAGCTGTACCAAAAAAAGTAAGGTCCCTAATGTCAATTGGTCTTCAGGGCGGACATACTAAACTCTTGTGAATCTTGGGTAACACATAGATAACTGGTACTATTGGGGATTTTTCAAAAAGGAACACATAAGTATCAGTGTCAAAGTCAAGTTTTTTTATAAGTTTCAACATCTTGCAATTGTCTTAATATTTCCTGTACATAGTCACCTCTATTCTGAACCACAATGGCACCACCCTTATCCGCTGGCTTAATAACCAGGTCCCTATTATTTCTCAATAAGTTTAAAGATTTAGATTCAGATTTCGTTAAATTAAAAGAATCAGGGTGGTGTCTGTGGTCAGATCTAGAAAAGAACAAAATATCAACATCTCTTTGATCAAATTAACAAACGTTTCAACTGCATGATCATTGCAAGGAGGATTAAATGAACTATTTTTCTTAAGCCCAGTATCCCTTAGCATAATAGCTGTATTGCTTATAGGTTCTTCTAAAGAAGGAAAGATATTTTTAGAAAAAAATGCTTTCAATCTAATAGTACGAAAAAAGATCTAAATCAATATCAATTCTATTTGGAGTATAAGTGGGACAGAATGTCAGACATTTGAATAGCACAGCTATTTCTTCGGTTGAGAAGTCAATGGAAGACAGATTAATCACTGTATTTTCTTCTGTTTGGGTCTCACTTGTTTCTGTCTCCATAGTGATGGTAAAGTTTTGCTTCTTGTGTTTACTTCCACCTCTTCTAAGCCTCTTTCGCTTGAGCCCCCCCTGGATGGGGGGGTTTCCCCTAAAAAAGATGAAGAGCTTTCTTGTGTTAGATCCACATCTGTGGTAGAGGATGTACCATTAGTGCATCTTTCTCTTTTCTTATTCAATCTAGATGGTTTTTGTTTGAGATTTCTTTTCAGAAGATGTGCATTAATCTGTCTTTTTGATTGCCATCTATAGACATTACCCATTTCATAATCCACCAAGTCTCTATGGAACTTGTTTCTCTTCCGTTCTTCAATTATTTTTTTAAGTGACTCAACATTGGTACAAATTTGTTTCTTCACTTCAGAAGGTCCTCTACCTTCTGTAGATTCAGTAAGCTCCTTTTCCAGAGTATCACGTTCCTCCTTTGTCTTAATGATCGCTTTCTGCAAAAACTCCAAATTCAGCAGAATCCAATCCATGGAACACTTGTTCAGTATAGATTCCAGACATGTACAATATTCATCGTCCTCTCTAAAAAGAGTGGGTTGAACGTTCATCCTCATTCTACTTGGGTGTCATTTAACACATTCAAAAACCTGATTCCCCTTGCTGAAGTACTAGTCACTCTATACCAATTTCTGTCCGGGTAATTAAAATCTCCAATAATTAATGTGTTACCCCGATTTGCAGCTTTCCCAATTTGCTGTTCTTCCTCATTAATATTTACATTAGGTGGTTTATAACATATCCCAACCAATAATTGATTTCCCTTTGTTTGCCCCAAGCAGATATCTACCCATAAAGCTTCCACATTTTCCTTGTCACACTCCACATGCCTAAGATTTGACTTTAACTCATGGTTGACATGCAAATATACCCCCCACCACCTTTCTTGTTTTTTCCTATCCTTCCTAAATAACGTGTACTCATTTAAGTTAACTGCCCAGTCAAATGTCTCATCCCACCATGTTTCTGTTATGCCTATTATATCATATAGTTTAGTGTATGCTATTGCCTCTAGTTCCCCCATTTTGTTATATAGGCTCCATGCATTAGTAAGCATACATTTAATATTATCATGATTCATTTGTATTTTTTGTGAATTATCAATATTACATACCTCCTCAGTTCTGAGCTTTCCCCTCCCCGCATCTCCACCCCCTTTGTCCTGAGCTAAAGCCCATCACCTTTCTATCCTATCTCCATTTTCTAGATTGCTTTGACCCTCCCCCCCACTACTAGTTTAAAATCTCCTCCAACCTTGTAGCCATCCTATCCCCCAGCACAGCAGACCCTCTTCCGTTTAGGTGCAATCCATCATGACTATACAGGTTGTACCCAAGCTCAAAATCAGCCCAGTGCTCTAAAAACCCAAAACCCTCTTTCATGCACCAAGACTTCAGCCACGCATTGACTTCTCTAATCTTCCGCTGCCTTTCTGCTGTAGCGGGCAGCACAGGTAATATTTCTGAAAATATTACCTTGGAGGTCCTTTTCTTTAGCTTACTTCCTAGTTCCCTGAACTCATTCTTTAGGACCTTCCATTTTCCTCTGACTTTGTCATTGGTACCAATACAGCTGGGTCATCCCCAGCCCCTCCCAATAATCCCTCCACTCTGTCGGCAACATGCCGGACCCGAGCACCCAGGAGACAGCAAACTCTCCGGTTGAGTCAGAGTGGAAGATTACCCTATCTACGCTCTTAATAATAGAGTCCCCTACCACCACAACCTGTCTAGACCTCTTTACCCTCTCAACCCCACCCGTACTAGAGGGGCAGTTCCCACAGCTAGAGGAAACAGCTTAGTGTAGTACAGCTACTCCTGAGCTGATGCTCCCAACATCTTCAATCAAACGGGCAAATCTGTTAGGCTGCGCAAGATCAGGACTAGCTAAACCTTTTCTCTTCCCTCCCCCTCTGCTTCCTCGCCCTACGTGCCTGCTCACCAACTGCCTCATCTCCTCCCACTCCACTACTTGCAGCCCCTAAACCCTGCTCAGTGAGCAGCAGACTCCTCTCAAGATTGTCAGTCTCCCTCAGTGTTGCAATTTGCCTCTCCAGATCTCCAATCTGAGCTTCCAGAAAAGCCACTCTCTCACACCCACCACAGAGGTATGGACCCTGGACAGATTTATCCAGGCATGCATACCTGCAGCAGGATGTACACCGAGTAAAACTTGCAATCTTGCTAGCACTCATCCCCAGTTACAAAAAACACAAGTGAGCAAAACAATATTAACACTCTTGGTTTAAACTCCCTTGTAGTTTCAATTCCTGTTGTTTTAACTCCTACTTAAAGGAGACTACCTGAAATAGCCTACTTTCAAGCAAACTCCAGTGAGTAAGCTCTGTGAGTCAGTAGTGGGTTTATATTGTCAATACAAATCCCACACAGGTTGGAATTAAGGGGCACTCCCCTTATTTAGCTCAGCAGTAGCAGCACGCATAAGGAGGGGAATATAAACAGCAAGAAAGGGGAAAAAATAAAAATAAAAAAAGAGGGAAAATGTTTTAACCCCTTAAGGACCAAACTTCTGGAATAAAAGGGAATCATGACATGTCACTATTGTCATGTGTCCTTAAGGGGTTAAATAAAACCACCCCGAAGAAAATATAGAAGAAGAAAAAAGGGACAACATTAAAAAAAAAACCAGCAAATATAATTTAACACTTGCACCAGATAAGTGCTCATATACATCAGTTATTGTGAGATCATGTGCATTACTTAAACATTGTTTTCTTCATTTTGCTTATATATAACATCCTTGCAGCTTGAATGACTTACAATACAGACGTCTCTTGGCTTTTCTTTTCACTATCGATGAGATTAACAAAGACCCGGAAATTTTACCCAATATCACTCTGGGTTACCATGTGCATGATTCTTGTGGAGATGCACAAAAAGCCGTGCAACATATCTTTGAAATACTGTCTGGAAATAAGAGAGAGGTTCCCAACTATATTTGTCAAGAACAAAGTAAACTAGCTGGATTTATTGAAGATCTCGAGTCTGTCAGTCTACCAGTGGCAGAAATTCTGAGAGTGTACGGATATGTGCAGGTACAAAACATTTAATAAATGTAACTTATTTTCTAAAAATATAAATGTCAAAATGATCACTTAAATTTCCCCTACTGACTCCCTTAAACCTATACTGCCTTAGTGCAGGTATCTCGGAGACCATAACAACTGTGCTTATTTTCCTTTTATAGGGGTGATGTATAAGGTACATGCGTATCACTGAAAAACAAGAACACCAATAATTACAATTCCCACAATTAAAAGCAAATGTTATTTGTTTATTATTTGTTTGCTTTTTTACAATCCCTAACTGTCCAATTGGCATTATTCTCCAACACTTTGATGCTTAAAAAGCATTTAAAAAAAAGGTTATTACTAACTTTAATCTATTACTGGGTGGAGCTTCCATCTCTGCGCAGAGCACCCCCGTCTGATGTCATAGAAGCCACACCGAGGTTCAATCAAAGGTTTCTCATAGTGCATGTGCACACTCTGAACTTTCAAGGGGATAGGGTGAGGAAGCAATAAGGAGAAGAGAGGGCAGTGGAAAAACTAAATGTAGGATGGTTACAATCTTAAAGCATTATAAGCCCCCAGGTAAAGCAGTGCATATGTATATTTATTCATATTTACAACACAAATCAGTGTTTAAACATTAAAAAACATCTTGTACAGCAGAGATTAATCCACAATCATTTGATAATGTAACCAATGAAAAGCTTACAGAGAAAATTACTAAATGCTTACGTATCATGTTGGCACACAATGCATTATTTTGCCTTTTTAAGCGGCTAAGCCCGCCCCCTCAATAAACAGTTGGAAGTTTCATTCATCTGAACCTGGTGTCAATGTGATTCTTCAGCGTGCACGCATCTCATTCCAAATCTGGACAGGGGCAGATACTCAGGCAGACACTTGGTCTGATCCAAAACATACTCTGTGTCTATCTTTTTTGTTTTTCGAGTTAAATGTCCCAATTGTTCCTTTTAGTATCATTTTTATTAGGGTGTTGTAAATTTTGTTTTCATAAAAATATAACATTTTTGTATCTTTCATAATTTAGTTTAGATATTTAAATAATTAAGTATTATGTAAATATGTTATTACTCTTTCAGATCAACTCTGGAACACCTCACCAGCTGCTCCGTGACCGAGCACTTTACCCACACTTCTTTCGGATAGCTGGCGATGATCAGACTTGTTATGTGGCTATTTTAAAGTTTCTGCAACATTTTGGATGGAACTGGGTTGGAATAATCACATCAAAGGATGAGAGCGGAGAGAGAGAACTCAGAGAACTGAGCCACACAATCACTAGCCACGGCATATGTATTGAGTTTGTTATTAAAATGTCTTCTACACTGGAAGAAAATAATAAGGATTTGGCTATTATTGAGAAATCAACCTCTCAAGTTCTCATAACCTGTGGGACATGTTCGATTTCTTGTATATATATTTTTATGACATTTGGATCAATTTTGCAAAATATGACAATTATTTTCAAACCTTCATGGACACATTTTTTAGTTTGTGAACTGAGCACACTAATACATTTGAATAGAAGTTTGAGTTTTGAATTAGATCTAATTTCCATTCCTAACTTCAACACATTACTACATAGCATTCATCCTTCCACTAGTCCGAATGATCCTTTACTAGAGGATATTTGGCTACTGTATTTTCGATGTAAATCACAAAATCCACGCAAGAATTATTTGTTTCAAGATCTATTTACACTCACCCTCAAAAACTGCTCTGGAAATGAACGGATTGGAAACAAAACACATACCACTGTCATATCTGTTTATAATACAGTCTATGTCCTGGCTCACGCTTTGCACGATATGCATTTCTTCCTAATGTCTCATCATCCTGAAACAAATCCAGTTTCCTATCAATACAGGAACAAGGTGATTATATGAAATAACATTACTAGATCAGTGGTAATGTCACTGCCTTAAAACCACAAACCCTGGTTCAAATACCAGATAGACCACCGAACCAGAAAGTGTCCTTGGGCAAGACACCTACCAATATATATTCACCTACAGTGGCGTCTCTAGGATTCATTTTTAAGGGGGGGCACGTGGTGGGCCAGGGACAAAAGTAGGGGGGCACATTTAACCCCGCCCTTGCTGCAGTTTAACCTTGCCCCTGCCGCATGTTAAGCCCGTCTCCTACACAATGTGTTTTTTCTTGTTTGTTTTTTTACTAATCCCTGGTGGAGGATTCATTATTTTCCACCAGGGATTATTAAAAAACAAAAAACATTTCCCTTGATAAAGTGCCATAGTTGCCAACATTAAAAAAGAATTCCAAGGACATTTTGCAGCACAGCTATCAATTACTACCTTGAAAGTCTACCACACCCACTGCCGCAAAACTCGGCCCACTATGTCCTCACAGTACAGATTACAGTGTACTCAATAAAGAGAGATTTATAGGGAATTGAGATGGTAATTTCAAACTTACAGGGACACTCTAGGCACCCAGACCACTTCTGCCTATTGGAGTGGTCTGGGTGCCAACTCCCACTACTTTTAACCCTGCAAGTGTAATTATTGCAGTTTTTTATAAACTGCAATAATTACCTTGCAGGGTTAATGCCACCTCTAGTGAAAACCTGTGCTAGAGTGTTGCTGGACGTCCTCACGCTGTGTGAGTCGCTCAATTCGCTTTCAATGCTTTCCTATGGGGAGCTCTAATGCCGCGCATGTGCATTAGGTCTCACCGGCCGGTGGGTGGAATCAGTCTCGCCCACCGTCCAAAGTAATACAGAGGAGGAGCGGCGGCGGAGGGAGAAGCAGCGACGCGGGACTCTGGTTTTTACCCCTTCAGCAACTGGGGATTGGGGGGTGGGAGGGAGTGGGGGAGATTGTTTTCCTGGCACTGGAGTTTCCCTTTAAGGGCAAAGTAGCTGAGTTAGAAACATTCTCCCATTCAGCGGCACTATTTCAACCATGATATTATACACACAGTAAAAGAAAGGTTATACACTTAACCTCTAACTGCAGTCTCTATTGCTGCAGTAATATAAGTAAACCTATCTCTCCTGGATAGTCAAATAGTAATATACCACAAATTACAATTAGAACAAGAGTCAATAGCAGATCTTATATACTGAATGCAACAGACTAAGTAATAAAGTCCAATCTTAGTCTGTGCAAGTCTCATTTATCCCATGTATTTTCTTGGATAGTAGCACTCCATAATAAAGATGAATATGTGGAAAAGATACAGAGAAAAATGAATTAGTGACTCTCTGTATTAATACAATACATGAGAAGCAGTCCAGATTAATTAAAAATAAAACTTGCTTTATTAGAGTCTTAGCTCTCAGCTAAAATAATATAATAATAATTAGACTCCATTAACATGTATCTAGAAGCTGATATACAAAGTGCATATTAGGTGCAGACCTTGTATTGCTCACGGCGTCCCGGATCAACAGTTTAGATGTTACTTTGCTGGATACAATACAGGTAAGTGTCCCCTAGATGCTGGCTTTCAGTAATCTAATCTGTAATCTGTATAATACAGGGCTGTGTGTTTATTTCAGTAATCTTCAGTCTGCACCTAATATGCACTTTGTATATCATCTTATAGATACATGTTAATGAAGTCTAATTATTATTATATTATTGGAAATTTTTACACACACACACACACACATACACATACTCCATACACAGACACACACATGGACTGCTGAGTCCTTACACACACACAGACTGCTGACTCCATACACACACACACACACAGATTGCTGACTCCACACACACACACAAGCTTCCTCACTAGCAGACACACACACACCTACATAAAGCCTACCTGTCACTGGAGGCTGTTGCTGGGTGCTTCCTTTCCAGCAGCAGCTGGTTCCCGCTTAACGGCGGGGGTGGGGCTTATGAGCAGGAGGTGGGGCTTTGTTTGGGGGGCGGGGCCTGCCGGGGAAGCTGCTAAAAACACCCAGCACAGTTCTATCTCCTCTGTCCTGCATTCCCTCGGGCTGGAATAGACTGTTATAGTCCGAGGGAATATAATTTAAGCACATGGCCAGCAAGTTGCCATGCCCCCCCACAGCGACACCACTGTCAGGACCACCTATCATAAATCCTCATGGCTTGTATGCTCAGTTTAAGATGGCCTTCTTTAACCTCTCTAGAACTGTAAAGTACTAAGGATTATGCTGATAATAACAATAATAATTTTATTTATTGTAGGTATATAACTTATGATATTGTATAATATATGTATCAACGTCATTGTTTAATCTCTTAAAGATCAATACTATTTTCACTGTAGAGCTGGAACAATTGTGAATGCTTTGAACATGTTTATAATAGATTGTAAACCCCACATAGAACATAAGTAGCAGTCAGGATGTTAAGCCTGGTGGTAGCATTTATCAGTATAGGTTTCTGCAGTGCAAAATGGTTTGGTTCTTTCAAATCAATTCTGTACAAAAAAATGGGTCATCAGAAATGAGTTCATACTGCTTTTATTATTGGCTGATCTTTGGAAATGAAAAACATTCAGACAGTCAAAACAAGAGGAAACTTGCTGCCTATGCCTGTGCTGGCATGGAATCAATGGCTACAAAACTGACTGGCCTAAAGGCTTTGCAATATCAGTCTTTTTTGCAATGTCTGCTCTGATTCGACAAAATGACAAAATTCTACAGCTGAATTAAAAACTGAAAAAATTAGGAAAGGAGAGAATTAATTTTAGAATTACTGATTGTAATAATTTCCCTTTCGCCATCTTGGATTAATGAAAAATGGGGATCAGAAGTCAAGTTGGAAAAAAGGGGGTTTACACAAAAATAAAAGGAAAGGTCAGTGGGCAATTGACCACCCACTCACCACTTATACACATTATCCTTAAGTGTGGAAAAACAACTGCCCTAACAGCTAATACCAACTTGTCTGAGGAGATCACACTGCAAAACACTAGTATGAAAATGTATATGGTATTATTAAATTATAAACTTTAAATATTTATTAACAACATTAACAATTTATTGGACAACAATGAGGTTAGCAACTTAGCACCTAGCACCACCCAAATTAGCACAATTTGAACAAGAACAAGGAAACAGGCCACATCCTTAAAGATGGAATGGACCCAGAAAAGGCATACGCTGGGGTAAGTATGGGTTCAAAGCTCACCTATGGTAATATAACTCCCAGTTCACCCACTTCATAAATTTCATAGTGACTTTGTTACATGGTATTTGAAGATGGTGCATCTCCCTTTGTGGCGAAACCAACTGTAACGGATCACCTGGCACCCCGACTTGGTACCTCTGTTGAAGGATGCTCCTAGTACTTCCTGAGGACTCTAAGCACTTCAGCCGACACCATAACCACCATAGACTGCTTCAGAGAGCAAGACAGGAACAAGCTCTTAAAAGAGCTTAGGAGTGATTATAGAAAGGGAATATGCAGAGCATAGCAATCCATTGTAGCAGATCCCCCAATAAGAGACGAGACTCCAAATTGAGGGTGAAGTAGAACTGAACTTTTATTCAAACACTCTGCTTTTATGCCCATTCTACAACCATAGTACCGCCCACAGGGTTTTGTAAAACAACCAATAAAATACGTACATTACAATAAAACACTCCCAGCAATTACACACAAACCCTCCCCTCTGCCTGTGTTATAATTACTGACCACAACAACCTAATACCCATTCCATGTAATTCTCACTATAATTCCTTTTTTAAAGCTGCCCTCTGGAATGCACGCTCTGTGTGCAGCACCTTTAAATCTACTTCCATCCATGACCTATTTATCTCACACTCCCTAAACCTACTTGCACTAACAGAAACATGGCTCTCTCCCTCTGATACTGCTACACCTGCCTCACTGTCTTTTGGTGGTCTTCACTTCACCCACAACCCAAGACAAGCAGAGATTAAAGGTGGCGGTGTAGGTTTTCTTCTCTCACCCCACTGCAGCTTTACAACCCTGTCTACCCCCCCTTCCCTCTCTTTCCCATCATTTGAAATTCATTCAATTCGCCTTTTCAAACCCTTCTCTGCTAACATTGCCGTAATCTATCGTCCCCCTGGTTCCCCTCTCCTCTTCCTTGACCACTTTGCTGCCTGGCTACCCTACTTCCTCTCTTCCAACATCCCATCCCTAATTCTTGGAGACTTCAATATTCCCATTAACCCACCTTTGACCACAGCAGCCACTAAACTACTTTCAATCACTTCCTCCCTTGGACTTTTGCAGTGGGCTAATTCTCCCACTCATGTAGCTGGCAATACCCTCGACCTTATTTTCTCTTATTCATGTACAATATCTAATATTTGCAACACCCCATTTCCTCTCTCTGATCACCACCTCTTATCGTTTGCTGTCAATTACCCCTTCACCCAACAATCTCAGCCTAACCCCCCTCAGCTCAGGAGGAACCTTAACTCTATTGACCTCCAGCAGCTGTCAGCTGACATTGATTCACAACTGCTATTCCCTTCCCTCTCCTGTCCCTCACTGGCCATCTCCACATATAACACTACCCTCACATCTGCCTTGAACGCTGCAGCCCCACTCAAAACATGCACCTCGAGGAGGACACGACCCCAACCTTGGCATAATAAATCAACACGCTATCTGCAGAGTTGCTCCCGTTGTGCTGAACGCTCCTGGAGGAAGTCCCGCACCCAGGCAGACTTCCTCCATTATAGGTTCAT
The DNA here is from genome assembly GCA_933207985.1 of Pelobates cultripes. NCBI lineage: Eukaryota > Metazoa > Chordata > Amphibia > Anura > Pelobatidae > Pelobates > Pelobates cultripes. The sequence goes on along the minus strand of OW240922.1, from coordinate 4,203,646 downwards.
GTTGCTTTCATACAGCACAGCCCTCACCCTCGCCAAACAGTCATACTTTTCCTTAGTTCATGCTCCCGCAATCCCAGACGCCTCTTTGACACCTTTAATTCCCTTCTCCGCCCTGCTGTGGCCACCCCCCAAACTAACCTTACAGCTGATAGCCTTGCATGCTACTTTACCGACAAGATTGAACAGCTAAGGAAACAATTCTCCCCTCCTTGCCGTTCTCTTTCTCAACCACATGTAAATCTTGCTTTCCCTACCCTCCAGACTTTCTACCCGGCTACTGAGCAAGAGGTGGCTGCGCTTCTCCATTCCTCTCGCCCCACCACTTGCCCGCTCGATCCTGTCCCATCTCACCTCATCAGATCGCTTCCCCTTGTCTTGTGCCTACCCTAACACACATCTTTAACTGCTCTCTCTCTTCTGGCACTGTTCCTGCTGACCTTAAACATGCCACTGTAATACCTATCCTGAAAAAAACATCTCTTGACCCATCCTCCCCTTCTAACTATCGTCCCATATCCCTGCTCCCTTTCTCATCAAAGCTTTTGGAAAGACTTGTCTTTACCCGTGTGTCCCGCTTCCTTAACTCCAACTCTCTCCTTGACCCTCTTCAGTCTGGCTTCCGCCCTCTCCACTCTACTGAGACTGCTCTTATCAAAGTGACTAATGACCTGATCTCCGCTAAATCCAAAGGTCATTACTCCATATTAATTCTCCTTGACCTCTCTGCTGCCTTTGACACCGTTGATCATGCTCTCCTCCTTCAAACTCTTCAATCGCTCGGTCTCTGTGACTCTGTCCTCTCTTGGTTTTCCTCCTATCTCTCCCAACGCTCATTCAGTATCTCCTTTTCCAAGGATACCTCCTCCCCTCGTCCTGTCTCGGTTGGAGTTCCCCAAGGGTCTGTCCTTGGTCCCCTTCTATTTTCTCTTTATACCGCCTCTCTTCACCTGTACGCTGATGACACTCAGATATACCTCTCTTCCCCGGACCTCTCCCCTGCTGTCCTGCAACGTGTCACTGCTTGCCTTTCTTCCATCTCTGACTGGATGTCTTCACGCTTTCTGAAACTTAACCTCTCTAAAACTGAACTCCTTGTCTTTCCTCCTCCTAATACTGATCCTCCTCTCTCGCTCTCCCTTCAAGTCAGTTATATCCACATAAGTCCATCCCTGCAAGCGCGCTGTCTTGGCATCATACTTGACTCTGGTCTCACCTTTGAGTCTCACATCCAGTTTGTTGCCAAGTCCTGTAGGTTCCAACTCAAAAACATAGCCCGCATTCACCCCTTTCTTACGCAAGATGCTACCAAGGAGCTTGTCCATGCTCTAGTAATTTCCCACATGGATTACTGTAACCCTCTCCTGATTGGTCTCCCCAAAAGCCGTATTGCCCCGCTACAGTCTGTAATGAATGCTGCAGCTAGACTGATTTTCCTCTCTAGTCGGTCCTCTCACACCTCACCCCTCTGCCAGTCCTTACATTGGCTCCCTGTATGCTATAGGAGTCAATTCAAAGTGCTAACCCATACATTTAAAGCACTGAACAATTCTAGCCCCACTTATATCTCTTCACTGATCCATAGAAATGCCCCTCCTTGTACCCTCCGCTCTGCCCGTGACCACCTCCTGACCGCTGCTCGCACCCGTACGGCCAACTCGCGCTTGCAGGACCTCTCGCGGGCGGCTCCTCTCCTATGGAATAGCTTGCCTACTGCCATCAGACTCTCCCCTAGTCTTCAATCATTTAAGAAGGGCCTTAAAACCCATCTCTTCAGGAAAGCTTATGGCCTCCCAGAGTAATCTCTACCTTACATACCTGTCTCCTGCTCTCTCCTATGGGACAGTGCTTTGCTCTCTCCTCCAGCTCTGCTTCACTCCTACTTGATATTTCTTGTCCTAATGTTTCAAATACCCCACCTCCTATAGTCTGTAAGCTTGTTTGAGCAGGGTCCTGGCAGCCTGGCAGAAAGAAATTATCACAAGGAAAGGCATTTGAAAACATTACAACAGGTCCATCACCAGCACCACCTATTAGAATTTATTTTTTTAAAGAAATGAATTTGAAGGCACTTTGCTTATGTGGAGATATTAGGCATAGGCACACCATGAAACACAGCAACTCAGGGTAAAACCACTACAATGAAAGGAATTTGAAAACTGGAGTTGCAGCCATAACAGAAGGCAACATTGTATTTAATTTAGTTTTAATGAGGATGGTTAATAAAGGGATGACCTGCCCAAAACAGTTTTTCAAATTTTCTGTCACATCCCCATATGGAACAAGAACTGATACTAGCTGCCCTGTTATTTCCAGTGGGAAATTAACACCAATGGAGTGGAGGGAAGATAGACTATGCTTTGCTGTTTGCTTTTCCAAAATTCTTTCCAGCATGTCTAAAGTGGAGTTCCACTGTCTGCTGACATCCTGTCATAGATGGTGCTCCCACCTCCAGAGTTGGCTAGTCCTTACCCTACAGTGGGAATGCCCAGCGAGCCTCCTTCAAATATGCTCAAGTATGATTTGCAGTAAGGTTGTGTACAATATTACTTATTTTATATGTTTCTATTTAAATACATATTAAGGTATGAATGTCTATAGGGTTAAAAATAACAGATAGTAGTTTGCTATTCTCTACCATGGGGTCTCTTGAAGGTGCTGTATAGAGCAATTGGGGGTAGGGTCCTTATATGGGGAGTTTCCTTATATAGCCAGAGTTTAATTTTAAAGTTATGATGTAATTTTGCCTTTAAAGAAAAGAGGGCAAAGGACCACATTCTCTTCTACTCTTCGCTCTCCCCTCCGGCTGTGTCCCTCACTTGCTGATACAACAACAAATACAACAAAAATCATCACCATCATCAACACTCGCCACTTGTGCTTAGAGAGGACTAATTGCCAGCCTTTTGCCTTGTGACTATGGTCCCTGGGGTGTATCTAAAACTCCATTTGTGCAGATTGGATGCTAAGAGGCTGTTTCTGGCCCTTTAAATCCTCTGGGAAAGGAGCTGCACTTTTGAACAGCCGAAGTGCCAAAGTAGTCGAAGTGGCCGCCATTCGACAAACGAACATTTGGCGATGGCCATTTTAATTCAGTCGAACACATTCAGCAGTGTTTTGCCATCAAGTTCATGGAACTCAAATCTGATACGCGACGGCACGAACTCTGCTGGATTTTACCATCTCCACTTCAACTTATTTGACTGGAGTCGAACGCCATTCGACAATTCGAATGGCACTTTGACATTGACTGTTTGCACAAACGGTTGCTGTTTGTCTATTTGAACTGAACTTAACATGGGAAATAGACCGGCCACACAGCCAAATTCTCTTGAACTGTTTTGGGCATGAAAATGTGCATGCAGTCGGTCAAAATGGGACTTCCAGCTATCTCCCGAACCACTGGACCAATTTTTTTTTCAGTTCAGAAAATGTAATATTATTATATATTTTTTTTTAAATTTTATTAATATTGCATATATAGTTTTGGAGTTATAAAAATTGTTTAAAAAGTATGTTTTTCGCTTGGAGATAATTGAGTTGATACAGCAATTAACTCAATTATCTCCCAAGCAAAGGGTAGGAATTTTACAGTAATGAATGGGAGTGTTTAACTGTGTGTCTGTAAATGATTGGTTGTTATGTTTGTGTTTTTGGTGCCCATCAAGGTCCACATGGGTGGTAATTGTAGCAGAGATCTAGTATTCCACAAGTTATCTCCACTTAAGATCCCAGTGAGGCTCAGGAACAAGTAGTTATAAATCCATAAATCAAGGTTTCCAGCAGGTAAACCAATAAAGCAATATCCCAACAGCAATCCCAACAGCTGGACGACACACAGCATCAGGAGCAGAACTAAACTTTTATTTCCACAGTGGCCTTATAAAGCATGCTCCCATGCAAGGGAGGGATTTCCATTAATTATTACAGTATCCAATCCTGTTCTGGTAACCTCCCACACATCTCCTCCCCTCAGCCTGACTCATAATCCCCTTATACAGTACACAAATTCCCCCAGTTTCTGGATGTACCCCTAAATCTAGGGGTACCCCTTTAAATTGCACATCCCCTGGTAGCCCTGATCTGGGTGAGCAACATATCCAAAAATCACCCAGATCGGACCAGGGGTTCGGGAAATTTGTGGAAGTAATGAAAAGACCGACCGCACTGGAGAGAACAGCCGAATTGGGTTCCATGCGATGGGGCCCTGCGGTCGGTCACAGTATAAGGGAACAAACTGCACGAAAGGCTAAGGTTACAGAGATCAGGGAGGGTTCGCATGAATCCCCTCGTTCGGTTGTTTCTTTCTACCGAACGAGGGGCCGTTCGGTAGTTTGGAAGCGAACGTATCGTGCGTATGGAGGTCTTAGCGTTGTTTGCCTAGCCGAGTGTCCGATTTGGGTTCCAGACACTCGACAGCAAAACACTGCTGTTCGGGAGTTTTAAAATGGCCGCCGCCACGTGTTCATTTCCCAAATGGCGGCCAGCCCCGAGAACAAAGGACCCACTGCACAGCTTGTCAATTACCTGTTCGCAACATTGTTGCAATGGGTAATTGAAGGCACACTTCACACAGGGGAGGTCTGACTGTTCGGTAGTTTCATTCCCTTAGTTGCTAGAATGATTCTACCGAACAATCAGATGAATACAACCTATTTTTACACATATAACCCTGCAATTTAAATGAATACATTCAAACATATGCAATTTCCAGGACAGCCCAGTGCCATCCGCTACAGTAATCTTGTGGGGAAAACTGTATAAAAGAAATGCCCGTTGCACTCAATAAAGCAGATCTTCTTACCATCAACTTGTAGCCTTGGCTCTTGTTGTAGGGAACAGCTATACCAGCTATACCAGCTATATCACTGCTAGCTCTTGTAAGTGCTCTCTTCAGCTATACAGCTATACTCTCCTGGAGGAGAGCCCCAGCTATACTCTCTTGGAGGAGAGCCCCAGTTATACTCTCTTGGGGGAGAGCCCCAGCTATACTCTCCTGGAAGCGAGCCCCAGCTATACTCTCTTGAAGGAGAGCCCCGGCTATACTCTCCTGGAGGAGAGATCCTTTCTACACGCTCCTGGTTACAGAGGTTGGAGCCCCAGGGTGGGAAGGAGATGGCGAGATCCCAACCAAGCTACTGTGGTTCATGGAGTCTGCGGTGCCTATGGTGTCAAGTGCAGTGTTGATGGTCCTTGAGCAGCACTAGGAGCATCTGTTGGCAGAGGTATGTGTCACATTTGGTGGTAGAGGTGGGATGGCGTCCTAGTGCGAGGATCAGCACCCTGGGAGCACCGGTAATGTTATGGATCTATAATTGAGGGCAACGCTAGACCTCGTGCAGCGCCCCTGGCTTCAGTGGAACTCAGGGGGATGGAGCAAGCTAGCCCCCAGGCAGCATCACCCTATGAGGAAGAGTTCCTCTGGAGACTGCAAAATGCCTTGGCCCAAGAGTGTGGCCCTATTTCAGCCGAGGAGGAGCTGGCCTGGAGAGATGAAAAACGGCGAGAGCTCTGGCTAAAGGCCTTGGAGTTGGCACACGGTTCATGTGGAGAGAGCCTTCCAAGTGGAGAAGAGCGCAGTCAGAAACAAGCAGCGCTGAGGATGCCCTTCCTGGGGTGTCTGCACATTGGAGAAGCAGTCCAGGAACTTCAGCGGTTGACAAGGGAAGAACTGTGGCTGGATGGGGGCTACCACGATCAAGAGGTGTCCCTGGACGACTGAGGATGAGAGGCCAGAGGACAGTGACTCTGAGGGCCCTGGTCTGCTATGGGAGTCATTGGACGAGGTGTATGACTTCGGCAGCCCCGAGGAATTCCAGTATTGGGACATCAGGGAATGGCGATCCGAAGCACTGGAGCTCCCTGATGCTGCTGACCTAGACCCAGATTTCAACCGCCTGATTATGACTTGACCATATGGAATAAAAAGAACAGTTTTGACTTTATGATTGGACAACTATATATCATGTGACCCCAAAAGGCAGGACCCATATGAACTTTTGAACATTTATAAAGTAGAAGATTCCTGAGGATAATCTACAGCTACTGAGGAAGCTCATAGAAGAGTGAAATGCGTTTAGCTGGATTTTGGACTTTTATACTTGGACTTTTTTCACTTTATTCATTTGTTTTTTATAGGTCAAGTATTGTTTTTAATTTAATTTTTATATACATATAAATTACTTTTTATATCTATTCATATTAGTCCAAAAAGTCCTTTCTAGCCTCCAGGAACCTCATGTGGGGAATGCTATACCAACAAAATTAGCATACTGCCAATCAACCTTAGAGCCGGGAATTCAAGGCTCTGCTTAAGGTGAGCACAACCGTTATCACCAATATTATATCCATCTTCCATACAGTACTACACATCTGGTTTATTTCTTTTTTGCTATACATACCCGGAGGAATACCGTTTGGGACAAAGGGGTGTGTTGCTGCCTTAAAAGCAAAAAGGAGTTACTTACGGAGCCAATACAATTTAGGCTCCAGCCCATGTGAGTGGTTCTAGCCATTTGTTACTATCACTCACCTTTGTTCTTTAAACCATCTGCACTATATTTTCTTTTTGCTGTTTTGTTTTGTATGTACATTCGGATATATATTTTCAAGATTGTCACTGTACTGGAGGGGTGAGTGTAGCCCCTTACCATTTATACCTATTATAGTGCTCCACCTGTTGGTATATAGTCTATACCTCTCTTTTTTGAATATTTGTATAGAATCATATTTGCAGGAATATTGAGGATATTTATTTCTGAAGGCAGCATTTAGTTCTAGAATCTTTTTAATCACTTACAATATGAATTTTTGATTTTTTTGAAGCACATTTTTTATACTATTGGGGTGTTATTTTTAACCTCCCAATTCTTTGTGTGTCATGTATTGCACCTGTATATGCAGCTGTGGGCCCCCTTCCTCCTCCTTTTGTGAATGGAGTGTCTGGCTGTATCTCTTCTTCTACCCCCTCCCTGTTACAGTACTTTGTCTCATCTGGTTACTGGTAGGAGGGAAGATTTTACCCCTATGTTTGCTGTTCCAGCTTGCAGAGGATGCAACATGGAAAATCCTTGTAAGGACTAAAAGAGCTAGTTACCCCTTCCGTTTCCCCTGGTCTAGCAAGGAAGCAACCCCTGTGGCGAAGGTACCCAGCTGGGGTACAGGGAGCTCCGCTACAAGTGGTGGCAGCAGTGGGATAGCTTCCTAGCCATGGGGAAACTGACTCGTTGTCGGAGACACCCACCTATGGGAAGTAGGGACAAAAAAGGCACGAGAGGCCTGGCAAAGGTCCCCTATGAAGAGGAATTCCAACAGAGACTGCAGGAAATACTGGACCAGTACGAGCTCAGAAAGATTGAACTGGATATTATGGACCATGTCCGACTGCAACTCTGGTACAAGATGCTGGAGATAGCTTGGGTTCTCCCAAGGGCAACCCTTCCAATCCCAGAGCAACAACAGCAGGAGCAGCTGGAGCTGCGGATTCCTCTCCTGGGAGAGCAACCCCTGGAGGATTGGGTGGTTGAACTTGATAAACTGATCTGGAGAGAACTGTTATTGGATGATAGTTACTGAGCCTTACTATGGTCACAGTCCAGCTGTACCCATGGCTAGCCGAGGGTGATCCTCCAGAAGGATATGACTACAATGGCCCTGATCTCCTTTGAGATTATTTGGGGGACCCCCTGGGGTTTGGAGACCTGGACTTTGGAGACCCTGACCGTTACTGCTTCTGGGACATTCAAGAGGAACGGGAAGACTGCTTGAACCTGGCAGGGATCGCAGAAATGCAGCCGCATCTAGATCATCTGGCAGACAAGGAGTGGGAGCTCGAGCAGAAATGTACACCTGTTCCAAAGTACAGAACCACCTGGCTCGGAAGTAATAGCGCTTATGGAAATTGCAACCACAGGAGCGTGGGGCACCATCCCTCCTCCCAAGTGAAAGTGTAAAGTGCAGAGAATGGAGACAGTCGGTCTCATTCCCCAGCGGCAGTGCTAGGTCCAGGGAACGGAAACAATCGGTCTTGTTCCCCAGCAGCAGTGTGAGTTATCAGGGGATATAACCACGGTTATGGAGGGTGTCGTGGCTGGGACTTCGGTCACCATGGACACCCTACAAGTAGAAGAGTTGGCTCCTCTGACTCTTCCTCGAGCTGAGCCCAGAGACCTTCCCTTAAGGATGCTACCCCTTCCCTTAAGGATGCTCCGGCATCCGAGCAGAGTGCACCCAGCCTCTGCTCCCCCATTCCACTGGAGCCAATTGCTGTGGAGGCTCCGGACAGAGGGCAGGTAGCCTCTGACCACCCCAAGAGGGTGCTGTGGATGGGACTCCAGTTGCCACGGGCACCCTACAAGTGGAAGAGATGGCTCCTCTTACTCTTCCTAAAGCTGAGCCCAGAGACCTGTTAGGGCCAGGTCAGTGAATAGTGGGCAAAGCTACGGCCTCCGCTACCCCTTCCATCTGCATCCGAACAGAGTGCAGCCAGCCTATGCTCTCCCCTTTCCCAGAAGAAGGATGGTATGAAGGTGCGGGCCTCCTGGTAGAGGGCAGGTTGCCTCTGCCCACTCCTGATAACCCAGGAACAGATAAGTGTGGAGGTGCGGGCCTCCGGGCAGGGGGTCGGTAGCCTCTGCCCACCCCAGGAATCAAAGAGTATAGAGGTGGGGGCCTGCGGGCAGAGGGCAGGTAGCCTCCATGGTGCCTATGAAGGGCCCTGCCAGCAATGCATGGCCCCGCAGCAAGTGAGAGCAAAGGCGTGGGCCTCTGAGCAGGGCGCCAACAGCACCAAACCCCAACAGCTAAGTGCTATCCATGGGGAGAGCGAAGCCGGCTCCCCTCCACAAGGAAATCTCGGAAAGCAGAGCCGTGACAAACTCGGTTGCCAGCCCCTATCATCCTCAGCCAGCCAGGAGAACCACGGAGATCCAAGGTGATGAGCAGGCTGGGGGGACAAAATTGCTTGGGTCGGGGTTGTTACGAACTGAAAGGGCCAGGGGGGGCACACTTGTTTGGAGGAAGGTTGTCGAGAGCTGAGAAAGCTGGGGTTGTCCAATGGTTTATGTGGGGGTTATTATGAGCCTCTGGCAACGTTCCCCAACAGCTGAGAGGAAACCAGGAGAAGAGCACAGCTGGCTGTTGGGGATAAAATCAGCCTGGGCCCTTTGTGGATGATGGATATTTGCCAACTCATACAGAGCTCTGGAAATTGGAAATGAATAGCAGAGACGTGTTCAATAACCAATTCAAATTGTATTCATACGTCAGTTATATTTATAACCCATTTTCATAGCAGGATGGGAGGGGGAAAAATGACCATATGGGCGTGACAATGACATTGTTTTTCACAAGTTATAAACATCTGTTTTTAGTTATAATTCGATGTTACATAATGTATGCATATTGGATAAAACCCAGATGATTACAAATACAGAAATCTTGGACAATTAACAAGGTCATTCCAGAATCCTTATCATGTCATGTCATGTCATGTCATGCCATGTCATGTCATGTCATGTCATGTATTTTCCAGGAACATAACAAAATCATGTTTCAATAACATTTCTGAGAATTGGAGATACAATTCCAAATTTATTCTTGATTCAAATTAACCCTTACATGAACAGTTAGGATATAGAGCAAAATGGATATTCGCATCTACAATTCCCCTCTTAGATCATGTCATGATCTACCTTATGGAATATCCATGGGAGGCCTGCGGCAGAGAAACGAAAGGAGGTATATTCAGACGTGCTAATCACGTCTGCGGGACTTTCCTTATTTCTTCACCTCGATTTCCCCCATTTGCTCTATGCCGTAGGTTTTCCCTTTAAGAGGAGATCGAGCTGTCGATTTTCAGCTTCTGTAATCATCTGTTGTACACATCTTTTAAGTGTACAAGTTAAATATTTCAAACAGCTGACATCTTAACCAATTTTAAACATACTGCACATCATGTTATCTGTAACTTGAGCCTTGGATCAAAACAGGCAAAGTGTATTATTCCTAACAACGGGAATATTATTATTATAATTCACAACGTAAACACATATAATCAAAAATGGGAATAAAATCTATTTCCCCTCTTTGGACCAGGGTCTTGGATTACCAGTCCACCCAGTGAACTTGGGCCAGGTCAAAAATCCCAGTGGCAAAAACTCATAATTGAGAAAAAAAGCACATCTGGGTAAATTCTAAGTGAGGGCCATGACTGTGTAAACATGTCATCCCCTCACGTTGAGAGCATTAGTGACTTATAAAACCTGCAATATCTAAGTAAATAGCTCAGGTATCGGGATTGGGAAACACTTCTTGATTAGTTTGAAAAGGCCCACTTGCATATTGAATCATAAGATCATTTCTAATCAGTTTGCAATTCTAGCAATAATCCCAATCATGACCTTGCGTCCTATGCCTCCTAATCAAATCCCTATTTTGATAGTCCAGTCATATCCACACTTAATACATTGGAATCCATCCTTGGTACACTCAACATACATCAATGACACACATAGTACATCCATGCCTGAGTAAGCTAACACTTCCTCTCTCTCCGGCTAACTCTACAAAAATAAAAATAAAAATAACAAAATAGTTCAATAGTCCAGCATAGTCCAGAAAAATATTATAAGTCTTTCAAGGAGTATAAAGAATCTTAGACACCATAAACTTTGTTCCATAATGTTAGACACCATAACATAGCTAAGGGTAGCAATATGGCTGACAACAAGACAATGTCAGCTTCCACATAGTTCTTAATTCTTCTGTTTGCTGGATGTTCACCACAATACTCTGTGCAACACCCCAATTGTTGAAAGGGTAATACAGAAATAGCGGCATTAGACAGCACTGCATCTTCAGGACTTTCCAAGTTAGTTTATGTCCTCATAAGTAAGCATCTCAGTTTCTTCGGCCAGCATGGTTTTTGACCAAACAGATTTAATTGCAAAAAAGGTAAGTAGGCAGGTAGGTCAGCCAGAAAGATTGGTGTGTAGTCCCAAATATCAGGCAGCACAAATACTCCAGTACGGTCTCTATAATCATACAAACACAAGGATCAGTACGACATCAATAAATTAATTATCTAGGCTAAACTCAAATTAGAGACTAAAGTTAAACTCTTAACTAGTGTAACATGTACGTCTCTCAGTTTTGCTTATAATTCATTGAATTTGTCCTTTATAAAATTTTAATACATAATTTCCCTTTAGAATGCCTTGTATGAATGAGAGAAGCACTCATTCTATATAAATGCTTGTTGAGTACTAAAACACTAACATATACATATTGGTATAATTCCCAATAAAATGCTGTTCTTAAACTTAAACCTTGATTTGATAATCTCAATTAATTACTTTAATAAAATTTTGTGGACCCTGATAACATCTTTGGAAACCCAAACCTTTTATAGATCCCGATGTGTGTGATCATGTTTTAATACATGTTGGAACCTCCATACAGTTATCCCACTTAAACAATATATTTTTTTCCAGAACAACTAGGAATGAAATAGGAGAAACAAAATAAATTACTATTGTTCTAAAGTGCTTTGTTTAATACAGGTTTAGGAAGAGTTGTCTTGCTGTGTTGCAAGTGGCCTCTGATAAGGAAGGGACAGCAAACTGTAGACATATGTTATATTAAGTTGCTCTCACTTGTCAGGTCTTGGAAACCCACTTAATTTATTGCAGATGCCTCTATTATACCACTTTACAAATTGACTAAGCATACTTATTATCCTATTTTATTTTAGTTATTTCACATTGCACAGCCTATGTGTCTAGGTCCCAACTTCAACTTGTACATCCTCTAAGAGCCAGCATTAATACTGTTTTATCTATCAAAACTATATATAAAGTATTAAAAACATGAACCATCTGTGTATTAGGCTGAGGTTGTTGGGTGTGGGTATAGCTTGAAAGTTGTGGTTGGTATTGAGGAACCTGCCAGAGTGGGAGTCCTTGAATGCCAGCTGGGCCAGGTTGACCAGGAGAACCGGGTTCACCACAAGCACCTTTGGGTGAATCCCTGCTATCCATAATTAAAACAGTGCTGAAGTTACCATCTCTACAAAAGTTAAATCCTTTGATCAAATTCTCTACCTCTGCCTCTAAAACTTTTCTGATTCAATCTATCACCTCCAAACTTTCTTTGTCTCGCCTGCTTAAGATCACAATCCTTTTGTGACCGATACAACATACTTTTCCCTCTTTCTTTATATCCAAAACAACCTGCTGTATCTTTCTCATGAATCTTCCCAAGAAATTCAGTTCAAAGAGGGCCAGTCACAGACCAACAGTTTGACCAAAAGTGAACAAGGAGGAAGCATATTCCATATGAAGGTCGAGATGACTTAACTCACACCCCCTCTTTGTGTACACCTATTTGTGTACCACACAGATATAATATTAATAGGCTTTTGAAGATTTATTGTGTTTGTATAGCACGGTCTAGGGGTGTATACATAAACAGTGAAAGCAGAGTCTTCACATAGGGTTTGCAATACTGACAGTCTGTGTCATAGGTGTAATACAGACATGCGGTTAGGAACTTTTCCATTGTCAGAACACTAATATATTGCAAATATTAAAATCATATTGCAGCTGTTTCCTATACCTGCAAGGATATGGTTTGAATACTTCAATTGAGTTCAAATTGAGTATCAAAAATTCTAACCACAAAAACTAAATTTTATATGCTTATCAAAATGAGTTTAACCCCTTAGTAATTTAATAGGGTGACCTCTTCCCATAGTATGGTTCCTTTTATAATTATTATATTATTTATTCTCTTCTGGGTCTGCAAAATGCTTTCAATATACCAATACAAATATAATACAGTAGTTTAGAATTGCCTCAAAAGAAATTATCTGATCTCTATTAAAAATACCATTTCATCATTTTCCTATAATCAATGAGGCATACTAGATGAATCTTAATCTTGGAAAAAACCTATCCTATACATCCATAATTTTTCTTGTTATATAACCATATAACATAACACATTTTTCTTTTCTTAAATAATGCAATGCACTTTAAAAGTAGCGTTAACTCTAAATACTCCCCTAATATTACTGAAACGTGGATCCACGATTTTGAAAAGCAAATGATATATTTTTTCTTTTTCTTTCCCAGGGGCCCCTTTCTTGTTGGCTGATCAGCGTTTTTTTAATCTGTTGTAAAAAGACACTAAAGGCTTGTGTTAATGACATGCAAATATTCTTTAAATATTCTTCATACTCATTGTAATATCACACATCAACTTATAGCACAGAAAACATGTAGCAGATATCCAGCAGACATGCCAATACCAAAAGCATATTCATGGACAGGCAATTAACTCAATCCAAAATAAATTAATAAATGTCACACTATGTGACGGACATAATTTGGTTCTCATGTTTGTGCATTATGCATGTCTGCAAACAATGCAAGCAGTACTGCTTTAAGATTAGATCAGAGCACCTGGCAACTGGACAGGAAAGTCAAATTTTGGCAGGAAGTCCATTATTGCAACAGAATTTTGGAAATCAGCTAAAATTTACAAAAACAGCCTCCCTCTTTTTTTTCTTTCTTAAGACTACAACTCATATTGCTCTTGGACTAGTATTCAATAATAAATCAGTTATTTAATAGATTATTTCGCTGCCATTTCCATCTGTATCAATACTGAGACAAACTTATTCAAATATAATTTAAAATAACACAGCAAAATACCCATTAACATACATGACAATTAAACTGCATACTTTAAAATGAGTACCCAAAACAAACATTTATGACAATCATCATTCACACAGAATAAACTTCTAACAGCTGTATTCAGAACATATTATTGTAAGGTATACCAATTTTAGTTTGTATTGGATTTATTTAAGATTTCTGGTACCAAAGGGTTTATTTTTTCTTTTTTTTAAAGAAGGGATCCCGTACGGCCATATAACACGTTTGACTTAAACATTTGTATAACACTTGCATTAACCAGTTGCAACATATGTACCCTGTCAATAGAATTTCTCTCTTATACGCTTATAGAACATTTGGACCAGATTACACAGACATGGTATCACCTGCATTTGTCAGAACTCTCAAAGACTCAAAATATTTATACTACTCCATGTTAAAGGCATGGCAAAACTTTGACCGGTCAATTTGAGTTTCCAAAAGTCATATCAACACAGGTAAAAACCTTTGTCCGTGGTTTTCTGATCCTACATTCCATGACCAAAATTTCAAACCCACTTCTTCACAGTTTGGGTCGCAAGCAATAAAATCTCAGCATTCCCATACAACAATTTACAGAATACATACAATTTAAAGCACATACAACATGTGACGTACTAGAATACTACAAGTTAGCTTACAGCACAATATGAAGCATGTGTTGGAACGCTGAAAATATACATTTTGCTCTCTAATTCATAATCATCTAAATTTACAACATAAGTTCTCTGCAACAAACACTCAGGGCAGAAAGAATGTGGTGTTTGACGTTTTGAATGAAGTGACTTTTTGTCCCAATATGAAAATAAAGGGCTCATCATATAAACAATCATACATCCCACTCTCATGAAAAAGTGTAGTGGGCTTATAGTACTTTTGACCAAGTATAAAAATAAGGGGCTCATTATGCAAACAAACATACATGCAGAGAAATCATGTTAGTTCTAGAATTTGTAGCCCCCCTTAAATAACCTCTAGTTTTTTTCTTATTCATCATCACCTTTACATGTACTTTTTACATTCCCTCAATTAAGACTTTATGCTTAAAATCAGCGTTGCACATCATAAAATAGCACATAAATTAGCAAGCCGGAGTAATGCCAAACATCCATCATACCTTTTAACCCCCTTTTTTTTTTTAATAACCATTTTAGTCTGCAAAATTGACATCTACGTTAAATAAATACCACAGTCCACCAAAGACTGGAAATCTGTTTTACAACCTACCAAAGGCAACCTCTACCAAAGAGGAATCTAGGGACGTCTCCCATATGTAAATGTACATCACAGGACATCACAGCCTACCAAAGGCTTGAAATTATTTTTAACACCTGGCCAAAGGTGAACCTCTTACCAAAGAGGAAATGTGCACAATAACTATTACTACCTACCAAAGGCAATCCCCCAACCCGTGGAGTAATAGAAGTCTACCTAAGATTTAACAAAATACCATGTCTACCAAAGACATTATCCTGTGAAAATCCCCTTTAAAAATGTAAATAGTGAAAAACCCCATTAAAACAAGAAATGCAATGTGTGGGAGGATGGCAGAAGCAGGCAAAGGTCCCCAACCCCCTAAGGACACACGACAGAAATACTCCGTCATGATACCCTTAAATTCCAGAAGTTGTGTCCCCAAGGGGCTAAAGACCCTCTTACCTGCTAATCCGTTCCCAATTGCTCCCAAAAACTTCTGACACCAGTTTGTTGGGGATAAAATCAGCCTGGGCCCTTTGTGGATGATGGATATTTGCCAACTCATACAGAGCTCTGGAAATTGGAAATGAATAGCAGAGACGTGTTCAATAACCAATTCAAATTGTATTCATACGTCAGTTATATTTATAACCCATTTTCATAGCAGGATGGGAGGGGGAAAAATGACCATATGGGCGTGACAATGACATTGTTTTTCACAAGTTATAAACATCTGTTTTTAGTTATAATTCGATGTTACATAATGTATGCATATTGGATAAAACCCAGATGATTACAAATACCGAAATCTTGGACAATTAACAAGGTCATTCCAGAATCCTTATCATGTCATGTCATGTCATGTCGTGTCATGTCATGTCATGCAAATATCTTTTTTCCAGGAACATAACAAAATCATGTTTCAATAACATTTCTGAGAATTGGAGATACAATTCCAAATTTATTCTTGATTCAAATTAACCCTTACATGAACAGTTAGGATATAGAGCAAAATGGATATTCGCATCTACACTGGCTCTTCTCCCCAGAAGCCAGCCGCGACCCAAGCCGGTCCCGAGAAGCAGCGCCACAATGGACTCATCCAACCAATCACCTCATCCTCAGCCAGCCATGAGGGCCATGGAGACCCAGTTGATGAGCCAGCTATGGGGGCACAGTTGCTTGGGTGGGGGGTGTTACGGATTTAAAGGGCTGGGGGATCACCCTTGTTTGGGTGGGGGTTGATACGGACTCGGCGTACCCCACTTGTTTGGGTGGGGGCTTTTATGGGCTTTGAAACCCCTGTGTACCAGAACCTGGGATGGAGGGCATCCTGGGCTAAAAGCCTTCTATGTCTAATTCACCCTGTACCCAGGAGGGTACAGGGTGCAATGCCGGCCTGGCCCAGGACTCTAGGGGCTGGTCTGGGAGCATGGCACTAAAAGACCAAACTATGTGTATACTCCGGGCAGCAGCGAGCTGACCAGTCTGAGTAATGCTGTGGCTGCCGGAGGTGGGGAGATGTGTGGCTGTCCACCGCTACTAAGTACCATGCCCATTGAGTACTCATATATTTTGGCCCTTTGGATTTTGTGTTCCCACTGCTTATGCGTGTGGTTTTTCTCTTGCATTATGTGTTCTATGCCTGTCATGTATTGTGGGCCCCCTCCTTTTGTGAATGGAGTGTCTGGCTGTATCTCTCCCTCTACCCCCCTCCCTGTTACAGTACTGTGTCTTGTCTGGTTACTGGAGGGAGGGAAGATTTACCCCCTGTGTATGCTGCAGTGACGGCTCTAGACTTTGTGAGGCCTTAGGTGAAACTCAAACATGAGGCCTCCACTAACAACCAAAGTGAAAATAAATAGGGGTTGCATTGTGTATATAAGGTGGGTACAAGTATAAGGTGCTTTTTATTCTGAATTCATTCCCCTGGTGGTCCTGTGGATTCCTATCTGGTCTGCAACTCCGTCGGGTGCAGAGCTGCAGACCACATGGTACGTATCTTGCGATCTCCAGAAGTATCAGAGCGTTCTGTGGTAACCTTTGGCAATTCTCTGATTTGCTGGAAATCGCAAGACACTTCAGTCTGCAGACTGAATGGAGGGGTCTTCCACCTGGGGGCATAATGGGCAAGCCGCCGGGACCTCTCCTGTGTTGGGTCCTCGGTCACAGACAGAATATAAGAACAGTTTTAGATGTGTAGATGAGTCATTATCAGACTGGAGCAATTTAAATGGAGTCCAAGAGAAATGGGAAATGGGATTATTTAAAAGTTGCACTATTGAAGGCAACAGAAAACTGCATTAGGCTTGTCGGTAAAAGCAAAAAATTCAAGAAGCCACTGTGGTACTCCGCAGATGTGGCCAAAATAGTTAAAAACAAAAAGTTCGCATTTAGGAATTATAAAAAAACCCAGAGTGAGGAAGACAGAATGATCTATAAGATTAGGCAGAAAGAGGCTAAGCAAGTTATAAGAGCTTCCAAATCATATACAGAAGTGAAAATAGCAGAGTCAGTAAAAAAGGGGGACAAAACATTTTTTAGATACATAAATGAGAAAAGAAAATTAAAACAAGGATTAGTTAGATTAAAACCAAAAGAAGGAAGGTATGTAGAAGAGGATACAGGTCTAGCTGACTGCCTCAATTAATATTTTTGTTCTGTATTTACAGATGAAAATGAAGGAAAGGGACCTCAGTTGAGAAAAAGGATAAATGAGTAATTTATTACACGTGAGTTTACAGAGGAAGAGGTTCTATTTCAACTGTCAAAAGTAAAGTCAAATAAGTCAATGGGACCTGATGGAATACACCCAAAGCTATTAAAAGAGCTTAGTGGTGTACTAGCAAAACCATTAACAGATTTATTTAACCAATCATTGATAACAGGAGTAGTCCCAGAAGATTAGAAGTTAGCGAATGTTGTGCCCATTTACAAGAAAGGTAATAGGGTGGAGTCGGGCAACTATAGGCCAGTAAGCCTTACTTCAGTAGTGGGGAAAGTGATGGAAAACATGTTAAAGGATAGGATTGTTGAACATCTAAAAACACATGGATTTCAAGATCAGAGACAACATGGGTTTACTTCAGGGAGATCATGCCAAACTAATCGTATTGATTTTTTTGATTGGATAACTAAAATTATAGATCAGGGTGGTGCAGTAGACATTGCTTACCTAGATTTCAGTAAGGCTTTTGACACTGTTGCACATAGAAGGCTTATCAATAAACTGCAATCTTTAAGTTTGGATTCCAATATTGTTTAATGGGTAAGGCAGTGGCTGAGTGACAGGCAACAGAGGGTTGTAGTCAATGGAATATATTCAAAGCTTGGACTTGTCACCAGTGGGGTACCTCAGGGATCTGTACTTGGACACATTCTCTTTAATATTTTTATTAGTGATATTGCAGAAGGTCTTGATGGTAAGGTATGTCTTTTTGTTGATGATACTAAGATATGTAACAGGGTTGATGTCCCAGGAGGGATAAGCCAAATGGCAAATGATTTAGATAAACTAGAAAAATGGTCAGAATTGTGGCAACTGACATTTAATGTGGATAAGTGCAAGATAATGCATCTTGGACGTAAAAACCCAAGGGCAGAGTACAGAATATTTGATAGAGACCTAACCTCAACATATGAGGAAATTGATTTAGGGGTGATTATATCTGATGACTTAAAGGTAGACAGACAATGTAATAGAGCAGCAAGAAATGCTAGTAGAATGCTTTGTTGTATAGGGAGAGGTATTAGCAGAAGAAAGAGGGAAGTGCTCATGCCATTGTACAGAACACTGGTGAGACCTCACTTGGAGTATTGTACACAGTACTGGAGACCATATCTTCAGAAGGATATTGATACCTTAGAGAGGGTTCAGAGGAGGGCTACTAAACTGGTTCATGGATTGCGGAATAAAACTTACCAGGAAAGGTTAAAGGATCTTAACATGTATAGCTTGGAGGAATGACGAGACGGGGGGATATGATAGAAACATTTGTGCATGCAATGTTCATGCAATGTTCATGATAGAAACATGCAATGTTCGCCTGGAACTATTCGCCAGCGAACTGTTCGGGCCATCTCTAGTTAACACAGTAAAGGAGTTTAAGAATGAGTGGGATAGGTATAAGGCTATCCTAACTATAAGATAAGGCTAGGGACTAATGAAAGTATTTAGAAAATTGGGCAGACTAGATGGGCCGAATGGTTCTTATCTGCCGTCACATTCTATGTTTCTAATTCATACTATATACATTTTAAGTGAAGAATTGAACTGTTGGACGTTTTCTTCCCTAGGTAAATGATAAGAGTAGGTAGTCTGTTATAACAGCCTACTCATCATGTCTTGTCACGTTAAATGCATCAATGATACATCCCACTTTTATGTCTTTATTATATCTTATTTAAATGTCAGCATGTCTTGGCCTTTCAGGCCACATTGACCGTACCTTACTTTGGTTTTGGTGTCATCAGTCATGGCTGCCGAAGCTGGCTTCCATTCACCTGAGGGCCTACAAGTCTGGCTATGTGCCGCACTGGCAGACGCGTTACCCGTAGCCCTTGCTGCCATGCATGGGGACTGTCACGGACTGCCTGGCACCCTGACCGGATACCTCCATCAATCGATGCTCCTAGTGTTTTTTAAGGGGTCCAAGCACTCCACCAGACACCATAAGCACTGCAGACCCCACTTCCAGTGATGCAGCTGTGCCGGGGTCTCGCTGTCCTCCACCCTCCCTGGAATCAAGACCAGAATCCAGCTCCCAGTGGGCAGACCTCTCCTACTCCAGAAAGCATAGCAGGAACAAGCTATTACAAGAGCTTAGTGATTATACTCAGGGGAGTATTGTGATTATATCAAAGAGTGTAGTTAGCCAATCCCCCAAACATGAGCCAAGACTTCATGAAGGGGTAAAGCAGGTCTGTTTAATGTAAGCCAGCACTTACAGTTTATACACACATTTAAACCCCCAACAGTCTACTTTACATACAATATGTTACATAAAGCACTATAGTAAGGAAGGGTGGGGTCAGACAATAGCAAGGGCTGATGGGAGATTGAGGATGGATAAAGCAGCCAGTTTAGACTGGTCTGGCAGTGTCCCTGAGACAACGCCTTGCTGGGGAAACAACAGGAAAAAGGGGGAGGGGAAGAGGCACAGACAAGCAATACATTCAACATACTCCTCCTCTGTGACTCAGAGATAATTAATTATCACCAGGTACAGAAAAACACACAATTTACAAACACCCCAAAAGTACCCCCAAGATCCATGGAAACCCCACAAGAGTCACATCCTCAGATAGCCCTGATCTGGGTAACCAACATATCCAAAAATCACCCAGATCGGTTCAATGGTTTGGATTTTCCATGGAAGTTACTTTTTAACATGTCTTTTTGCAGGGCCCATAAACCTGGGGCAAGAGGCTGGCAAGCAGGCCCCTCCAGGTACCAGTGGCAAGGTTACTTTTGCCACAGGGACACCCCTCCTGCCCCAGCAGAACCCACACCCGGCACCTCTGAGGCTCAGGTACCCGACTTAGGTGGCTCCCTCCGCTCTGCGGACGTGGGCTCTGCGCGCAAGAGCTTGGATGGGTCATATCGCTGTCACTGGCAAGGCCCACTAAAGTGGAAGTGAGCTGGAATGTTGAATGTATTTCCATTGAATGGCCCAAGTGGGTCCTTGAACGTCCCTCAAGCTATGTGAAAGAGACTATCCTGGACTCCCCTCTGACTGGTTCACTTATAGCTCTTGCAGCTATCGCTGACACCCCAGGAGACATCTTGGACCCCTCGGGTCACCCACTCTTCGATCACGTATACTCATACATACTCTTGCTCTGCAGAATGGGATCCCCCAGACCACATCAGGGAATTTCTCTGTTATTGGCTTCTTTGCCCTTTGGACAAGGAGGTCCGAACAAAACTTTGGGCTGAATGCCCCTTTTGACACTGCCGGATAAGGTGGCCCTTACTCCTGATTGTTACCCAGTGTTTGCCACCTTTAAGATGAGATCTGGTAAGGATCATCACAAAGGCCTGGAACAGGGCCTACGCTCAGCCCAGGATAATCTGCTATTCATGTAGGTGAATTACTAATGTGTATGGTGTGACTTTTCTGCTTTGGCAGTTTACTTTCACAATATTTATTTTTCCTTGCAGTGTAATCTGGGTTTCCTCTGGTTCTGGCGGTTTCTTCTCTAGATGTGCCTGCTACAGTTGGATTTGTTTGGTCATCATACTCTCCTACTCGACCTCATCAAAGAAAGAGGAAGTGGGAGGCTCTAAATGAGGGTTTTATACTGCTGTTACTTTGTTCTGATTGGTTGTTTAAAAATGTTCTGTAAACTTTTTCTTTGCTGCTGGAAGTCTTCAGTAAAAAAGGCAAAGCAAATTATTCCCTCACCGAGGCTGTTATATTTCCAATTTTCTTTTCTAATTTTCCTTTTGGTGTGTGACTTTTTATACATTTTTAATAAAAGTTGAGTTTTTAACTCACTGTTGTTGTGGATCAGAAATGTTGATCTTTTCTACATCTTACTTTTTCATCAGTGGAAGGCCATCAGCGGAGATCCGTGGGTTCTGCAGACCATGGCTGGATTCCGGATCGATTTCATCGAACCTCTGATATGGGCCTCCGATCCAAGGCCACTACATATGCACAAGGAAACTTCTGGCATGGCCCCTCTCGGTTTTCTTGGACAATGCTTTCCTAGTAAGGAAGAAACCAGGAGACTTCCACCCTGTGATCCTGCATATGTCGCCTACTGATATGTCAAGATGGAGGACATCCATCTCGTCAGGGACCTGCTTTGCAGGGAGACTGATTCTCCCGACTGGATCTATGGACACTTATCTCACAATACCGATCCACCGCAAGGACAGGTGTTTTCCTGGCAGGAACGCATATGGAAGTTCACATGCCTTCTGTTCAGTCTCTGCTCGGCACTTTGGTATTTCACCTAGTTGTTAAAGTCAGTCAGGGCGACTCTGAGGGCCAGAGGGATGAGATCGATTGTCTATCTTGGGAATATGCTATTGATGGCTTAAGATCCGGCTGTCCTGCATCGGCAGATGTTGTTCACGATCCGCCTGCTCTAGGTCCTGGGGTTCATCTTCAACATGGAGAAATAAGACCTGACTCCCTCTAAACGGTCTGTCCAGTTTCTGTTTTTTTTAGGTAAATTTGGTTCAGACGGTTCAGACGGTGATCCGCCTTCCAATGTCCAAATTATCTGCTATCAGGAAGAATATCAGATGCCTGCTCTGCAACCCACAGGCCACGTTGAGGGATCTGGCTCGAACGATAGGACTGCAGTTATCCTCCATACAGGTCACATACCCAGAGCCCCTACACTATCGGGCTTTCCAATCAGGTCATCGGGCCTTATACAACCGATTCGTGTGTCTTTTGGATGAGGCCCGTCTGGGACTCCATTGATGGATTCGACACATGGAGACCTGGAATGGCAAGGCAATATTCGGATCCCAGCTTCGTCCTGGAATCGGACAACACTCTTCACATCACCTGTCTGAAACTGTTTGCGAGGTATTTCAACAATCGAGATTTCAGGGATGAGTCATTACATGCTGTTTCTATGCATGGACAATGTCTCAGGTGTCTGCTACATAAACCCGTTGGGGGGTTCTGTTCTAAACTCCTGTTAGATAAGTATTGGCTGGGCAAGGACTTATCGCTTATGACGGAATACCTTTCGGGCTGGGACAATCTCATGGTGGACTTTTTTATTGACACTGGAGAGATGCCAGCATTTGGCTACTACAACCTCCGGTGATTCAGATGTTGGACTCCCATCGAGGTTCCCTCAACCTGGATCTGTCTGCATCCAGGGCGGATCACCAGACAGATTTATTCTTCAGTTGGCTCCCTGATCCTCTCAGCGAAGCAGAGGACGCATTCCTCAAGGAATGGCCTCCTTCAGAGGCGTATGATTTTCCCACCTACTCCATGATTCTCCAGACATTGCACCGAATCAAACTTCTAAAGATGTCATTTCACCTGATCATGTCACTTTGGAGGAGTCAGCCATGGTTCCCTCTACTGCTAGAATTGCCGTACAAAGACCCGCAACTTCTCCCTGACTCCAAGTTTCTCCTGCGGGATCCAGTGGGGAATCCACATCCGTTGGTATTAGAGGGTAGTTTGTTGCTGGTGGCCTGGACCATTTCCTGGGTTCCTGGGATGTGTCAGGTCTATCAACAATGGCTAGGAGTTATTCTGGGACTCTTGGGTGTAGATCATATCTACATGCCTGGCGATCCTGGCATGGCTGGTGTCTGGAGACATGTTTGGATCCCTTTACGGCCCCTATCATGGCCGTACTGAACTTCCTGACTGAATTGTTTTCTTAGGTTAAGTCATATAGGACTATTAATGTTTTCTGATCAGCTATCTTGGTGGCTCATGTGCCTTCTCATGGTTGTGACATTGGTAAGGACTCCTCAGTTTGCAGACTGTTATGAGATATGTGCCTTTTGAGGCCACCTACTTCTCGCTATTCCTCATTTTGGGATGTTTTGCGCTTTCTTGAGAAATGACCGGATAACAGGGACTTCTGCTAAGCTGGTTCTACTGTTATGTCTTGTGTCTTTTCTACGCATTTCTGATGTTTGTGCTTTTGATGTAGAATCTTTCTCATTTTCACCAGAGGGTTTCTATTTCACGCAGAACTAAATCTAATTAGTCTTCTGTGTCGTATACATACTTTCTGGATAGATCTCGTCTCTGTGTGTAACGCGTTGTTACTGTTTCTGCACCTACGCTCGCTCGTTGGATTCAATGGCTTCTTTAATCGGCTGATGTGGCGAGTTCCTTTTGGGATCATTCAGTTTGGGATGCTGGAGCTTCAGCAGCTCTAGAAGCCCATGGATCCCTTAAGGATATTCTTGGCACCGCTGATTGATCTAGGGAATCAACTTTCTGTACTTTTTTCTTCCATCCGCGATCTCGTGTTTCTTCTGTCTTTTTGTCTGGGAATTAAAATTGCAAATATGAAGCCTCCTGTCTTGCCTTAAAATTAGGAATTATTCTAGCCTTGATGAGGGAATTATCTAAATTTTATTAAAGACAGAAGGCAAATATTTCCCACCTTGTTTCCCTCTTTGAAATTGTTTTTTTTGCTAATGTGTTAATTGGGGGTATTGTTGTATTCTTTTCAATTTATGGTCTCAAGTTTGATTAATAAATACATTTTATGTGCTACGGTTTTGGTTGTCTGTGTGGATTTTTTTTCTCATGTCGTAATTCACTGAATTACTAATGTGTATGGTGTGACTTTTCTGCTTTGGCAGTTTACTTTCACAATATTTATTTTTCCTTGCAGTGTAATCTGGGTTTCCTCTGGTTCTGGCGGTTTCTTCTCTAGATGTGCTTGCTACAGTTGGATTTGTTTGGTCATCATACTCTCCTGCTCGACCTCATCAAAGAAAGAGGAAGTGGGAGGCTCTAAATGAGGGTTTTATACTGCTGTTACTTTGTTCTGATTGGTTGTTTAAAAATGTTCTGTAAACTTTTTCTTTGCTGCTGGAAGTCTTCAGTAAAAAAGGCAAAGCAAATATTCGCCTCCCGTCTTCATTAAAATTTAGATTATTCCCTCACCAAGGCTAGAATAATCCCTAATTATATGTTATATTTCCAATTTTCTTTTCTAATTTTCCTTTTGGTGTGTGACTTTTTATACATTTTTAATAAAAGTTGAGTTTTTTAACTCACTGTACACTATCCTTTCTTGTTTCTCTTTTTTGATTATTCATATTTATGGGCTTAGCTTGTCAGCATTATTTAGCTTAGTAAGTAGGATACCTATGTTTTTATCTAATTCATTCTAATTGCATAGTGCACAATTGGAGTTTTCCCCCTCTCTTTTAATATTACCCACACATTATATAGTTTTGGCTCAACTCCAATGTGTGGAATGTCTCATAACTGGATAATATCCTGTGATGGGAATTATACTGTGTGGTATTAGAGGTGTTAAAGGGACACTATAGTCACCTGAACAACCTTAGCTTAATGAAGCAGTTTTGGTGTATAGAACATGCCCCTGCAGCCTCACTGCTCAATCCTCTGCCATTTAGGAGTTAAATCACTTTGTTTATGAAACCTAGTCACACCTCCCTGCAGGTGACTTGCACAGCCTTCCATAAACACTTCCTGTAAAGAGAGCCCTATTTAGGCTTTCTTTATTGCAAGTTCTGTTTAATTAAGATTGTCTTATCCCCTGCTATGTTAATAGCTTTCTAGACCCTGCAAGATCCTCCTGTATGTGATTAAAGTTCAATTTAGAGATACAATTATTTAAGGTAAATTACATCTATTTGAAAGTGAAGCCATTTTTTTTTTCATGCAGGCTCTGTCAATCATAGCCAGGGGAGGTGTGGCTAGGGCTACATAAACAGAAACAACGTGATTTAACTCCTAAATGACAGTGAATTGAGCAGTGAAATTGCAGGGGAATGATCTATACACTAAAACTGCTTTATTTAGCTAAAGTAATTTAGGTGACTATAGTGTTCCTTTACTAACTCAATAATGTATGCTACTCTATGTTTTTTTCCTTATTTGTTTTTATTTAAAAGTAAAAAGTGTTCCATGCATCAAAAATTATATTTGCATTGGGTTGGAGGGATTCCTTCCTGCATCCCCCTCAGTATGCATTGGGTTCAGACAGGGCCGGACTGGGAAAAAAATTAGGCCCGGGCATTTTTCAATTAGAGCGGCCCCCCAAGAAGGGGGCGGGGCCAGAGAGGGTGTGTTTTGTCATCACTAATGACAAGCACGCCCCCTCTGAAAGTGAGCATGTTGGTTCAATGCCCAGAGCCCTGCTGAAGAGCTCTGGCATTAGAAAAAGGCCCTGTATTTGTTCTGCCCAGCGCAAGCAAATTTAATAACATGCTTGCACTGTGTTTGCTTTTAAATTGTCTCTGGTGTCTCCACAAGTGGGATACCAGAGGACAAAAGGGCCAGGAAAGTGTATGATGCATGTGTTTGGAGCCTGCTTGTGGGATTGCCTGTGTGTAGAGTGTGGTGTGGTATTGTGTAAATAGGTCGATTTTGTGGTGTAATATGTGTGGCTAGGGGCTGTAGAGAGTGCGTGTATAGGGGCATAGTGTTATAGGGGATGTAGCGAGTGTGTGCATATGGGCAGTAGTGTGTGTGTATAGGTGACGTAGTGTGTGTCACTTATACACACACACTACTGTGTGTAGAGAGGGTGTGTTTAGAGAATGTTGTATGTGTTTGCTTACAAGAAATGTAGTGTGTGTGTAAGTGTGTGTGTAAGAGATCTAGTGTGTAAAGGACCCAGAGTGTGTATAGAAGATTGTGTGTGTGTGTGTGTGTAGAGGATTAAGAGTGCATATAGGGTAAGGGATCTAGCGTGTATCTGGCCGTAATGTGTGTAGTGGTGCAGTGTGAGGGGTGCTGTAGTGTGTGTATATATATATATATTTGGACGTATTGTATGTGTGAGGTGCGCAGTGTGTTTGTGTAAGAGGGGTGCTGTGTGTTAGGGTGTTTTTATCTGCCGTCACATTCTAGGTTTCTAATTTTCTTTGTCTGTTAACTCACTGAGGGTTATTTTATATATGTATATATGTGTGTGTCTCTGGGGGTGCTGTGTGTGTGTCTGGGTGTGCTGTGTGTGTGTCTGGGGGTGCTGTGTGTGTGTCTGGGGATGCTGTGTGTGTGTCTGGGGTGCTGTGTGTGTATCTGGGGGCGCTGTGTGTGTTTGGGTGCGCTGTGTGTGTTTGGGTGCGCTGTGTTTGTTTGGGTGCACTGTGTGTGTTTGGGTGCGCTGTGTGTGTTTGGGGGTGCTGTGTGTGTTTGGGTGCTGTGTGTGTCTGTGGTGCTGTGTGTGTATCTGAGGTGCTGTGTGTGTGTCTGGGGGTGCTGTGTGTGTTTGGGGTTGCTGTGTGTGTGTCTGGGGGTGCTGTGTGTGTGTATTTGGGGAGGTGCCTGTGTGTGTGAGGGGGCTGTGTGTATCTAGAGGGTGCTGTGTGTATCTGAGGTGCTGTGTGTTTGTCTGGGGTGCAGTGTGTGTCTGGGGTGCTGTGTGTGTGTCTGGGTGTGCTGTGTGTGTGTCTGGGGGTGCTGTGTGTGTCTGGGGTGCTGTGTGTGTCTGGGGGTGTGTGTGTGTGTGTGTCTGGGGGTGCTGTGTCTCTGGGGGTGCTGTGTGTCTGGGGGTGCTGTGTGTGTGTCTGGGGGTGCTGTGTGTGTCTGGGTGTGCTGTGTGTGTCTGGGGGTGCTGTTTGTGTGTCTGGGGGTGCTGTGTGTGTGTCTGGGGGTGCTGTGTGTGTGTCTGGGGGTGCTGTGTGTGTGTTTGGGTGCTGTGTGTGTGTTTGGGTGCTGTGTGTGTTTGGGTGCTGTGTGTATCTGAGGTGCTGTGTGTGTGTCTGGGGGTGCTGTGTGTGTCTGGGGTGCAGTGTGTGTCTGGGGGTGCAGTGTGTGTCTGGGGTGCAGTGTGTGTGTGTCTGGGGGTGCAGTGTGTGTGTGTCTGGGGGTGCTGTTTGGGAATTAATTTTAAATATATATATATATTTTTTTATTAATATTTTTTTTTTTAAAGTTATGTCTCCCCCCCCTCCCTTCTTACCTTTAGCCTGGGAGGGGGGGGGGGGCCGTTCTGCCTGGGGGGGGGCGCACTTCCCTGGGGTCCCGGTGGTGAGTACAGAACTCCTAGCCTGCAGGAGTTAGAGTTCCTACGCCCTCTCGCAAAAATCTAGCGTTGCAGCGGCAGCGGCTCAGAATCAGCAGAAGGACCAGTACGGGCACCACCTTGCTTGAGGTAGAGCTCGCGGGTGCCCTCCTCCTACTGCAGCCGGCGCGTATCCCCTGCGCATGGGCGGTGGGGAGATCTTTGATCTCCCCACCCGGCCATGGGAGGCTACAACAGGGCGGCGCCGGACTGGCTGGCCTGCGGGGAACCCGGCGGGGGTCTACGCTGATCTCCTGCGGCCTCGACTACGACCATCAGCGTACACCGAACTGCATTTGCCCGGTGTGCCCGTCAGCGAGTCGGGCTGGACACAGATAGCATCTAGCCCCACCTCCACTCAACTTCCTCTCTGGATGAGCCAGGGCAAAGATAATGAAATCCTCTGTCCAGGTGCCTTGCAGCCACACTAAATGGCATCACCTGTGGGATGGGGTTTCTCTATGAAAACCTTGCCCTCTGCACCCCTGTACTGATTGGCAAAACAGCTATGAGCTGTTGAAACTCTGTAACTCCCCCCCCCCCAGGGTCTTACAAGATGAAGAACAAGCAAGTTAGTATTCTCCTTCTGATGTGGGTTTTACTCTGCACAACCAGTGAAATGTACTGTGGGCATCCTTAGCAACCACCACACAACAGGGGCAAATGTAGACTTTTGTGAGCTGTCAGTCATCTTGCGACCATGCTTTTATGGCACACTCTGTGGCTACATAGCTCGCACACGCCTAAGTCTGGCTCTGTTTATGAGGACTGAAAAGGGTTACATTGTAGCAAGATTATTTTTATACAGTTTCTATGTTTTACATGTTTTGCTTCCTATTTATTTTATTGGATTTTAAATTCTTGTTTTATAGACATGTGCACCAGTGAAATTTTCGTTTTCTACTATTTATTTCGTACTAAATACAAATCTCATTTGTCAATCCCAAATTTCGACCGCAAACCATTAGTTTTTGGCCTAACATTTTTTTTGTTTTCGTACATTATGATGAAAACAGCATTGTGCATGCGCAAAAAAAGCTGACAGAGCTACCAGCTCTCTACTTGTAATAAATATTCATTCTAACCCTATAGGGATCACTATGACCCCCATGTAGTGGAGAGCTGATTTCTCACAGCTAAACTCCACCAAGTACTTTAAGAGGATGCAGGAACAAGTAATAAATCCAAGAGAATATCCAGCACAATCAGCATTACAATCCAATAATATCCCATCACTTTCCCCAATCACTGGACGACACACAGTATCAGGAGTAGAACTGAACTTTTTAATCACACAACCTTCTTTTAAAGCATTCTCCCATGCAAGGGAGGGATTTACAGTAATACACAATACACCAATCATACACGAATTGCCACCCACACATCCCCTCCCCTTAGTGTGACACATAATCCCATTATGTAGGACACAGTTCCCCTGGTTTTCTGGATGTACCCCTAAACCTAGGAGTACCCCTTTAAATATTACATCCCCTGGTAACCCTGATCTGGGTGCGACACATATCCAAAAATCACCCAGATCAGATCAGGGGTTCAGGAGTTATGGAGGTTTAAAGTTTTGTGGAAGTCCCTTTAGGCCCACTGAAGCATGGCTTTCCAGCCCAAACTAGTTCCAAGTAGTCTGGCAGTGTGCCTGGGACAACGCCCTGCTGGAGAACAATGGGGCAGGAAATGGGGGAGGGGTACACCTTTCTATAGACAATCCATACACAGTCCAACAGAAGTCCATACACTGTGCTTAAAGTTTTGTGTACTCCAGGCACAGGAAAATCTCTGCAGGGCCAACAATCAATAAAAGGGAATGAGCCAGCCAAAAAGGGGTTCCGCTACACCCCATATTAATTAAAGAGAAGTTAAAATCTTCCCCGCCTGGCAAGCCGTGAGTAGAGGCATGTTGCTTAACCAGCGAGCAGCCAGTGGCTGCTCAATGTCATTTCAAACTAAATATAAATCAGTATGGGGGTCACTCTGAGCTCCCTTTTATAAATATGGCCCCCCATATGACCCCCATGCTGATTTATATTTAGTTTTATGATATCGAGTAGCCACTGGCTGTCATTTAAAACTGGATATAACTGTATCTTGTATAGAAGTGTTAGAGCTACTGTAAGAGTATGTGTAAAAAGTAGTTATTTAGATCTAAATAGCTACTTTTTCATATTGCAACCTTGCTATAGTTTTTACTATAACTTCTGGTTACATGTACTTTTACCGTAGTTCTCTGTCACTTATATGTAAAAAAAAATACTGATTTATATCCAGTTTTAAATGACATGGGGCAGTCACCTGCTTCTCACTGTTTAGGCAACATGCCCTTACTACATGGGGGGCCTGGCACAGGGGAGCATGTGGGAGGATTTTACCTGGGCCAGGTTCCCCCCAGGTTTCACTAGTGCAATAGCTGCCCAGTCACTAGTAGTTTTCAATTTGTTTAGGTGACATGCCCCTACTCTCGCATGCTGCGAATAGGGGCATGTGGGAGGATTTAACTTCCTTTTTATCAATATGTGGGTCATAGTGACCCCCATACTCATTTATATTTAGTTTGAAATGACAGCGAGCAGAAGGTTCTGTAGCGGAACATATCTATAAAAGTTTAAAATTTATATATTTATTTTTGGCCAGGATATAGTTTAGGTATTTTCATTTGTGAATATCTTGTTTCTTTTCCATAACAGAAATGTATATGAATAGACATGACCATTTAGATTGTGAACAATCGTGTAATGTTATTGTTAATTCCCTCAAGTAGAAAAATAAAAAAATAGAAAGTATTGCTGCATATACAACAGCCATGCCAACATATATGTAGGACTATAAACTTCTGTTCTATGTAAAAACTACATCTGTCATACCATACTACAGTTTATTTTGCTCCCATATGAAGGTCTCGCTATCTAGCCCCCCGGCCCCGGTCTCTGCCTTGTCTCGGTACTTGCTGAGAGTCGGGTCTGCCCTAGTTTCCTCTCCAAATGCTTCAGGGGTATCCCGTGGGACAGGGGGTTGGGGACATGTCACAATCGGGGGTAGTCTTACCTGCGTCTCCCGCACTGGTGAAGGGTCTGGTTGTGTCCTCACTTGTGCCCGGGTGGTCACAGAGTGAGCTTCGGTGTTATACTAGGGGGCATAGGTTGATGTCATTGGGCCCAGATCATTGCCCAACAGTATCTCTACTGGCAAATTGTCCATGATCCCCACGTTCACAATCCCCTCTCCCGCTCCCCAGTTCAAATGTACTTTCGCAGTGGGTAACCGGTATACATCCCCCCGGATACTCAAACGGCCACTGTCTGTCCTGATCGTTTGTGCTCTGGTATTAGGCGACCTTGTACTAAGGTAATTGTAGCGTCAGTGTCTCTCAGTCCCTGAGCGACCATCTATCTGTACCTCTTGTCTGTGGTGCTGGCGGTCCACGTAGAGAGCCCGGGCTGATCGAGTAGGACCGGTGGTATAATTCCTTGGGGCATGATCAATGCTGAGCAGGCAGTCTTTCATGTAATGGCCAGGTTGGTTTCACCGGTGGCAAGTCTGCCTTGGTCGGTCATAACTGTTGTTGGGTGGTCCTGAATATCTGGTTGGCCCCACTGGTACAGGCGCTCTGAAGTCTGTTCAGGGTGCCATTTGTACGTTGTCTCTAATGTCCGTTCGGGTCGTGATTTGTGCATTTGAATATTCGTGTAGCCGACGATCATGGTGTTCATCTACTAGTCGGGCAGCTTCGTTTAGGGTGGTTGGTTGCCGGTCCTTCAGTCATGCCCTCCGTTTGAGGTCCAGTTCCAATAAAAACAGCTGCAATACTTCCTCTGCGGTTACTGCCTGGCACCCTTTAATCCAATGGGTCGCAGCCCGGCATAACCGGTGAGACCACTCCATGTGAGTGTCGTTCGGCTTCTCTTTCATTTCCCGAAATTGTCTGCGATAAGTCTCTGGGGTTACGGCATACCATCTCAGCAGTTTGTCTTTGACAATGGCATAATGTGTCACCTCCACTGTGTCCAGTTCTCGGAATGCCAGAGGCTCGCCCTGATAATTTTCCGGACAGAATGGTGGGCCATTGTTTGATGAGGCTCTGGTGTAAAGCACACTGCTGCTCGAGGTCCGCAAGGTACTTGTCAATCCCCCCTTCATTCTCTTGAAAGGACTTGAAAGCCGCGAATGGTACTTTTTGCTTCCCGGTGGTATCGGAAGGTGTAGGGGTTGCTGTTGGCCCAGGGCTGTGGTGAGCTGTAAGTTGGCGGAGTTCAAACTCCCTGGCTTCTCTGATATCTGCATCCGCCTCGGCCATTAGCTTTCGGATCAGCTCCTCGGAAGGGGTTCGGCCCGTACAAGGAAAGCCTTTCCCGGACAATCCTAGTATTCTTATCTCCAGCCATTACCAATGGTTCTGCCATCGTGAAGCTCTGGTCTAGCTCAGTTAGCTCCGCAATCCTGTTAGACATTTTGTGCTAAAAAGAAATTAAAAGTGTATATTGCCCAAGTCACTCAGAACAAAGCAGACTCCATTTTTGCTATCTTCAGGATAACAAAAACACATAATTTCCTGGATTTCTTCTTACTTTCACTAACCAAGATAAGCAATTAAGCAAGGGGGATGGAATGCTCTGTCTAAATGTTAAAGGAATGTATTATCTAAACACAGACACTAGTGACAGAGAAGACTAAGTAATTAATTTTACTTTTTAAATTTTACAAGGTTCCATTGTAAAATAAGGGGTGAAATTGAGTTTAGAACTGTCAATTTTAGTTACGACCAAAGTAGTTGCCACAAAGACTGAGACAAACGCTTTGAACTGACAGCAAATCTAAGTTATGGTAGTCATTTTAGATAAGCCAAATGACGTCAAAATCGTCATCAGGAAAAGTTAACTCTTTCCTGGATAGGAAGGTTTCGTTAGACGAGACTGCCATCTATGGATCAAATACCTAAATTGCGATCCATCAATTGGACACACCTACGGCTTCCTATTGGTTTATCAACTAATGATGTACAGAGAGTCTGGCACTTTAAAAGTTAGGACAAAGGGAAGACAGGGTAGTTGGAGTTGAGAGACAGAGAGAGAAATTGGAAGTTTGGGCATCCAATTTCGGACATGCAGAGAAATCCAGGACAATATCTGGGACTAACAATCTACCCTTAAACTCTCTTGGACATAAACTCTTAAACTCTTTAATACTTTTTCTATCACTCACGCACCTCCATACAACCACTCAAGTTTCTGGGACTACCTACTCATCTGATGAGAATATCTACATAACTGGTAATTATGCTGGTTTAATTTAATTAATTTTAATTAATTAAAATTTACTAATAGCATGATATATGACTGGATAAATCACGGTCAGATTTCCATATTAGAAATCTTAGTTAACTAAAGAATATATAGTTATAAACATTCCATTCTGCAGGTGGAATTAAGAATAATTATATATTAATGTGATAGTATCACGTGTTAGCATACCGCTGTTTTTATCCAGGTGTATTGATTTGCTCTATAATAAGATAAGATATCTTTTTAGACAAATTAAAATTCTGCTTAAAAAAATTCTGGTAGATTGTTCTTATTGAATGGTTCCAGGAAATGACTAATGAGCTGGTTTAAATGTTATTTTAATTGAAAATCACAGGAGAATAGGATACTATATGCCTAGGAGGATCTAGCCAGCATTGAAAGGGTTATTCAGTTGACTTAACTGTTAGCCAAGGTTTTATGGCTCTTCGCTGTGAAAAGCTTCACTTTTTGTCTGTAAGGATACCCTCATAAATCGTGTAAGTCTTGACAGAAAATGCTGTTTAGCCATTGAAACGTGTATACCCATTCCATTGTATTGTATACTATATTATACTAAATATTCACTGATTATCATGCATGCTGCCTAATATTATTTGTTAATTAATTTGTTACAATAAAAATAAATCTATTTTTATAACAAATTGTGAATTATTGATGGAATACTTTTCACTTACATGATAAACGATCTCTAAGATCTAAGTGAATTGAAATAGTGGGCAATTCTCGACTGCTTAAAATTATCATCCCATAAATATCCCCACAATCCTAGGTCGGTTGCTGGCAGTTCCACCTCAGCACTCTAATAAATCTTTCAGCATAGTGCGTTTTAATCGGTCATAAGTATTCTCCATTCGTTCTGTGCCTCTCCTGGGAACTCAAGGACCATCCCACCACTGCCACCAAATGTTACGGTTGACCTTAGGCTGGCTGACCAACGGTTACAGTAACTCAATTATCTCAAGGCACATGCAATATTATAACTTTTAGGGACACATGAAAACTGAATAAAAATACGTAACTTGTACACCATAGTCTTTAATTGTCACATTCAACCTATCCCCAGACAGCTTGGATCTGAGCGCATAAGATATACGAAAAAACGCTCAGATCTCACGTATGGCATGGGAACGCCATGGGGATGAAGATTGTCTTGAGGGCTGTTTGGCAGTTAGCAGCCCGTGGATTCTCTGCCATAGTGTCCTGCAAGGAGTCGGTGTACTCTCGGTAGTATAAAAGTGTTGAACGGCCGATCTTCTGTGTTTCATACACAAACAGACGGGGCATGATGAATCCCAGCAGGATTCGTGTGTAATAGTATCCAAAAAGAGTAACAGGCATTTGATGACCAGGTCCCGCTGGGCGTTCGGTAACAAAAGATGTCCGCCACCACGTATTCATGTATATGAACTACGACCACCCTGTCGACAGTCAATTAGGCTGCTGTTAACCACAAAACCGCAGCTTCAGGAAGGTTAACCAGGGTTGGGTGGTCAATTGTTCGACAGTTGGTTTGACATTTAGTTCGGTATTTAGTTCGACACTCTCATACGACCATGACCACCCTGTCGGCAGTCAGTTATGCTGCGGTTAACCACAAAACCGCAGCTCCTGGGTGGTTAATTGGGGTCACACTCCTCAGGTAGGATGGTCCGCCATTTAATAGTTTGTTCGGTATTGTGAAAGGTGTATGGGGTTAATTGGCAGCACACGCCAGGGGCCAGGTGGTCGGTCATTCGTATGTACGAATGACCTGCAACAGTGTTTTCATACTGACTCTCCATCCACTAGGCTGCTACTGCTTCCAAAATCAGCATCTTCTCTGGGGAACAAGAACCATCCCACCGCTTGCCACCAATTGTGGCGGCCACCCCGTGAGGGTGAGGGGATTTGCCACCTGAGCTGTTCTTTTCCCCCTATTCAGAATGATGCTTTCTGATTTTTCAGGATAGTATAGCTAGTGAGCTGGTGAATATAGAAGGTATAGCCGGTCCCTACAATCACGAGATGAAACTCTATGATAAGGGGAAAACAGGAACCAATTGATTAGTAGCCACACTGGACGTTTATGCAAGTCCCCATGCAAGGGTTACTCCCACATGGACCTTGTGGGAAACTACAGTATAAAGTTACACACCAATGACAACGGTGTTCAAATGCATGACACTCTCATATACAATCATACAATCCCTCCCTTCTGCCTGAGGGATAATTGAGACACATACTGTATTAACTCAATTATCTCTAGGTGAAAAAGAACACAATTTACAGGTAACCCGAAAGTACCCCCAAAAACTCACATAAGCCCACAAGTTATATTCCCTGATAGCCCTGATCTGGGGGAGCAACATATTTAAAAATCATGCAGATCTGTTCAGGGGTTTAAGATTTTTATGGAAGTCTTATTTCTGACCGACCGCACACAAGTGCTCCTGTCCAAAGTATTTTCATAAATTCAGACTGTGTGGTCGGTCTCTTTCGGGAACTCCAAATACAACAAAATACCGAAAGGAACAGTTAGTGAGAAGGCTAGTTGTGTGCCCCTTGTTTGGGAGATTGGTTTCACTGAACACCACTTTCTTTGGATGAATGGGAACGAACATAAGTGGGGGTGGAAGTCTTATCGGTTTTCGGGCCGTCGAGTGTCCGATAATAGTTCCGTGCACTCGATGACCAAACCCAGCTGGAAGCCTTGGCCAAAACAAGATGGCCTCATGTACGTTCATACGAATGGCGGCCACCCAGCCGACCACTTAGAATGTTCAGGGTTTGGGGTTTGAGTAGGTGTTAGGAAGGTCAAGGGGGTTAACTAGCGACACACAACAGTTCTGGGTGGTCGGTCTGTTCTACAGTTTGTTTGGTATACAAACTGGGTAGGTTTTAAGTGTTCGGTTAGTTTGTATACTGAATAGTTCAAGGCAGTACAATTAAAATAAACAGAAAAAGTTTACATGGTGCCATCCATGGAGAAGGCATTCGTCACATAACTCCTTTAATAATTTCTGACACCATATGTATGAAAAACATATCAGCTTACTCTGTTAAAGCCAGTTTGTAACCAAAGGATCACTGCTTAGTTTGATGGTTTTATCTCAGACATATAACATTTAGATTATACATGATGGGGGAGGGGAAGGAGGAGATGGGTTTGGGGAAAAAAAGGGAGAACTTGCATGTATACGTGTATACACTTGTGTGAAGGGTATCATTACACTGTTTATCATGCTCTAAGAGATATGTTCCATCTCAAAGAAGTTAGAAATTATTTTTTTGTCTTATCATGTTCCTTTGTTCCTTTGATGTTTTTATCTTCTTGTATTCTGTTACCCCAAAACTGACAATTATCAGTAAATGAGATGGCTACAGTGTATGTGTGTCAAAGTAAATCAAAGTATTACTCCACTGACAGCAATCGCCAGACTGAAGACAACCCAATGCTTATACTCATGTACTTATGTAATTGTGGAATGTACCTTTTGTTGCATGTACTCCTGATATAATGCATTACTGTTGACATTATATCTTTCTGATTGTTAACCTTTAAATAAAGAAATAAAAAATAAAATGATATAAATTGCTGAACCTGTTATCTGAACTATTGATCAATGTAGATAATGTCCTCAAATATCTAAAAACCTCTTCTTCTACAGCTCCATCATTTTGTAAGAAGAGTGCATTACACAGACTTTTCAGGAAAAAAAATCTTCTTTAAAAAAATAGGAGAGATTCCTAGGAAATATTATCTATTCAATTTAATCCTTACGAAAAATGAGAATGATTATAATTTAATAAAGCACAGTGTGGGTGTCTTCGACACTTCAAATCCTGATAACCAGTCACTGATTATTGATCAACATGAAATACTCTGGAGAAATGGAAGAGTAAGTACATTTGCAATGAATATTTGCAATGCATTATTACAATATGTACTAAATAGAATTAAATGATTCAATGTGGTTAAATATATATAACTCGGGGCTATTCCAGTAATGATACAAATAGAGAATAACATCATCTACCTTAAAATAAGCAAAGTCGGTTGAGGTGTGCTGATACCAACGTAGGTGGTAGGCCTGTAAATAAAGTGGGCCTACCTTAGATAAAATTGAATAGAGGGAATGGAGGGTGGGCCAGCAGAACGTCTGGACCAATAGCGGTAACATAGGGAAGGGGGGAGTCCCTTTTAATGGCACATCGTCCCTCCCAGAACTTCAGGCCAAGCTTTCCAATTTGTGCTAGGGGCTATTCCAGTAATGATACGAACAGAGAATAAAGTCATTGTTACGGTACCCTCAGCATCAAATGTACAAACCGCCGTTTAGTGAATCCTCCCCTCTCGCAATAACACAGGAACGCTGTAATCTCCCGAACGGGACCCGTACGGGTACTTCACTTCATGAACTCCAAACTCACGAATCGCCAATAGTAGCCGAACGCATATATCTCCCAAGCGGCTAATTATCC
Source organism: Pelobates cultripes (assembly GCA_933207985.1). Taxonomy (NCBI): domain Eukaryota; kingdom Metazoa; phylum Chordata; class Amphibia; order Anura; family Pelobatidae; genus Pelobates; species Pelobates cultripes. The sequence goes on along the minus strand of OW240922.1, from coordinate 4,166,244 downwards.
CATCCAGCAGTCTCTAGTCGTCGGTAATAAATCCCCCCAATAACGAGACCAAGCTCCGCATTGACGGTAAAACATGAACTGGGTTTACTGTGGGCTACCCACCCGTATTTATGCAGGTCTCCCACTTGGTGGGCACTCCCCTAGGGGACCAAATGGGAGACTGTAATAATAGACAGACATATGGCATGTTAGGACCTACAGACATAGAATCTTCCCAGCATGCATTATGGTTTCCTCCCCTCTGCAATGGAGATAATTGAGTAATTCAATTATATCCCAGGACAGAGGCAAATCGCCATTTTAAATACAACACAAAAAAAAAAACACATAAAAATATATAATTTTATAATTGTCGAACATTTCCCATTCGTATCTCATATCACCAGATAGCCTGGATCTGAGTGCATATTATTGGCGAATAGCGCTCAGATCCCATACGCATAGTTCAATCGCCATGGAGTCAAAGTCTATTACAGTCTTTCGGTATGCGATTGACTCCATGGGAAGGCTATCTGGGTTAAGTCCATTCGTGCGTTTCAAACTCCCGATCGGCCGGTGTTCGTGTACATCTGTCGATTGAGAAGGGAGGTTGGCGGCTTCAGCGGTGTTCGGCAGAAAAAGTGTCCGTTTTCAGTTCCATAGAATCTGGGCCGAACACCGCTGGTCTTTGCTTGTTTAAAATGGCCGCCGCCTCGTGGTCGACATACGAACGACGACCACCCTGCATTCAGTTTTAATTGAGAAGTGTCTGCGGTTAACCACAACGTTCTAATTGGGATCAAGAGGTTAACCAGCAGCACACTTCTCTTCTGGGTGGCCTTCCGTTCGGTAGTTTTGTTTGGCAAAAAACGTCAATTACATGAACAGAGGCATACGAATGAGTAATTCCACGAAAAGGCAAAACAGACGAACCAGCAATCCCAGGTTATACAGATGAATCTGTCACAGTCATCTACTATAAAAAAGCAAAGTCGGTTGAGGTGTGCCGATACCGATGTAGGTGGTAGACCTGTAAATAAAGTTGGCAAAAGGAATACTAACCTTGCTCTAAAGATATTTATTATGAAACCACATGTTATAGTACATACTGTAGCGGAGAGCTGGTATTACACAGCCTATCTCCACTTTAGATCCCAGGGAGGTTCAGGAACAAGCAATTATAAATCCATAGGGTAAAATATCCAGCATTCAAAATAACAGAGCAGTATCCCAGCAGCAATCCCAATAACTGGACGACACACAGTATCAGGAGCAGAACTAAAGATTTATTCACACAGTGGCCTTTTAAAGCCTGCTCCCATGCAAGGGAGGGATTTCCATTAATTTGTACAGTAGCCAATCCTGCTCTGGTAACCTCCCACACATCTCCTCCCCTCAGCCTGCATCATAATCCCCTTATCCAGCACACCAATTCCCCCCATTTCTGGATGTACCCTTAAACATCCCCTGGTAGCCCTAATCTGGGTGAACAACATATCCAAAAAACACCCAGATCAGACCAGGGGTTCGGGAAATTCATGGAGGGAATAAAATGACTGACCGCACTGGAGAGAACAGCCGAATGGGGTTCCATGCGATGGGGCCCTGAGGTCAGTCCTGGAGTCAGGGAATAAAGTGCACGAAAGCCTCTAGCTACAGAGACTAGGGAGGGTTCGCCTGATTCCCCTTGTTCGGTTATTTCTATCTACCGAACGAGGGGCCGTTCGGTAGTTTGGAACCGAACGGAACGGGCTTGTGGAGGTCTCAGCGGTGTTCGCCTAGTCGAGTGCCCAGTGTTCCAGACACTCGACGGCAAAACACCGCTGTTCGGGAGTTTTAAAATGGCCGCCGCCACGTGTTCGTTTCCTGAATGGCGGCCACCCCCGAGAACAAAGGACGGCTACTCCTTGTTGCAACGGGTAATTGAAGGCACACTTCACACAGGGGAGGTCTGACTGTTCGGTAGTTTCATTCGAACAAACTAAGGGAATTAAACTACCTAACATTCAGACGAATACAATACATTTAACACATTGAACTTTGCTATTTTACACGAATGTATTCAAACACATGTAATTCTCAGGACAGCCAAGAGCCATCCGCTACACATACATATTTATGAAGACATCTTAACAAATGCCCTTTGTATTTCCTGTACTGGTTGGGGTATATACACGGCATAAGCTGACGACTTCCAGCCACCTAAGGTCTTGATAACATGCACTGGAATGTCTTGGCTTGAGGCAGTAGATGCTGCCCCTATTCTAAATGAGTGGCCAGAATAATTGTTAGCGTTCAAGCCTAGTCGTACTGTGTAAATTGGATGGAGTACCAGGGGCTGAAGGAGCCAATAGGCCCAGCATATCCGATAGAACCCCCGAAGAGGCAAGCTTTGATCGGGTGGTTAAAATCAGACTGGCACATTATGGTCCCAAGCCGATTACAGAAATTATTGACCGGTTCATAGTAGTTGTGGAGGCCAACCAAAGCAGCACTGCAGCTGTTCAAGGCACAGCAACCCCGGTGGAAAAAAGAAAGGTGCAGTTTGCAGTGTTTAAACCATTCATTGAGACAGAAGAAGAGATTGATGGGTACCTTGCTGATCTTGAGAGGCAATGTGCCCTACACAAGGTACCCGCAGAAAACAGTTATTATATTGTCCGGAAAGTTATCCGGCCATGCCAATGAGGCTTTTTGGGCCATTCTTGATGTGGATATCGGGGATTATAATGCAGTGAAAGAAGCTCTGCTCTCCAGGTATGCCGTCACGCCAGATAACGGAGGCGGTTACCAAAGGCGGTTCAGAGACACTGTTAAACTAGCCGGGTATTCCTACGTTGAATGGGCATGTAGGGTACACCGCACAGCAGCCCACTGGATGGCGGGGTGTCAAGCCATATCTGGGGAAGAGGTGCTACAGATGTTCCTGCTGGAACATTGCTTTAAAAAAAATTATCCTCAGGAGTTAGTAGAGAGTGGGTCCGGGACCGGAAACCCTCCACTCTGCATGAAGCAGCCCGCCTGGCAGACGAGAATACGGATGCCCGTAAACTGGACAATGCTACCACTAAGATTCCTGCCATAGTGGAGTACTGACCAGCAGCACCCCCAGCAGCGACCGTCTACCAACCTCCGACGCACTGCATGCCAGCACCCCCTCCGGTTACTAACTAGCCACCCCGGTTCAACTCACGGGACTACTCCCAGACCATTCGCTATTTCGGATGCAAACAGCTAGGACACAAAAGGACAGAGTGTCCGCTGAATACAGCTAAACAAGCCCAGTCCTGGAGGAGACCCACCAACGGGGGTCAGCTCAACCCTCAGCCTGCTGCCACTGCGTAGAGGAGGAGGAATGTTGGGGCATCCTGCACGAAGCAGACCCCGTACAAGCTGCCCACCGGGACAATAGACAACAGCACTGGCAACTGGTTAAAGTGAACAGTAAGGAGGTCAGTGGTCTGCGAGATACCTGTGCAACCATGACCTTGCTCCAAAAGTACTTGGTATCTGAGAACTAGCATGTAACGGATCACCTGGCACCCCGACTGGGTACCTCAGTTGAAGGATGCTCCTAGCGCTTCCTGAGGACTCCAAGCCCTGCAGCAGACACCACAACCACCGAACCAGAGAAGCATACAAATGCTCTCAAGCATATAAATGCTGTAAGCTGCTGAACAGGAAAAGCATACAATCAGCTTACTCTCCTGGCAATCAGCATACAATCCAATTCCCCCAATAATGAGATGACACTTCGTTTTGAGGTGAAGCAGACCTGACTGTACTGGCACATACAGCCTCTTTTATTCACAATCCACAAACATAGTACTGCCCACAGGGTTTTGAAATACAACCAATCAATCCGTACAATACACACTGTGACGAGGGCAATCTTGCCACATTGCATTGGAGAAGCCTGGTTGCTCGCCTGTTGCCTTTAGACTATGGCCCCATGTTAAAAGGCTTGATTTTCCCCTGCAAAGACATGAAAGCCGGGTCATTTGGTGCTTGCCCTATTTGTGTGGTGATACCCCAGATATCTATGCAAAGGAGCCCATAAGTATAATTGAAAGACTATGGGAAAGACTTTGGCTCCATGGCAATTGAACTGTATGTGTGTGCTCTGTGCACCATTCAGTAATAATGTGCGCTCAGATCTGAGCTATCTGGGGATGTGTTGAATGTACCTGTTTTGTGCAATGGCTGCACAGTTATATGTTTTTATGTGTTTTATTGTCTTTTGCTGCCATGTGTTCAATGGAGTTTTGCCTCTGTCCTTGGAGATAATTGGATTACTTCCCAATTATCTCCAGGATAGAAGACTCTGTGGAACTGGTTTTGGGCAGAAAAGCCATGCTTTCTTTTGTCACAAAGGACTACGATCTATCTTTTGAACCACTGGACCAATTTGGATGATTTTGACATATGTTTGTATTTGGAGTATGCTGATTATGAAAATGTAAGTTATATGTGAATGTGATGCATACTTTTCAAGTTATGAATAATGTGGAAAAATTGTATTTCTCCGCTTGTTATAATTACGTTACCCATTGTGTAAGGTAATTGTATCACAAGCAGAGGGGAGGATTTTGTGTGGGCGTGTCTGAGTGTATTGTATGTGTTTATTGGTTGTGTTCCAAAACCCTGTGGGTGGTACTAATGTGTATATAAGAACATTAAAATGGTGGTTTGCTTCTATCCATGGAGATAATTTGATTTCTTCCCAATTATCTCCAGGATAGAGATGAGGGATTTACTTGTACCAAGGGGAATGTTTATGCCTGAGCCACTGTGATTGGCTACTGTACTTCATTTGTCCCAGTCTCCCATCTGGTCCCCTAGGGGAGTGTCCACCAGGTGGGAGACCTGCATAAATACCGGGCAGGTAGCCCTCATTAAAGGAGATTCCTGTTTTACCCTCAAGACGAAGCATGGTCTCGTGTTTGGGGGGATTGCTACTTGGGAGTATTATTTCGCCTGTTCTAGGAGAGAAGGAGTTCGGATGATTCACTGTTTGGGAGTTTGGAGCATTCCCCTCTATTCCGTTCGGGAGTTTGGCGGTCCACAGCAACGGCGCCTGTGTCTCTAAAGGGGGAAGATCCACTAAACGGCGGTTTCACTCATTTACGCTAGGAGTGTCTTAACATATGGGTGTACTATTACCGGGTTGAGACTGAGAGGAGCCAGCAATTCCGCTTGTGAGGGGCTCTACGAGCTTCCAGTCTCTCCAGCCTCTCTAGCCTATCATTAATCTATCATTAATCTGTCCCCTAGAGGACACTAGCGAAGCAATCATAGAATGAAGGTTGGCATTGCTTGTGCCACTCGTGCCTTCCCCAGCATCCATATTCTTGGTATTAGCTTGCATCAGCCTCTGAACAGTTCTGCTATCCTGGCCATAGCTGGGACAGGGATACTGCGCCTACGTATTTCGGCCGTGATACAGGGGATAGTCCAGGATCTTATGGATGATGGGCTACTGGAGTCGCCCTTGCGTGTGGGGGTAGCGGTCCTGAAGGAGTACTGGGGATTGAGATATCATCTCAGTTATCTGGTACCTGGGACCTACTGAAATGTATAGGAATCACACGATTTAGCCTGAGGACGTATACCGACATGCTAGCTAGTGCCAAGAGGTGAAAAATTTGCTAAAAAACAAGTGAGTCCCTACTAGCTGCCAAGTGGCTTGAGAGGCTCTACCCATGGATTGGCGCGAGGGGTGTCCTGCAGGGTGTTGGCCTCTCTGGGAATGTATTTTTTATCAACTGGGGTGAGGTAGTGACAAGTGAGGCCCTAACTATGCAACAAGCTATGCTTTGGCCTGTGGAGCGTATTACCTCTTGCGTGGAGAATGGGTGTTGGCCTCGCAGGACCACTATCTCTATGGCAGAGAGTGCCTGGGCACAATACCTAGATGGCCAATATGCAACCATCAATGTCTTGGCTTGAGGCAGTTGGGTCCATATAAATTTTAACCCTGAGTCATGAAGTGGGAGCAACGTACCTGTTCGTCAAGTGTATGCTTGGATCTGCCTTGTGGTAGTCTGAGTTTCCTGCTGGGGAGGGGGCAGGGGGCCTAACCAAGATGGTGAACAATAGATTAGCAGGAAGGTGGTAAATATATATGTTTGTATGACATAACCAGACCTGCTGAAAGCCCCCACCAGTATGAACCATGAAAAGCAGACCTAGAGACAAGGGCGTACCTGGAGCATTTGGCACCCGGGGCGGATTCTATATTTGGCACCCCTTCCCTGTTAAAAATGTAAAAAAACACCCACAATTTTTTTAATGTCTTTAGCACTGAGCAGTGTTTTTTTTTTGTTTTTTTTTTATGTATTTAGCACCAAACACTGCTTGTGTGTTTGAATGTAAGCATGTTTTTGTATGGAGTATGTGTGAGTGAATGTGTTTGCACGTTTTGGCATTTGAATGCAGGAGTGTATTTTTCTGTACTGTGGTTTTTGAATATGGTTGTGTTTTTTTGTAGTGTTGACATTTGGATGCAGGGTTGTATTTGTGTGTAGTGTAGGCGAAATGCTGAGATGTATGCACATATACTTACATATATTTACATATAAACACACTGGCACACATACACAGACACATAGGTACACATATGCAGTTACAAAGAAACAGTCATACACAGATACAGACAAACATTGACACATACAAATAGACACACAGATACAAACACACATATAGATAAAAACACACACACACATACAGACACAGTGAGAGACACACAGGCACAGACACACATACAGATAGAGACACACACATATAGACACAGTGATACAAACACAGATACACAGACACACAAACAGATACACAGAAACACAAACAGACCCAGTCAGAGCATTGCCGTGGTAACCTGCGGCAATGCTGTGATTGGGAAGTGCTTGCAAAACACATGGTCTGCACCTCTGCACATTGCGGAGCTGCAGACCGGTCTCGGCGATGGGCGCAGGAGGGGCATTGCAGTCGGACCACCCCCTCGCCCCCTCAGTACACCACTGCCTAGAGATCAAAATGACAAATACTGAGTTAAAATAGACACCTGAATGCAACCTGGGAATATGCTAGCCCCTCATGCTGAAAGAAGACACTAGCATCTTTCCGGGAAACTTAAGAGTTTAAGATACAGCAATATATAAATATATGTAACCTACAAAGGATGCAGTAATTGCTATTTGAAGATATACGTAACAAGGCCACCTGGTGGTGATATGCTGTTCTGTAACCTGATCACCAGGTGCACAGTTTTGAAACTTTGCAAACACTTATGCTCTTGGTAATCGAGGTTGTAGCCATACACATGAATTAAGAAACATGTAACTATTACAAAAATGCACGTACCAACTAGTAGGAGCAAAACACTTGTTAGCTTTGATTAGGTCTATGAATCACTAAAGCAGACCTAGAGATTACCATGACAAATACTGAGTTAAATAGACAACCGAGTGTAACCCAGAAAACAGCAAGCCCCTTATACTGACAGAAGGCACTAACAGCCTTCGAGGAAAACTTCATAGTATAAAATACAGCCATACATATATATGACATACCAGGGATACAGTGATAGCTTATATCAAGATATACATAACAAGGCCACCAGGTGGCGGTATGCTGCACTTTAACCTGATTACCAGGTATAAGAGTAGTCTTATCTTGCTTGACATAAAGGAAAAGAGCCTAACGCCAGGCTTGAAATTAAGCCTGCTATGCAAGGGGTGATTAATTAGAGTAATAGCTAAACAGCAACTTATATGGCACAGGGGGAAACCCACCACAATTATTAACAGATAATGTTAGCTTATTTATATGTATTAATTATGTGTACTACATAACATATACCCATCTCTCCCTATGTTGGACCGTTGTGCCTCTCTCTGTCAGGATAGTATACATCACTCTATGTGGCCTCGTAGTAGCTAAGAGTGATGTGATTGGCAATACCTGTGCACATTATATCCTCTGCCGGCCTGACGAGCAAGGCAGGCAGATCGTGTGTGAGACAGCATATATGGGCCGATATACTCTGCAGCGAGTGGCCGTCGGCCAGAAACACCCTGTAACTCCTTATGACCGCTTCGGGCACAGCATGCCACTAGGGAGGTGCTGGCGAAGCCGATATGCAGCCATTCCCAGCGGGGATGCCACTACCCTCCGTGCCCCTGGTGAGTCCGGAGGAGGGCGGGGGTCTAGAGCGTGTGGATTATTATTCTGGCGGGTTGGCGTGTTTCCCTATTGTCGATACAGACGGTGTACTACTGTACCCGTCTGTACTCACTCTTTGCGCGGGAAACCCTTACAAGCAGCAGCTAGGTGATCTGTAGCAAACACAAGCTTAGACCACTTGTAATCCGAAAGACCTCACCGCCACGATCCTGCTCTCACGTTGGTTACCCGGAAGTGCTGATACAAGCTCCAGCAGTGAGTCTGGAACAATAGCAGGACCGTAGGGAAGTGGGGGGAGTCCCTTTTAAAGGCACATCGCCCCTCCCACAACTTCAGGCCAAGACTTCCAATATGTATTTATATGTAGAAAGGCCATTAGGCCTGAATTTGTGGGAGGAGTAAGTCCCCTACTTAAACGCCCAGCCCCTATTCACCTCTGCCGTTCAGATTGATTGCTAGCTGTCTATCTCCATAGCAACCAGCACTTCCGGTCCGAGCTTCCCACCAAACAGCTCCAGTCTCCAGCAGTAGAGGTGTCCAGCTGAATCCTCCGTCCGTTCTGCAGCCCTGCTACCCGGCTTCTCCACAGTCGCGGTATCTGGCTTCCGGTCACAAGACCTGCACGCTCACGTAAGCTTGTGAGGGAAATAGCTTCTAAACGTTCTCAGGTGTCACTCAGTCATTCACTATTTGGACGACTTGCTACTGATAGAACCAGGCTCACGTACACCAACTAATATCCTCAACACCTCAGCACTTTTTACCACACTCGGGGTACCTTTATCACCCTCCAAAACCATCGGCCCCACTAATAAACTAACCTTCTTGGGTATCGAGCTGGACTCTGGTACCTTCCGAGCCAGCCTTCCCCCTGACAAATTGGTCCACTTGAGAGGGGAGATAAATATGTTCCTGCAGAGTGATGTATGCACCAGAAGGGAACTTCAGTCCCTATTGGGGTCCCTAAATTTTGTGATGCGCATCATTCCACAGAGTAGGCTTCTCTGTCTGCTTCATGGGGTACCGGACTACTGCCCAATTTCATTGGACCAGCACGCCAAGGCTGACCTACTCATGTGGGGGAAATTTTTAGCTGAGTGGAACCGTATCTCCATGCTTATCCCCCCTCTCTCCGACTCCTCACCCATCATCCACACAGACCCTGCAGCCAACAAGGGTTTTGCAGCTGTCTTCAGTAATCACTCGTTCAGGGGTCACTGGCCTGCTGAGACGGATGCCTTGCCAGGATTTAGGGAGACCTATTTAAAATGTACCCCACAGTGGCGGCCGCGCACACCTGGGGGTCACCTCTGGTCTGGCAAGGCAGTAAAATGCTATTTCAACAACTCGGCAGCTTGGATATCATAAACAAGGGACGCTTATCCTCCCTTACCATCATGCGGCTGATTCGCAAGCTGACCTGGCTGGCAGCAACCGTCCAGTTCCACTTAGTCTGTTTTCACATCCCGGGTATCCACAACACAGCCGCTGATGCTCTGTCTTGCTCTCAATTAACTAATCACTCACTACACCCCACTATTATTCCTCTCTTTCCCACTGATAATGCTTGGCGTCCGGTTAAGGCACTAGACTACCTACGGTCAACTTATCACACGCACTTCCCAGACTCTCCGCTCTTATTGCTACAAATGCACCCACTCACCACTGCTAAATTCACGATGCACGTCAGAACCTTACTGGCAAAACTGGGTTACAACCCAGCTTTGTTCTCTGGTCACTCCTTCCGCATAGGAGCCGCTTCATCAGCCTCTAGTCCACATCATCAAAAGAATGGGTCGATGGAAATCCTCCATATACCATACGTACATACCACAACCAGAAAGAGAGCTTCGCCAAGCCTTCAGGAATTTGGTTATGTACTAAATGCAATGTGACAGATTCATCTGTAAGACTAATATTGCTGGTTCGTCTGGTTTGCCTCCCCTTCGTGGAATTGCCTGTCCGTATGCCCCTATTCGTCTGTTTGACTAGTTACCGAATGAACTTACCGAACGGACTTACCGAACGGACAGCCACCCAGAAGAGAAGTGTGCTGTTGGTTAACCTCTTGATCCCAATTAGAACATTGTGGTTAACCGCAGACACCTCTTAATTACAACCGAATGCCGGTTGGTTGTCGTTCGCATGTCGACCACGAGGCGGCGGCCATTTTAAACCATGCGAAAGACCAGCGGTGTTTGGCACAGATTCTATGGAACTAAAAACTGACACTTTTTCTGCCGAACACTGCTGAAACCACAGACCGCTCTTCTCAGTCGACAAGGCATGCGAACACCGGCCGTTCGGGAATTTGGATTATACGAATGAACTGAACCCAGATAGCCTTCCCATGGAGTCAATCGCATACCGAAAGACTGTAAAGACTTTGACTCCATGGCGATTGAACTGTGCGTACAGAATCTGTACTCAGATCCAGCCAATCTGGGGATGTGTTACACGAATATAATATGTTCGTTAGTTGTGTGATTATTCGTTTTTATGTGTTTTGCCTGTATTATTTAAAATGGCAATTTGCCTCTGTCCTGGAGATAATTGAATTACTTCTCAATTATCTCCAGTGCCATGTGTATGTCTGTGTGAGGAACTGACTCTGCTGGGTTTTGAACCCTGGTTTACATGGTGCTAAACCTCTTCCTTACCTGTACACCAGCCTGCCTTTTGCAAATTTACCTAAGATCTGATACCATTGCTTGTAGAGTCAAGCTTATCAGTGACAACTCTCTTCAGCTGTGTCTGGTCAGGTGTCTGGTTCTTGGCCTATAAAAGCCACTTCCTGTCTCTGTAACTTTGCCAGATTATTGTGGTTCCTGTACTCTCTAATCAAGCGTGTTCCTGTTTCTTCTTCCTGTTGCTGAATTTGGACTGTTTTGACTTTGCTGCTTCTCCTTCCCACTGACCTCGGCTTGCCTCACTACGATTATCATCTTTCTGTTCCAGTCTCCCATCTCTGCTTAAGACCAGAAGGCCACTCAAGGCTCAGGGGCTCAACCACCTGGGTAGCGAGTGGCTACCTCTGGCAGAAAACATTGCTGATCTGGCTACTGGACTCCAAAACTTTGTAACATCAATATCATTACAGAATAATCTGGCCATTCATGGAGACCGTCGGATCAGATTCTGCATTGGCCCAGCAGGTTGCTTTTAATGCAAGAACTATGCAGACCCAGGCACAGACCATTCAAGTGCTGCAGGATCAGGTAGCTGAACTGTAAAATGAAGTTCGATCAATGCATAGTGAGCTTACCAGCTACAGGGCACATGATGTTGCGGCTGCTGCTACTACTACTGTTACACCTGCACAAGATGCCCGCTTGCCTCTACCAGAAAAATTTGGAGGAGACCGCAAAACATTTTGGGGTTTCCTAAATCAATGCCGTTTGCATTTCATGATGTTACCTAACCTTTTTCCATCTGAAAGAGAGAAGGTGGGATTTATTTTCTCCCTCTTCAAAGATGAAGCCCTGGCCTGGGGCTCCCCTTTTCTGGAACAGGACAGTCCAGTCTTGGGAAATTTAAAAGACTTTCTTGAGGCCATGTGCCTAGTTTTTGATGATCCCAATCACTGTGCTACAGCAGAAGCCACTCTCCTTCATTTACATCAAGGGAGGCGCTCTGTGGCTGAATATGCTGCTGAATTCAGACAGTGGGTTACTGATACTACTTGGAACCAAGCAGCCCAGAGGTTCCACTTCAGAAGGGGTCTCTCAGAAGCTATAAAAGATGAGCTAGCTCGTGTTGATCTTCCTGTTGAGTTTGATGCATTTGTGCGGTTGGCTATCAGTATTGATCGGAGACTTTCAGAAAGAAGATTGGAAAGACAGGGCTCTTTTAAACCAAGTGCTACTCCTACTTTCTATTCAAGAATTTCTACTCCGACCCCACAAACACCTACAGACTCTGAACCTAAGGCTATGCAGGTAGATCTAATAAGAGGGACATTATCCAATGAAGAAAAACAGTGGCGACGCACTCACAATTTATGCCTGTATTGTGGTAGTGCAGGGCATTATGCCATCAATTGCCCTAGCAAGTCTAAAAGAACAATAGCTATGACTGCTGAGGGTGCACAGATTCAACACCAATCCCAGATTTCAGACCAACTGGATTCTGTCACACAACCCTTGTTTTCTCTGGCTCAGGGTGAAGAAGGTATGATGACTCAACATCCTCATTTGGTGGTGCCTATCACTTTACAATATGGTGATAATAAAATTTCAACTACAGCGATGATAGATTCCGGAGCAGGCGGAAACTTTATGGACATTAAATTTGCAGCAGGAAATAAAATTCAGCCTATCCCTAAATCTTCACCTGTGTTAATGGAAACAGTAGATGGTTCTCCACTTACGTCAGGCCCGGTTACACATGAGACCTTAAAATTGATTCTGGAAGTGAATCACCATGAGTCTATATCTTTCCACCTAATTTCCTCAACACAGTTTCCAGTGATTTTGGGTATACCCTGGCTTGCTCTGCATAACCCACAGATTGATTGGAAGACTAGAACTTTGTCCTTTCCTTTAGAACACTGCTTAATGAATTGTCAACCCTCTAAGGCGACACCTGTTACCACAACAATTAATGAAATGGTTGCTACAAACTTAACTAAGCTTCCGCTACAATATCAGGATTTCGCAGATGTCTGTGATAAGAAGAATGCTGATCAGCTTCCACCTCACAGGCCTTATGATTGCCCCATAGAGCTGCTACCTGGAACTGCTATCCCATTTGGCCGTATATACTCCCTTTCTGAGCCTGAATTGAAAGCACTTCGTGAATACATACAAGAAAATCTTGCCAAAGGCTTTATTCGACCATCTACTTCTCCAGCAGGAGCTCCTATATTCTTTGTAGAAAAGAAAGATGGCAGTCTACGGCCATGTGTTGATTACAGGGACATTAATAAAATCACTGTTAAAAACCGTTATTCCTTGCCTCTCATTCCTGAACTTCTGGAGAGACTTTGTTCAGCTAAAATATTTACGAAGCTTGATCTACGGGGGGCATATAATCTGGTTCGCATAAGACCAAATGATGAATGGAAAACGGCTTTCAGAACCAGGTACGGACATTACGAATATCTAGTAATGCCATTTGGGCTTTGTAATGCCCCTGCAACTTTTCAGCATCTAATCAATGATGTACTGCGGGATCTCCTGGATCAGTTTGTTGTGGCATATTTGGATGATATCCTGATATTTTCTGATAATCTTGAAAATCACAGAAAACAGGTCTGCATTGTTCTTGAGCGCCTTCGTACCCACCACCTATACATTAAACTGGAAAAATGTGAGTTTGAACAAACAGAAATTCAGTTCCTGCGGTATGTAATAACTCCTAAAGGTTTAAGTATGGACGCAAGTAAAATTAAAGCTGTGCTGGACTGGCCCATCCCAAAGAATGAAAAAGATATACAGAGATTTGTGGGGTTTGCCAATTTTTACAGGCGTTTCATTAAGAATTTCTCTGCCGTTATTACACCGATCACTGAACTTACACGTAAAGGGACTCCTTTTCAGTGGTCCAATAAGGCTGACACTGCATTTTCCAAATTAAAGACTCTGTTTACATCTGCCCCTATCTTGGTACATCCTCAGCCAGAATTTCCATTTACTGTAGAGGTAGATGCTTCTGATTCAGCTGTTGGGGCTATACTGTCTCAAAGGACTGGACCTAAGATGCTGTTACATCCATGTGCCTTCTATTCCCGCCAGATGTTACCAGCAGAAAGAAATTATGACATAGGGAATAAAGAACTTTTGGCTATAAAAGCTGCCTTCGCCAAATGGAGACATCTCTTGGAGGGAGCCACCCATCCAATTACTGTCCTCACAGATCACAAAAATCTGGAATGTATTCAATCCGCTAAGAGACTGTCAGCCAGACAAGCACGCTGGTCCCTATTTTTCTCAAGGTTTAATTTTTTTATTTCATACCGCCCTGGTTCCAGAAATGGCAAGGCAGATGCCTTGTCTAGGATAACTGACCCCCTCCATACTACAGTAACCAAGGCCACCATCTTGCCGGAGAGCAGATTTTTAGGAGTTACCTTTCCTTCTGATCTAATGTCTCGCATTAAAAAGGGCTACTCTAAAGATCCAGTTTTTCGTGATCCTCCTCGTGATCTTCATATGACCATGCTTAATGGGTTTTGGATTTTTCAGCAACGTCTGTTTTGTTCCAGAATCAGTGCGACTGGACGTTTTATGCCTCTACCATGACTCTAAACCAGCAGGTCATCCAGGAATCCGA